>CM063264.1:11641757-12128319 GCA_032158295.1 Pycnopodia helianthoides
TATCAATCTGGAGCCCTTGAGACGGGCTTTCCAATGGTATAAAACTTGTAAAAATCCAGCATTGATTTGAGGGTGATTTAACTGTGCATACTCTATGTTTCTCTTTCGAACAGCACTGTGTACAAAAATCCCATTAGACATGCGTTTGATGAACATTCGGGGTATCGTCACTTGACCGTGATTTCCGGTATAAAGATGGCAAAAAGATGCAATGAAAAAGTCATTTTCGGATGCAGGACTATGCAAGGAAGATTCAGGTACAAATTTCGTCTCTCTAGCATGCTTAGTTGATGAGTTATACTCAAACTTAAAGATCTACTTCAACGGCACTAAGATAATTTAAACTTTGGCGAAATCCAATCAATTTGTGTTTCATGATTACGTATATATTAAGGAAAATACTTAGCGGTAATTGCGTAATTAAAAAAAAAGGTCATTTAGGCCAGCGTTCAGCAGCTCCTCATACCGAGTTTTTGGAAACAGCCTGTCACGTGATGAAAATATACCATAGACTCTGATGACGTACATGAATGGAGACGGCTTGTTTACCCCCGCGCAGCGAAGTGTGTTTATTGTACGCGTCTATAGCTACTCACACAGTAAACGAGGACAAAATGTCAGACTTTAGCGGATCGTGGGAGGAACACAGTGTGGACGAAGAAGAATTAGGAAATACAGATGATAGTATTGATAGTGAGGATAGCTCTGACGGTGGAGGGAGCTCTTCCGAAGACGAAGAGGGCGTTGATGAAGCTGGGGGAGTGCTTGACGAGGAAGTGCGAGGTGCCAAACCATACAGGTTTGAGCCACTGGCCGCCGATGATCGTGAACGTGCGAACCCTGATGCAGGAGGTCGACTAAACAATACTGAATGGTGAGTCCCACAGGTTTTTTGAAGAACAAACAATGCTATGTTTACTGTTGTTTATCGTCATGAAGTACTTATTTATCTATGCGGCATATGAGGCCGCTATAATGGATAGAAATAGCAGCAGAAAGTTGATTTTTTTTTTCTCACGAAATGGTTGCTGTTGTCCAATATGGTTCACGTTTTCATGATACATTGAATCGGTGTCACTCAAAAATTGTTCCCTTTGGGTTAGTGCAGGTATCCTTATCGGAGAACCGGGTTCCATGGAGAAAGGAAAATAGATGAATGTTGTTTTATTTGTTTCTGTATTTCCTTGTTTATCCATTAATTTTTTCACAATACAATCATAAAATCTCAGTGTGTCGGAGATAACATTTATTTTCAGTACCGAACTGATCCTGACAAGCCGTATTTTCTGTCAGTGTCACTGTTGAACCGCATTTATTTTTTTATTTCTTTTAGCAAATGATTGAGGTAGGTCCTAGCCTAATTGGATTAGTTTTTATGTCAAGCTCATTTGCTAATTATTTCTCATAATTTTCTTTTAGGCTAGTATGATATGTCATGTTTATTCTTTAAAACAGAACTACAATTACAAACCACTTTTCAAATAAATAAAAAAATAAAAAAATTCCCAGAGACACAAAGTAAGAACAACGGCCATTGATAAACAATGCGAAACATTGCGTGATTTTTTACTTAGATGTATAAATGAGACACGCATCGTTTCAATCCCCACTCATTTTGTATTACCCCCGTTCATGTAAAATTAGTTAATGGTCATGAACATAGTCCATCCTATGTCAGTACAGCAACACTTTCATCCATTAATTTTCTGTTATTTAAATTTTTCTTTCAGGTGCTCATGCGGACACTGTGTGGTCCAACCAATGGCAGTGAACTCCATCTGCTGTAAGGAAGTGCAGAAGACAAGAGCCCAAATGGCAGCATTGAACATTGATGTAGAGGATGAAAACCAAAGCCTTGCTGTGCATGATTGGTTTGAAGCAGTCTGTCTGCACCCGGCTGTACTTCAAACCGCGTATTTACAGTACCGGTGAATACTATGGCAGAGATGCAGTTGAAGGGACTCTAGACCAGTAAGTGTCTTTTTTTAATTGAACTGTAAAATTAATGTAAGGAGCAAACCCTCCCCCCAAAAAAATTATTACGCCTCTTACCTGACCCCGAGTATAATTGACTGTTGGATTAGATTTATACAACTCAGAAAAACGAATAACCATAAAACCTGTACAAGATTTTTTCTAAACACTTTGATCTCTGTCACAATTGTTGAGTATGTTACAGCTTGTTATGACTTCTTTAAAGAACCCAAAAGTGTGTGTGTGAGTTTGTAGTGACATTCAAACCGAGGACTTACAACAAAAGGGACAATAGGTCCACATTTGTTATCACAAAGGAAAACAATGGGGTCCACGTTTGTCAGGACAAAGAGTTGAACAAAGGAGAGTCCACGATTGGAGCTCATGACACACTTGAGTGTGTGTGTGTGAGCTTACACATGCCAACTTACGGAGCAATGCTACCCCATAAGGTTTTCTTTGTTCTGGTGGTGACCCAAATAGGATTTCTTCAGAAAAAGGAATATTAGAACAACAATGGAAGTACCCCTGTAACTGCCATATGTAAGGGTGTGTGTGTGTGGGGGGGGGGGGGGTTCTCCTACAAGTTGTTCAACTGGACAAATCAGAAGAGTATATTTCCACCCATACTCGTACATGATTTCTTCAAAATGGGAAAACTGTGTTTTTAAACAAAAATTGATATCAAATGTTTACCTAATTTGATTTTCTTCTACTACTTTGTTTGCAGAAGAAATCGCCATGTTGCTTACAGGCAAGTTGTCAGATGGTGTACGGGCTACCTCGGAAGGTTCAACAGAGTGCCACTTCCTTCAACAGAGTGCCACTTCCAAGGACATATCCCAACCCCAATGGACAATATAAAGGGTTTACCCGCCAATTGACTAATAGTAACTTAAAAAACCCTAAAATTTATTGCCAATCATATTGTAAGAATTCCTCTTCTCACTCGAATTTAGTGTGGTATTTTTAGCCCCTATAGTTGATAAAAATGTTTGTAAATGAGACTCAAAAAATAGATGTACAAATTATTTGTCAAACATAAAGCTCATGCTGTTGTGTCTCTCACTGGAAAATAGTGAAATGCATTCAACTTACATGTACATATTACAAACATGGAAGTTATATAGCAAAGAGGCTTCAAAAGGCGAACTTTTTTGAGAACCACCATCTTTGATAAAAATCTGTTAATATTTGGCTCACTGAGATGGGATGTGTGTCATTACAAGAACAATGTCTATAATCAGGTGAGGTTTGCGCTGACACCATAGGTAAAATCTCTTTTGAGTAGTGGTGGTTCTGAAAAGAAACAGTGGTTTCACAACTTGATTTTTTGATCAGTATGCCCTGATCCTCTTCAGGAAGTTGTCAAACCACCTGTTTTTTTTTTTAACCACCACTACTCACAAGATTTTATACATGGCATCACTGCAAACCTGATCCCACCATGCAAAGTTTCAAATCATACTATGATCAAAACATGTTCTGCTAATCTAGTAGTGGTTCATGGTTTTCAAAAAGGTTTTCAGAATTGAGGATACAAACATGGTGGGATTGGTGGCCTCCATTTACTCTAAATTTTCAGTGTGTTACAATCATTTTTAGATGATCCATGAGTAAATGACAATAAACACTTTTAATAATATACACATATCAGTCTTTAGTCTTTATGAGTATTATTTTATTTCAAGAAAAATAGAATAAAACAACAATTCAGCAAAGTCAACTACCCCTCTTCAAGTGAAGTAAATAAATAGAAAGCAGCTTAATTAATAAATTAAAGGGACACGTTGCCATTAAAAGAAAATGTAACTATGGGTTCCTTACCCTTCTTGCATATACTACATGGTAATGTAAATGACCACCTTATGTACAAAAAGCAATATTTTTGGAGTTAAGAGTACAGTGTACATGTAATACTTAATGTCAAGAAAAGTTGTATTACCAAAGTTGACCTCTCTGTCTAGTTTTAATTTTCATTGAGTAATTAAATAGAAAACAGCTAAATTAAAAGGGAATGTTGCAAAACTAATTCCATGCGATCCTTACTCTTCTTGCCTACAGACATTCTAAAAGACCTCCTTATCAAAATGTTCAGCTCATTGTAGACTTTTAAGAAAATGTAAACAAACATTTCAAATTGCAGTCAAAGCTTAGAAAGACAGGCTGTCTGGCAAATTGTCAAAAAGAAGTGTAATTGTTTTGTGTTTGCCCTGGATTGAAAACACATTACACATGAAATATGCAAACCCCAATACATGTACTCCAACTCCTCTTTTTCTCCCCCCAAAAACTCCTTTAGTTCACCATGCAATATGCACAAACTGGGGCTGCTCATTAATCTTACGTAGCAAACAAGTTTGTGGTTGATCCCCCTTCTAACAAATAATAATAACAATAACAAATAAGTACGGTACACATGTGTACATGTACTCAATAAAACCCTACATTTAAATTACCAGATGTGGTTGTGGTCAAAAAAAAGCTACATGGGCATTAAAACAACTCTTCTCATAAGATAATAAATGGTGTACAAAAAATATGTACAATACATGTATAATCAATAAAGAAAAAAAATCCACAATGGCTTGATGAATTAATCATATTTTACCATCAGAAATAATCCTCTGCATTAACAATAAGGTGTTTAAACTATGTCAACAGTATCTCTTTAATACATGTAATAGGAGGACAAAATAAACCTTTCTTTCATTTTAATAATTCTGCTTGAAACAAAATTGCAGACAGACATGAATCATGCATCTCAAACCGAGGGGTTTATAAATTTGTTCAAAATCTTGAGGGAAATTGTTAACTTTTAAGATATTCACAAGTCAGGCCTGGAATTACATGGAGGCCACGGAGGCCATGGCCTTCGTTGCCCTTGTGTTGGCCTTGGTGCCCCTTCAAAAGTCTCCCATAGACTTTAAGATTTTCCAATGGAAGTACCCTTTACAAATTGAAAATGGCCTTGCCCTCTCCAAGATGAAATTCCAGGCCTGACAAGTGTATGATTATGCAAAGTAAATTTAATTATTATTCCGATACTGCACATTTTGATGTGTAATGAAATAAAAATAACCCTATATCCAACTCGGGTCCAGGCATTTTGAAGCTGACCCCCACCCCCCGCGGTTGAATATTTCTCCCCTAAACATAATTAAGGTTGTTTCTGCAACAAGCCAGTAAACCGTTTCATTACCTCCTCTGATGTGATTGAACTTTCCATCACATTAGATGGGAGAAGTTGTTCACCAGTGGGCTCCTGTCACCATACTTAGCATATATTCAGCAAAAGCTTCTTGCAAAACCTGAACAAAAGATCAAAACAAACATTGTATTTAACCTCTAAGTCAAATGTCATAATTTGGGCATTGTATTCACACACATGTATGGCTTTGCCCTTTGTAGGCACAAGTAATTTTTTACCATGGTCCTTCCCCCGTACTCCTCCCCCAGGGATACAATGATGTTGAAAGCAAACTAAACTGGAAAAGCAATGTAAGGTCAATAATGAAGTCTGTAGGTTGTACTTGAAGTTGAAGGGGAGTCTTGTACACATGTATGTGCACTGGGATGACAAGGTCAAGGAGGTGAAGTAGAATTGGTAACTAGTTACAAACTTTCCTAAACTTCAAACTCGAATCATGCTCACAATCACATCGAGTGAAAAGGAAAATTGTTGATGGTTGTGGTAGCCCTACTATTGAGTTTGAAATCTCTTGCGAGAAGTGCATGTTTTGAAATGAAAAGAAACGATGGTAAAATATCAACTACATACTCATAGAACTTAGTTTTAGAACTTAAAAGTTGCTTACCCAGCTCTTCTCTCTTTTATGCCAGACGAGTGTTGGCTGAATCGCTTAGTTTCATTTGGCTGTGCCTGTTTTACTCTCTGTTTGAAAAGATGATGGCACTGCAGATGGGGCTTTCATGGTTGGGATTGAACCTAGCTTAAGCCTGTTATAGCTTTTTAATCCAAAACTGCTCTTTAGTTGCGATGTTGCAACCCGACAGTCGTCCGTAAAATGGGCACTGCAAATCATGGTCCATTTTGACACCGTGAAACCCTTCCGTGTGTTGGTCACGGAACGCACCCATTCCCTTCTCAGGACAGGATCTCTTGGGAATCGAAATAAAAACTCACATCTGGGTTCCTATCTGCGTTCCGAGTACATGTACATCCACCAACAGAACATGAGTTCGGCATGGTCAATTCTCACGTCTTAACTTGGTGAATGTCTTCGAATAATGAGATCATCACACATAGTTACCGTGTAAACACACGACACGTCGCTACTTCCTGGTTTCCCCTATCTTACAAGTACGTCATCATTCGCTGGTTCACCCACGTATCTTATAGTTGGTTCGTGGTGCGCGTAAATACACGTGCTTCAGTATGGGACATGCATGGTGCCTATGGAGGGAGCCATGGAAGCGCGCGAGTTTTTAAAAACCCTAAGATCGGATTATTTTTTCCGGTTAAAATTACGAAAAAATATATGTTTAAAACAATCCAATCTACAAGGTCAGAATACTTAATAACATTATGTATAAGATTCAGCAATTTGTTTTATTTCGCAGTTATTGCTGAAGTAGATCTTTAACTCTGAATTTGTTTCCAGCCATTATTCGGCAGTATATTCCTCGCTGGTTTTACTACGCAGCCCCCTTTGCTTAGTTGCTATTGTGGTAGCCCTACTCTCTGGCCACTCGCTCCGGCTACAAAATCGTCACAGCAACATATTAAATATCAATCTGGAGCCCTTGAGACGGGCTTTCCAATGGTATAAAACTTGTAAAAATCCAGCATTGATTTGAGGGTGATTTAACTGTGCATACTCTAT
The DNA here is from genome assembly GCA_032158295.1 of Pycnopodia helianthoides. Classification (NCBI taxonomy): domain Eukaryota; kingdom Metazoa; phylum Echinodermata; class Asteroidea; order Forcipulatida; family Asteriidae; genus Pycnopodia; species Pycnopodia helianthoides. Next base: position 11,648,579 of record CM063264.1, read on the forward strand.
GTTTCTCTTTCGAACAGCACTGTGTACAAAAATCCCATTAGACATGCGTTTGAGGAACATTCGGAGTATCGTCACTTGCCCGCAATTTCCGGTATGAAGATGGCAAAAAGATGCAATGAAAAAGTGATTTTCGGATGCAGGACTATGCAAGGAAGATTCAGGTACAAATTTCGTCTCTCTAGCATGCTTAGTTGATGAGTTATACTCAAACTTAACTCTGAATTTGTTTCCAGCCATTATTCGGCAGTATATTACTTGCTGGTTTTACTGCGCAGCCCCCTTTGCTTAGTTGCTATTGTGGAAGCCCTACTCTCTGGCCACTTGCTCCGGCTACAAAATCGTCACAGCAACATATTAAATATCAATCTGGAGCCCTTGAGACGGGCTTTCCAATGGTATAAAACTTGTAAAAATCCAGCATTGATTTGAGGGTGATTTAACTGTGCATACTCTATGTTTCTCTTTCGAACAGCACTGTGTACAAAAATCCCATTAGACATGCGTTTGATGAACATTCGGGGTATCGTCACTTGACCGTGATTTCCGGTATAAAGATGGCAAAAAGATGCAATGAAAAAGTGATTTTCGGATGCAGGACTATGCAAGGAAGATTCAGGTACAAATTTCGTCTCTCTAGCATGCTTAGTTGATGAGTTATACTCAAATTTAACTCTGAATTTGTTTCCAGCCATTATTCGGCAGTATATTACTTGCTGGTTTTACTGCGCAGCCCCCTTTGCTTAGTTGCTATTGTGGAAGCCCTACTCTCTGGCCACTTGCTCCGGCTACAAAATCGTCACAGCAACATATTAAATATCAATCTGGAGCCCTTGAGACGGGCTTTTCAATGGTATAAAACTTGTAAAAATCCAGCATTGATTTGAGGGTGATTTAACTGTGCATACTCTATGTTTCTCTTTCGAACAGCACTGTGTACAAAAATCCCATTAGACATGCGTTTGAGGAACATTCGGAGTATCGTCACTTGCCCGCAATTTCCGGTATGAAGATGGCAAAAAGATGCAATGAAAAAGTGATTTTCGGATGCAGGACTATGCAAGGAAGATTCAGGTACAAATTTCGTCTCTCTAGCATGCTTAGTTGATGAGTTATACTCAAACTTAACTCTGAATTTGTTTCCAGCCATTATTCGGCAGTATATTACTTGCTGGTTTTACTGCGCAGCCCCCTTTGCTTAGTTGCTATTGTGGAAGCCCTACTCTCTGGCCACTTGCTCCGGCTACAAAATCGTCACAGCAACATATTAAATATCAATCTGGAGCCCTTGAGACGGGCTTTCCAATGGTATAAAACTTGTAAAAATCCAGCATTGATTTGAGGGTGATTTAACTGTGCATACTCTATGTTTCTCTTTCGAACAGCACTGTGTACAAAAATCCCATTAGACATGCGTTTGATGAACATTCGGAGTATCGTCACTTGACCGTGATTTCCGGTATGAAGATGACCAAAAGATGCATTGAAAAAGTGGTTTTCGGATGCAGGACTATGCAAGGAAGATTCAGGTACAAATTTCGTCTCTCTAGCATGCTTAGTTGATGAGTTATACTCAAATTTAACTCTGAATTTGTTTCCAGCCATTATTCGGCAGTATATTACTTGCTGGTTTTACTGCGCAGCCCCCTTTGCTTAGTTGCTATTGTGGAAGCCCTACTCTCTGGCCACTTGCTCCAGCTACAAAATCGTCACAGCAACATATTAAATATCAATCTGGAGCCCTTGAGACGGGCTTTCCAATGGTATAAAACTTGTAAAAATCCAGCATTGATTTGAGGGTGATTTAACTGTGCATACTCTATGTTTCTCTTTCGAACAGCACTGTGTACAAAAATCCCATTAGACATGCGTTTGAGAACATTCGGAGTATCGTCACTTGCCCGTATTTCCGGTATGAAGATGGCCAAAAGATGCATGAAAAGTGATTTTCGGATGCAGGACTATGCAAGGAAGATTCAGGTACAAATTTCGTCTCTCTAGCATGCTTAGTTGATGAGTTATACTCAAACTTAACTCTGAATTTGTTTCCAGCCATTATTCGGCAGTATATTACTTGCTGGTTTTACTCGCAGCCCCCTTTGCTTAGTTGCTATTGTGGAGCCCTACTCTCTGGCCACTGCTCCGGCTACAAAATCGTCACAGCAACATATTAAATATCAATCTGGAGCCTTGAGACGGGCTTTCCAATGGTATAAAACTTGTAAAATCCAGCATTGATTTAGGGTGATTTACTGTGCATACTCTATGTTTCTCTTTCGAACAGCACTGTGTACAAAATCCCATTGACATGCGTTTGATGAACATTCGGAGTTCGTCACTTGACCGTGATTTCGGTATGAAGATGGCCAAAGATGCAATGAAAAAGTGGTTTCGGATGCAGGACTATGCAAGAAGATTCAGGTACAAATTTCGTCTCTCTAGCATGCTTAGTTGATGAGTTATACTCAAATTAACTCTGAATTTTTTCAGCCATTATTCGCAGTATATTACTTGCTGGTTTACTGCGCAGCCCCCTTTGCTTAGTTGCTATTGTGTAGCCCTACTCTCTGGCCACTTGCTCCGCTACAAAATCGTCACAGCAACATATTAAATATCAATCTGGAGCCCTTGAGACGGGCTTTCCAATGGTATAAAACTTGTAAAAATCAGCATTGATTTGAGGGTGATTTAACTGTGCATACTCTATGTTTCTCTTTCGAACAGCACTGTGTACAAAATCCATTAGACATGCGTTTGATGAACATTCGGAGTATCGTCACTTGACCGTATTTCCGGTATGAAGATGCAAAAGATGCAATGAAAAAGTGATTTCGGATGCAGGACTATGCAAGGAAGATTCAGGTACAAATTTCGTCTCTCTAGCATGCTTAGTTGATGAGTTATACTCAAACTTAACTCTGAATTTGTTTCAGCATTATTCGGCAGTATATTACTTGCTGGTTTTACTACGCAGCCCCTTTGCTTAGTTGCTATTGTGGAAGCCTACTCTCTGCCACTTGCTCGGCTACAAAATCGTCACAGCAACATATTAAATATAATCTGGAGCCCTTGAGACGGGCTTTCCAATGGTATAAAACTTGTAAAAATCCAGCATTGATTTGAGGGTGATTTAACTGTGCATACTCTATGTTTCTCTTTCGAACAGCACTGTGTACAAAAATCCCATTAGACATGCGTTTGAGAACATTCGGAGTATCGTCACTTGCCCGTATTTCCGGTATGAAGATGGCAAAAGATGCAATGAAAAGTGATTTTCGGATGCAGGACTATGCAAGGAAGATTCAGGTACAAATTTCGTCTCTCTAGCATGCTTAGTTGATGAGTTATACTCAAACTTAACTCTGAATTTGTTTCCAGCCATTATTCGGCAGTATATTACTTGCTGGTTTTACTGCGCAGCCCCTTTGCTTAGTTGCTATTGTGGAAGCCCTACTCTCTGGCCACTTGCTCCGGCTACAAAATCGTCACAGCAACATATTAAATATCAATCTGGAGCCCTTGAGACGGGCTTTCCAATGGTATAAAACTTGTAAAAATCCAGCATTGATTTGAGGGTGATTTAACTGTGCATACTCTATGTTTCTCTTTCGAACAGCACTGTGTACAAAAATCCCATTAGACATGCGTTTGAGGAACATTCGGAGTATCGTCACTTGCCGTAATTTCCGGTATGAAGATGGCAAAAAGATGCAATGAAAAAGTGATTTTCGGATGCAGGACTATGCAAGGAAGATTCAGGTACAAATTTCGTCTCTCTAGCATGCTTAGTTGATGAGTTATACTCAAACTTAACTCTGAATTTGTTTCCAGCCATTATTCGGCAGTATATTACTTGCTGGTTTTACTGCGCAGCCCCCTTTGCTTAGTTGCTATTGTGGTAGCCCTACTCTCTGGCCACTCGCTCCGGCTACAAAATCGTCACAGCAACATATTAAATATCAATCTGGGGCCTTGAGACGGGCTTTCCAATGGTATAAAACTTGTAAAAATCCAGCATTGATTTGAGGGTGATTTAACTGTGCATACTCTATGTTTCTCTTTCGAACAGCACTGTGTACAAAAATCCCATTAGACATGCGTTTGATGAACATTCGGAGTATCGTCACTTGACCGTGATTTCCGGTATGAAGATGACCAAAAGATGCATTGAAAAAGTGATTTTCGGATGCAGGACTATGCAAGGAAGATTCAGGTACAAATTTCGTCTCTCTAGCATGCTTAGTTGATGAGTTATACTCAAACTTAACTCTGAATTTGTTTCCAGCCATTATTCGGCAGTATATTACTTGCTGGTTTTACTACGCAGCCCCCTTTGCTTAGTTGCTATTGTGGTAGCCCTACTCTCTGGCCACTCGCTCCGGCTACAAAATCGTCACAGCAACATATTAAATATAATCTGGAGCCCTTGAGACGGGCTTTCCAATGGTATAAAACTTGTAAAAATCCAGCATTGATTTGAGGGTGATTTAACTGTGCATACTCTATGTTTCTCTTTCGAACAGCACTGTGTACAAAAATCCCATTAGACATGCGTTTGATGAACATTCGGAGTATCGTCACTTGACCGTGATTTCCGGTATGAAGATGACCAAAAGATGCATTGAAAAAGTATTTTCGGATGCAGGACTATGCAAGGAAGATTCAGGTACAAATTTCGTCTCTCTAGCATGCTTAGTTGATGAGTTATACTCAAACTTAACTCTGAATTTGTTTCCAGCCATTATTCGGCAGTATATTACTTGCTGGTTTTACTACGCAGCCCCCTTTGCTTAGTTGCTATTGTGGTAGCCCTACTCTCTGGCCACTCGCTCCGGCTACAAAATCGTCACAGCAACATATTAAATATCAATCTGGAGCCTTGAGACGGGCTTTCCAATGGTATAAAACTTGTAAAAATCCAGCATTGATTTGAGGGTGATTTAACTGTGCATACTCTATGTTTCTCTTCGAACAGCACTGTGTACAAAAATCCCATTAGACATGCGTTTGAGGAACATTCGGAGTATCGTCACTTGACCGTGATTTCCGGTATGAAGATGCCAAAAGATGCAATTGAAAAAGTGATTTTCGGATGCAGGACTATGCAAGGAAGATTCAGGTACAAATTTCGTCTCTCTAGCATGCTTAGTTGATGAGTTATACTCAAACTTAACTCTGAATTTGTTTCCAGCCATTATTCGGCAGTATATTCCTTGCTGGTTTAACTACGCAGCCCCTTTGCTTAGTTGCTATTGTGGTAGCCCTACTCTCTGGCCACTCGCTCCGGCTACAAAATCGTCACAGCAACATATTAAATATCAATCTGGAGCCATTGAGACGGGCTTTCCAATGGTATAAAACTTGTAAAAATCCAGCATTGATTTGAGGGTGATTTAATGTGCATACTCTATGTTTCTCTTTCGAACAGCACTGTGTACAAAAATCCCATTAGACATGCGTTTGATGAACATTCGGGGTATCGTCACTTGACCGTGATTTCCGGTATGAAGATGGCCAAAAGATGCAATTTAAAAAGTGTTTTCGGATGCAGGACTATGCAAGGAAGATTCAGGTACAAATTTCGTCTCTCTAGCATGCTTAGTTGATGAGTTATACTCAAACTTAACTCTGAATTTGTTTCCAGCCATTATTCGGCAGTATATTACTTGCTGGTTTTACTACGCAGCCCCCTTTGCTTAGTTGCTATTGTGGTAGCCCTACTCTCTGGCCACTCGCTCCGGCTACAAAATCGTCACAGCAACATATTAAATATGAATCTGGAGCCTTGAGACGGGCTTTCCAATGGTATAAAACTTGTAAAAATCCAGCATTGATTTGAGGGTGATTTAACTGTGCATACTCTATGTTTCTCTTTCGAACAGCACTGTGTACAAAAATCCCATTAGACATGCGTTTGATGAACATTCGGAGTATCGTCACTTGCCGTGAATTTCCGGTATGAAGATGCCAAAAGATGCATTGAAAAAGTGATTTTCGGATGCAGGACTATGCAAGGAAGATTCAGGTACAAATTTCGTCTCTCTAGCATGCTTAGTTGATGAGTTATACTCAAACTTAACTCTGAATTTGTTTCCAGCCATTATTCGGCAGTATATTACTTGCTGGTTTTACTACGCAGCCCCCTTTGCTTAGTTGCTATTGTGGTAGCCCTACTCTCTGGCCACTCGCTCCGGCTACAAAATCGTCACAGCAACATATTAAATATCAATCTGGAGCCTTGAGACGGGCTTTCCAATGGTATAAAACTTGTAAAAATCCAGCATTGATTTGAGGGTGATTTAACTGTGCATACTCTATGTTTCTCTTTCGAACAGCACTGTGTACAAAAATCCCATTAGACATGCGTTTGATGAACATTCGGAGTATCGTCACTTGCCCGTAATTTCCGGTATGAAGATGGCCAAAAGATGCATTGAAAAAGTGATTTTCGGATGCAGGACTATGCAAGGAAGATTCAGGTACAAATTTCGTCTCTCTAGCATGCTTAGTTGATGAGTTATACTCAAACTTAACTCTGAATTTGTTTCCAGCCATTATTCGGCAGTATATTACTTGCTGGTTTTACTACGCAGCCCCCTTTGCTTAGTTGCTATTGTGGTAGCCCTACTCTCTGGCCACTCGCTCCGGCTACAAAATCGTCACAGCAACATATTAAATATGAATCTGGAGCCCTTGAGACGGGCTTTCCAATGGTATAAAACTTGTAAAAATCCAGCATTGATTGAGGGTGATTTAACTGTGCATACTCTATGTTTCTCTTTCGAACAGCACTGTGTACAAAAATCCCATTAGACATGCGTTTGAGGAACATTCGGAGTATCGTCACTTGCCCGTAATTTCCGGTATGAAGATGGCCAAAAGATGCAATGAAAAAGTGATTTTCGGATGCAGGACTATGCAAGGAAGATTCAGGTACAAATTTCGTCTCTCTAGCATGCTTAGTTGATGAGTTATACTCAAACTTAACTCTGATTTGTTTCCAGCCATTATTCGGCAGTATATTACTTGCTGGTTTTACTACGCAGCCCCCTTTGCTTAGTTGCTATTGTGGTAGCCCTACTCTCTGGCCACTCGCTCCGGCTACAAAATCGTCACAGCAACATATTAAATATGAATCTGGAGCCCTTGAGACGGGCTTTCCAATGGTATAAAACTTGTAAAAATCCAGCATTGATTTGAGGTGATTTAACTGTGCATACTCTATGTTTCTCTTTCGAACAGCACTGTGTACAAAAATCCCATTAGACATGCGTTTGAGGAACATTCGGAGTATCGTCACTTGCCCGTAATTTCCGGTATGAAGATGGCCAAAAGATGCAATGAAAAAGTGAATTTTCGGATGCAGGACTATGCAAGGAAGATTCAGGTACAAATTTCGTCTCTCTAGCATGCTTAGTTGATGAGTTATACTCAAACTTAACTCTGAATTTGTTTCCAGCCATTATTCGGCAGTATATTACTTGCTGGTTTTACTACGCAGCCCCCTTTGCTTAGTTGCTATTGTGGTAGCCCTACTCTCTGGCCACTCGCTCCGGCTACAAAATCGTCACAGCAACATATTAAATATGAATCTGGAGCCATTGAGACGGGCTTTCCAATGGTATAAAACTTGTAAAAATCCAGCATTGATTTGAGGGTGATTTAACTGTGCATACTCTATGTTTCTCTTTCGAACAGCACTGTGTACAAAAATCCCATTAGACATGCGTTTGAGGAACATTCGGAGTATCGTCACTTGCCCGTAATTTCCGGTATGAAGATGGCCAAAAGATGCAATGAAAAGTGATTTTCGGATGCAGGACTATGCAAGGAAGATTCAGGTACAAATTTCGTCTCTCTAGCATGCTTAGTTGATGAGTTATACTCAAACTTAACTCTGAATTTGTTTCCTGCCATTATTCGGCAGTATATTACTTGCTGGTTTTACTACGCAGCCCCCTTTGCTTAGTTGCTATTGTGGTAGCCCTACTCTCTGGCCACTCGCTCCGGCTACAAAATCGTCACAGCAACATATTAAATATGAATCTGGAGCCCTTGAGACGGGCTTTCCAATGGTATAAAACTTGTAAAATCCAGCATTGATTTGAGGGTGATTTAACTGTGCATACTCTATGTTTCTCTTTCGAACAGCACTGTGTACAAAAATCCCATTAGACATGCGTTTGAGGAACATTCGGAGTATCGTCACTTGCCCGTAATTTCCGGTATGAAGATGGCCAAAAGATGCAATGAAAAAGTGATTTTTCGGATGCAGGACTATGCAAGGAAGATTCAGGTACAAATTTCGTCTCTCTAGCATGCTTAGTTGATGAGTTATACTCAAACTTAACTCTGAATTTGTTTCCAGCCATTATTCGGCAGTATATTACTTGCTGGTTTTACTACGCAGCCCCTTTGCTTAGTTGCTATTGTGGTAGCCCTACTCTCTGGCCACTCGCTCCGGCTACAAAATCGTCACAGCAACATATTAAATATGAATCTGGAGCCCTTGAGACGGGCTTTCCAATGGTATAAAACTTGTAAAAATCCAGCATTGATTTGAGGGTGATTTAACTGTGCATACTCTATGTTTCTCTTTCGAACAGCACTGTGTACAAAAATCCCATTAGACATGCGTTTGAGGAACATTCGGAGTATCGTCACTTGCCCGTAATTTCCGGTATGAAGATGGCCAAAAGATGCAATGAAAAAGTGATTTTCGGATGCAGGACTATGCAAGGAAGATTCAGGTACAAATTTCGTCTCTCTAGCATGCTTAGTTGATGAGTTATACTCAAACTTAACTCTGAATTTGTTTCCAGCCATTATTCGGCAGTATATTCCTTGCTGGTTTTACTACGCAGCCCCTTTGCTTAGTTGCTATTGTGGTAGCCCTACTCTCTGGCCACTCGCTCCGGCTACAAAATCGTCACAGCAACATATTAAATATGAATCTGGAGCCTTGAGACGGGCTTTCCAATGGTATAAAACTTGTAAAAATCCAGCATTGATTTGAGGGTGATTTAACTGTGCATACTCTATGTTTCTCTTTCGAACAGCACTGTGTACAAAAATCCCATTAGACATGCGTTTGAGGAACATTCGGAGTATCGTCACTTGCCCGTAATTTCCGGTATGAAGATGGCCAAAAGATGCAATGAAAAAGTGATTTTCGGATGCAGGACTATGCAAGGAAGATTCAGGTACAAATTTCGTCTCTCTAGCATGCTTAGTTGATGAGTTATACTCAAACTTAACTCTGAATTTGTTTCCAGCCATTATTCGGCAGTATATTACTTGCTGGTTTTACTACGCAGCCCCCTTTGCTAGTTGCTATTGTGGTAGCCCACTCTCTGGCCACTCGCTCCGGCTACAAATCGTCACAGCAACATATTAAATATGAATCTGGAGCCCTTGAGACGGGCTTTCCAATGGTATAAAACTTGTAAAAATCCAGCATTGATTTCAGGGTGATTTAACTGTGCATACTCTATGTTTCTCTTTCGAACAGCACTGTGTACAAAAATCCCATTAGACATGCGTTTGAGGAACATTCGGAGTATCGTCACTTGCCCGTAATTTCCGGTATGAAGATGGCCAAAAGATGCAATGAAAAAGTGATTTTCGGATGCAGGACTATGCAAGGAAGATTCAGTACAAATTTCGTCTCTCTAGCATGCTTAGTTGATGAGTTATACTCAAACTAGTTGCTATTGTGGTAGCCCTACTCTCTGGCCACTCGCTCGGCTACAAAATCGTCACAGCAACATATTAAATATGAATCTGGAGCCTTGAGACGGGCTTTCCAATGGTATAAAACTTGTAAAAATCCAGCATTGATTTGAGGGTGATTTAACTGTGCATACTCTATGTTTCTCTTTCGAACAGCACTGTGTACAAAAATCCCATTAGACATGCGTTTGAGGAACATTCGGAGTATCGTCACTTGCCCGTAATTTCCGGTATGAAATGGCCAAAAGATGCAATGAAAAGTGATTTTCGGATGCAGGACTATGCAAGGAAGATTCAGGTACAAATTTCGTCTCTCTAGCATGCTTAGTTGATGAGTTATACTCAAACTTAACTCTGAATTTGTTTCCAGCCATTATTCGGCAGTATATTACTTGCTGGTTTTACTACGCAGCCCCCTTTGCTTAGTTGCTATTGTGGTAGCCCTACTCTCTGGCCACTCGCTCCGGCTACAAATCGTCACAGCAACATATTAAATATGAATCTGGAGCCTTGAGACGGGCTTTCCAATGGTATAAAACTTGTAAAAATCCAGCATTGATTTGAGGCTGATTTAACTGTGCATACTCTATGTTTCTCTTTCGAACAGCACTGTGTACAAAAATCCCATTAGACATGCGTTTGAGGAAACATTCGGAGTATCGTCACTTGCCCGTAATTTCCGGTATGAAGATGGCCAAAAGATGCATTGAAAAAGTATTTTCGGATGCAGGACTATGCAAGGAAGATTCAGGTACAAATTTCGTCTCTCTAGCATGCTTAGTTGATGAGTTATACTCAAACTTAACTCTGATTTGTTCCAGCCATTATTCGGCAGTATATTACTTGCTGGTTTTACTACGCAGCCCCTTTGCTAGTTGCTATTGTGGTAGCCCTAAATCTCTGGCCACTCGCTCCGGCTACAAAATCGTCACAGCAACATATTAAATATGAATCTGGAGCCCTTGAGACGGGCTTTCCAATGGTATAAAACTTGTAAAAATCCAGCATTGATTTGAGGTGATTTAACTGTGCATACTCTATGTTTCTCTTTCGAACAAACACTGTGTACAAAAATCCATTAGACATGCGTTTGAGGAACATTCGGAGTATCGTCACTTGCCGTAATTTCCGGTATGAAGATGGCCAAAAGATGCAATGAAAAAGTGATTTTCGGATGCAGACTATGCAAGGAAGATTCAGGTACAAATTTCGTCTCTCTAGCATGCTTAGTTGATGAGTTATACTCAAACTTAACTCTGAATTTGTTTCCAGCCATTATTCGGCAGTATATTCTTGTGGTTTTATACCGCCCCTTGTAGTTGCTATTGTGGTAGCCCTACTCTCTGGCACTCGCTCCGGCTACAACGTCACAGCAACATTAAATTGAATCTGAGCCCTTGGCGCTTCCAATGGTATAAAACTTGTAAAAATCAGCATTGATTTAGGGTGATTTAACTGTGCATACTCTATGTTTCTCTTTGAACGCACTGTGTACAAAAATCCCTTAGACATGCGTTGAGAAACATTCGGAGTATCGTCACTTGCCCGTAATTTCCGGTATGAAGATGGCCAAAAGATGCATTGAAAAGTATTTTCGGATGCAGGACTATGCAAGGAAGATTCATGTACAAATTTCGTCTCTTAGCATGCTTAGTTGATGAGTTATATCAAACTTAACTCTGATCTTGTTTCCAGCCATTATTCGGCAGTATATTCCTTGCTGGTTTTACTACGCAGCCCCCTTTGCTTAGTTGCTATTGTGGTAGCCCTACTCTCTGGCCACTCGCTCCGGCTACAAATCGTCACAGCAACAATTAATATGAATCTGGAGCCCTTGGACGGGCTTTCCAATGGTATAAAACTTGTAAAAATCCAGCATTGATTTGAGGGTGATTTAACTTGCATACTCTTGTTTCTCTTTGGAACAGCACTGTGTACAAAAATCCCGTTAGACATGCGTTTGAGAAACATTCGGAGTATCGTCACTTGCCCGTAATTTCCGGTATGAAGATGGCCAAAAGATGCATTGAAAAGTATTTTCGGATGCAGACTATGCAAGGAAGATTCATGTACAAATTTCGTCTCTCTAGCATGCTTAGTTGATGAGTTATACTCAAACTTAACTCTGATCTTGTTTCCAGCCATTATTCGGCAGTATATTCCTTGCTGGTTTTACTACGCAGCCCCTTTGCTTAGTTGCTATTGTGGTAGCCTACTCTCTGGCCACTCGCTCCGGCTACAAAATCGTCACAGCAACATATTAAATATGAATCTGGAGCCTTGAGACGGGCTTTCCAATGGTATAAAACTTGTAAAAATCCAGCATTGATTTGAGGGTGATTTAACTTAGCATACTCTTGTTTCTCTTTTCGAACAGCACTGTGTACAAAAATCCCGTTAGACATGCGTTTGAGAAACATTCGGAGTATCGTCACTTGCCGTAATTTCCGGTATGAAGATGGCCAAAAGATGCATTGAAAAGTGATTTTCGGATGCAGACTATGCAAGGAAGATTCAGTACAAATTTCGTCTCTCTAGCATGCTTAGTTGATGAGTTATATCAAACTTAACTCTGATCTTGTTTCCAGCCATTATTCGGCAGTATATTCCTTGCTGGTTTTACTACGCAGCCCCCTTTGCTTAGTTGCTATTGTGGTAGCCCTACTCTTGGCCACTCGCTCCGGCTACAAAATCGTCACAGCAACATATTAAATATGAATCTGGAGCCCTTGGACGGGCTTTCCAATGGTATAAAACTTGTAAAAATCCAGCATTGATTTGAGGGTGATTTAACTGTGCATACTCTGTGTTTCTCTTTGGAACAGCACTGTGTACAAAAATCCCGTTAGACATGCGTTTGAGAAACATTCGGAGTATCGTCACTTGCCCGTAATTTCCGGTATGAATGGCCAAAAGATGCATTGAAAAAGTAATTTTCGGATGCAGGACTATGCAAGGAAGATTCATCTACAAATTTCGTCTCTCTAGCATGCTTAGTTGATGAGTTATATCAAACTTAACTCTGATTTGTTTCCAGCCATTATTCGGCAGTATATTCCCTTTCTGGTTTTATACGCAGCCCCCTTTGCTTAGTTGCTATTGTGGTAGCCCTACTCTCTGGCCACTCGCTCCGGCTACAAAATCGTCACAGCAACATATTAAATATGAATCTGGAGCCCTTGGAGCGGGCTTTCCAATGGTATAAAACTTGTAAAAATCCAGCATTGATTTGAGGGTGATTTAACTTGCATACTCTATGTTTCTCTTTGGAACAGCAACTGTGTACAAAAATCCCGTTAGACATGCGTTGAGAAACATTCGGAGTATCGTCACTTGCCGTAATTTCCGGTATGAAGATGGCCAAAAGATGCAATGAAAAAGTAATTTTCGGATGCAGGACTATGCAAGGAAGATTCATGTACAAATTTCGTCTCTCTAGCATGCTTAGTTGATGAGTTATATCAAACTTAACTCTGATTTGTTTCCAGCCATTATTCGGCAGTATATTCCTTGCTGGTTTTACTACGCATCCCCGTTTGCTTAGTTGCTATTGTGGTAGCCCTACTCTCTGGCCACTCGCTCGGCTACAAATCGTCACAGCAACATATTAAATATGAATCTGGAGCCTTGAGACGGGCTTTCCAATGGTATAAAACTTGTAAAAATCAGCATTGATTTGAGGGTGATTTAACTGTGCATACTCTATGTTTCTCTTTTCGAACAGCACTGTGTACAAAAATCCCGTTAGACATGCGTCTGGGAACATTCGGAGTATCGTCACTGCCCGTATTTCCGGTATGAAAGATGCCAAATGCAATGAAAAAGTGATTTTCGATGCGGACTATGCAAGAGATTATGAAAATTGTTCTCAGCTCTTTTGTGAGTTATTCAAATTAACTCTGTTTTTTCCAGCCTTTCGCAGTATATTCCTTGCTGGTTTACTAGCCCCCTTTGCTTGTTCTTTGTGTACCCTACTCTCTGGCCACTCGCTCGCTACAAATCGTCACAGCACATATTAAAATGAATCTGGAGCCTTGAGACGGGCTTTCCAATGGTATAAAACTTGTAAATCAGCATTATTTGAGGTGATTTGACTGTGCATACTTTATGTTTCTCTTGGAACAGCACTGTGTACAAAAATCCCATTAGACATGCGTTGGGGAACATTCGGAGTATCGTACTCAGCCGCTATGCGCGTCTTTCGGCATAGAGATAGATTGCCTAGTTAGTTCATGAGTTATACTAAAACTTAACTCCGAATTTGTTTCCAGCCATTTTCGGCAGTATATTCCATGCTGGTTTTATACCATCCGTCTTTGCATAGTTTATTGTGATAGCCTTCTCTCTGGCAACTCGCGTCGCCTACAAATTCGTCACAGCCACAAAATTATTTGAATCTATAGCCCTTGAGACGGGCTTTCCAATGGTATAAAACTTGTAAAAATTTGACCGTTCATATTTAATTTTCTTTCTCTGGAACAGCACTGTGTAAAAAAATCCCGTTAGACATGCGTGTGCGGACCAATCTGGCATTGTCGTCACTTGCCTGTAATTTCCGGTCTGAAGATAGCAGAAAGTAGCCATAACAGTTTCTTTTCAGGTGGAGAACTATGCAAGAAGATTCAGGTACAAATTTCGTCTCTCTAGCATGCTTAGTTATGAGTTATACTCAAACTTAACTCCGACTTTGTTTCCAGCCATTATTCGGCGTATATTCCATGCTGGGTTTTTTAATATACGCAGCCGTTCTTTGGTTAGTTGTATTGTAGTAGCCTTCTCTCTGGACACTCGCTCGTTATCAAATCGCCACAGCCACATCTTATTTTGAATCTAGAGCCCTTGAGACGGGCTTTCCAATGGTATAAAACTTGAGGATTTGAGGGTGATTTGAACGTGCATACTTTCTGTTTCTTTTTCGAGCAGCACTGTGTACAAAAATCCTGTTAGACATGCGTTTGCGCAGCATTCTCAGTATCGTCACTTGCCTGTATGAAGATAGCAGAACGTAGCCGTTCTTCTTTTTGTACGTTGTTGATTTGAACTTGTTCGTTCAGATGGTTTAATACGTACCCCGTCTTTGTTAGTTTTTGTAGTAGTATCCCTACTCTCTTGCCACTCGCTTCACAGCCACATATTTTATACGAGAAGAGAGCCATTGAGACGGGCTTTCCTTTGGAAAAACACTTGTAAAAATCCAGCAATAATTTGAAGTTGATTTGATCGTTCATACTTTGTGTGTTTCACTGTTAGACAGCTCTGTGTACAAAAATCCAACTGAACATGCTTTTACGGAGCATTCGCAGTATCGCCACTTTCCTGTAATTTCCGGGCTGATGATTGCAGAAAGTGGCAATAAAAGGTTACGATTCGGCTGCAGGACTATTCAAGGCAGACTCAGATCAAAAATGTGTCTCTCTAGCTTGCTTAGTTCATGAGTTATAGTCAATCTTAACTCATAATTTATTTCCCAGCTATTATTCGACAGGATATTTCTTGCTAGTTTTAATACGCACCCCTTCTTTGCTAGTTGTTGTAGTAGTTTCCATACTTCTGGCCTCTCGCTTCTCATACAAAATCACAGCCACATAAACAATACGAGAAGAGAGCCCTTAAAACGGGCTTTGCTATGGTATAAAACTTGTAAAAATCCAGCAATATTCATACAATCATTCATCCTTTCTTTCATTTATTTATTCATTCATTCTTTTATTAATTTATTCATTCTTTCATTCATTCATTCATTCATTCATTCATTCGTCACTATTGTTTTTTACTCAATGACAGATCCCAATTAAATATGCGTAATATTTCTGTTTCCTCGATCGTCATTAATGGCCCCAAGAAGCTGAAAATACCCCCCCCCCCAAAAAAAAAAATAAATAAATAAATAAATAAATAAATAAATAAATAAATAAATAAATAAATAAATAAATAAATAAAATAAATTTCGGATGCAGGACTAGCTACCTATAGGAGCAGATAAAAACATATTTTCTCCTGCCTTGTTATTTCAAGAGTTATGATGAAACACATACCGGACAAATTATCTGTGCGAGATTTTTTTTGTTTTTCATAATACTTAGTTTGATTGTAGAACCTTTGTATTTTCAGACTATTCTCCAGCGTTCCATAGAACCATCTTTTTTAGTTGTGTAAATGCTGTTTGATTTCCTTGTTTATAGGTCTTAAATCTGAGAGTAAGTGTGCAGTTATTTATTAAACTTTCAGGACAGTTTGGAGATTTTGGGGGAAAAAAATCATCAATAGGTAAATCCAGCAACTGTTCGAAAGCTCATCGAAAACCGGATGATGAGATTATCTGATAATTATGTTCCGATTATCCCCAGCCTGTGTGGAACAACCAAATCGCCTCCGTAAAGCCAAAAGTCAATACCATCACATGAGGGCGGTATTAATACCAGCAATGGCTGGTGCCCATCTATCGGTCCTTTTTATTATACATTGTGTATTGTTACCAGTCGAAAATGTCCTCATTGGTTTTGCGTTGTAGGTTGGTAGTGAATGACACGTCGATTTAGCGGTCGGCCTTCTTGCAAAATAAACCAACAAATTTCTGCAATATGGTGTTAGTTTGGTAGTACACCTTCTAAGTAACAGAGCACTTGACGACTTTATAAATGCAACACGAGGTGAACCTAACCAGGTGACAGCAGCGCAACTTAGTTCAGACAAGTATTTATATTTTTGTGGTGAGTAAAAATAATCGGAGTAGGTTTTGTATTGTATTTAGTGTAGTAACTAGTGTATACTAGTATGTACACTGTAGTGTTACGTGGAGGGACACGTTGGAAGTTTTAGAAGTGATCGATAGGCGATCGTCGACAAATCGTACTTAACTTAGGGCACAAAAGTGTACATTTTTTTAAAATCTGTATTGTGTTTTCTTTATCATGGCAATATATAATCACTCAACCAATTTATTACAAAATGTAAACTTTCGTGCAAAACTTGTTGATGATCGTTTGTAATTCATTTCAATGACATGTTGTTACGTGTCGTGTACCTCCCTGAAGACCATGGGTTCTGTTACCTTTTAGTACTGTGTACAAACCTCTCTCAAACTCCCTTCCAACAATTCTCTGCGTGCGCGATTCCAATGAGGCTACATACATAGTACTAACTATTTTTACTAGAGTATATTTTCTCATGGTTAAGCAGTGGATATTCATATTCTACCGGCAACAGTTTTTTTCCGAAATGCTTCAAACAACAGCCTGGTTCTTCTTGGTACAGTCGACTCCCGTTAATACGAGCTCGCATATTACGAGGTTCCGGTTAATACAAGGTTTTTTGCCGGTCCCGAACTGCCCAGTGCGTGTTTCAATGCATTTAAATATGGATTATACGAGCACGGTAGTAGCGAGAACATGGTTACAACGAGGTAATTTTGTCAGCCCGTTACAAGCAAAACATTGTTTTCAACCCTTTTGTAACGAGAATAATAAAAAGCCCAACAAAGGAAATACCTTCAACATCTTGAAAATCTTTATTTATGGTTTGTAAGACAGTCAATAGAGGTGCTAACTGGACGCTATCGCTAGCAATGCTCATCCGAAACTGGAGTCACGAGTCAGCGAGCAGGTTGCTAATTCCAAACTCCGGACAATGGTGGGATTAGGAGGCTTGCATGGTTCAAACATGGTTCAAACAACAGAGCAGACTCCATACTAAGTCAGCATTCATCAATTCATGTGAAATCTTCAGAAAAGATACTGATCCATTGAGTTTTAAAAGTGCATGTGTGCATTTTCAGCAGAAAAAATACCACCGGAACTGAAAAGCTAAAATATTTGCGCGATCAATATTAAATGCAACAGCGAGATTTCCCTGGTATCCCGCGTCAGCAATGAACCATCTAACATTACACTGGTGGTTACCAATGAAAATCAAGAATATATTTGTGGACTGCTGCGACCGAAGTTTTGCACCGAAACTTAGCTAAACAAGAACAGCAAGTTAAAGTCTCAGACATTTTTTCTATCATGTAAAATGTAAATTGATTTCATAAATTGACTTTCAAACTGAAATAACTCAATTCAAACATTTTTATTAGCCCAATTTTGTGCTTGTTTGTGCGGTACATGCACACACTATGCACACAGTTATCCATGTACAATGTATTGCAGCAGCCTTGTCTGTGTACACGTGCGGCCATTATGTCATGCACTTTGTGCATAGTGCATTGATTATTACCGTGATCGGATATTACGAGCTTCGGATATAACGAGGAAAACGGGCTAGTCTGGCGGACCTCGTATTAACGAGAGTCGACTGTACATACAGTTAATTAAATACGTTGAAATACAGTTAAATATTTAACTGTATTTCAACCTACCAAGTACCAGGCTGTTGTTTCAATTTTTTTTTTTTATGTATATTATAATAATGTACGATAATAAGTAAGGGAATAGGTATTTCATTCAAGTTAGATAAATGATAAATAATTATTCACAAATGATGCTTAACTACAGACAGTAAGTAAGGTAAGGCTGAAAGTTTGTGAGTTAAAATTTCACATTAGCAATATTTGAAATTTACCCAGTCAGTTTCCCTTGTGGTTTATTACTTGACATTTAAATTAAAAAAGTCGCATCCCCTCAAGGTGATCCCGTGGCTGCTGCTTCCCAGGTTGTATCGTAAACTTGGGTGTGATCCCTGGCTACACGGCAGTTAACGGTTGTATGGCTTCTGACTGGCACCCCGGAACAAAGATATTGACAAAATAGGGAGACCGCCAATATAGGGCTAGATTACTCAGTTGGTAGAGCGCCGGTACGTTAATCCGGAGGTCGTTGGTTCAAATCCCGCTCTAGTCAATTTTTCTTTGTTCAACCCCATACTATTAGCAATATCCAGCGACTTAAAAAGTCTGGTTATTTTGTTCATTATGTTTGTGAACAATTTGTGCCATTTCATTTCGTTCTTTGTCAATAATCCTCTTGAAAAACATTGTTGATAATTGATTTGTCAAATTTTTATTTCAATGACATGTTTTTTTTCAAATTCTATCCCCCCCCCCCCCCCACCCTCTGAAACCACGACTTCTGCAGAATTCAGACATCTTTAAAAACGTGCAATGATGAATCTTTGGAAGGAGATTCTCCTCTTAACAGCCGTGCTGGCTCTGTGCCAAGCAGCTCCCGTCCTCGACAAAAAAGTTGAAGAAGCCGAGGATGACGAGGGGGAAGTAGAGGTGAGTACAGTGCAAGGAAAATTAGTTGGTGCTAGAGGGTGTAACACACCGAATAAGCTCCCCATAGCAACCAATGCTGAATGCTAAATAATTAAAAAATACTTCAAATACATTGGAAAGTCTCTCAGCCTCTTAAAAACAAACCAAATATATTTTCTGACAACTAAACTTAATTTGTCTTTTAAATTTGTGGTAGGTTAGCCATTTGGCATTTGAGCTATGAGCTAGGCTCATCCAGAATATAAACACCCAAATGGCTAAACTGACAAGATTCTATCTTGGAAAAATTACCCTTACTACACCTTTTAGCAAAATAGGGCAAATTTTTCATCACATAATTTTCCTGTCTATATTTTAAATTGTTCCTGTAGTGGTTTTTAATTGTACTTTTTAATGTGTTTAAAAGTCATCAAACTTGAGGGTACATTATTGGACCAGTCTTCAGCAATCCATAAAAGCCACGACCTTCAAATCTGTGATTCAAAGAAATATTTGTGGGTTTACAATTTATTAATGAGGCTCTGTGCATGAGCTTCTCTCTATTTAGTGTGGTGCACCCTGTAGGAGGGAGGGGTTACTACTCCCTCTAGCCAAGGTTTTAGCCAGGATTTAGTAAAAGGGTGTCCAAATTTGCTAGAAATTCAAAAACTGGGTGTCCAAATTGTTAACTTACAATACATTTACATGTTAATGACAGATAAGGCAGGGTGTGCAAATTTAAAACAGGGTGTCCAAAAGACACCCAGACACCCCTCTGGCTAGAACACTATACCTCTAGCTGGTGGTTTCAGTCAGTCAGTAGTGGGTGTATTGAATGGTGAGAGACAGATAGTAAGGGGATTTATGTGCTTCTATTTTTTGTCAGAATACTGGACTAGAGTATGACAGCTACCTCAGAATGGTTGTAAAAACGCTGGAAAACGATCCAGAGATGAAGAAGAAACTGGATGAGTTAAGTCTGGATGACTTGAAGGTAAGTACAATGAGCTTTTAGACTCGGAACGTCATCCAAACTGAAATTTACACTTTAGGAAAGAGAGTTTTTTTGTTTTACCTTCCACAGACTGTAGCAGACAAAAGCACTTAATTTTTTACGATCGTTTGGAAATAAAAACGACAGATCAGGGCCCAATTTCATGGCTCTGCTTACTGCAGAATTTTGCGCTTACGGCCCATTGAATTGCATGCTTTACTGGGCGCTGTAAGAGCAGAATTCCAAGGTAAGCTGAGCCATGAACACAGCATCGTTGCCAGGGCCCAATTTCATAAAGCCTGTAAGCACAAAAAATTGCTAAGCACAGACAAATATTGCTTACCAGAAATTTGCTACCAGCCAACATTCCATAAAGTTTGCATTGTTGTAACTGGTGTCCCATCAATTTTTTGCTTAGCAAAGAAATGTGTTAAGCAGTATTTTCTGCTAAACAGCTTTATGAAATTGGGCCCTTGGTGTTTACAATTATTTGAAGAGTAAATACCTTGTATTTATCTTGGAATGTTATGTAAGGGTTCTTATGACGGGTATTCAAGATTTGAATCATTGTGGTAAATGGGTATCTGGAACGCACATCCCTTGTAGTATGGCTTCTAACTGGCACCCCAACAAAGATACTGACAAAATAGAGAGATTACCAACTTAGGATTAGATAGCTCAGATGGTAGAGTGCTGGCATATCTGTAGGTTGTGGTTCAAATCCCGCTCTTGTGACTAGAGCCAATTAAATAGTAGTAAGATTTTCTTTGTTTAACCCCAAGTTATTGAACTAATTGTCTTTGATCTTTGATCCCAGACCGGTAAAATGTCAGAAATCATGGATGGTGTTTCGGACAAGATCAGAGCCAGACTAGATGATTTGAAACGTACTGAGATTCAACGGTTAAGACAGGTTGCCAAACAACGTTTCCAACAAGCAAGTGAGTATACTAATAAAGACATGTGTTTGTCCGATTAAATAAACCCTGTTCGGGTTCTGTTTACCCACTTCACTTCAATTGAGTAGAGAACGAGCACGGCAGTGTTGTGGGTCTCAAGAACTGGTCTTGGCGTCGAGAGGGCTAGTCTTGATCTCTGTCTCGGACTTCCAGGTCTTGTCTATGCGGGGCTTGAATTGGGGGTAAAACTCCATTTTTACTGGACCAAATTTTATTTTACAACACCAAAATCTAAATACGAAAGAACTTTCTACAAAGGTTTACAAGTGAACTGTTTTTATTTGAACAAGAAGAGAAGAATTATCTATTTTTTTCTTATGATCAAGTAGACTTTGGTACAGACTAGAAAGACGTTCATCAGACTCAAAAAAGACGACTTTTGAAGGTATTTTTGTTTTAGATTTTACACAGGGAGGTGTTACTAATTAATTCAGAAACTCAAGAAGTCCTGCTGGACTTGTCTAGTCCTAACTTTGCTGTCCCAATGCTAAAATCACTGGTTCCAGGTCTTCGCTCCAGTGTCAAATTTGATCCCTGGTTTGAAACATCGAGACCCAATTTATCATCTCAACCTTGGCTCTCCTCTGAACCAACATTTTCCCTTACAGTGATTAATTAGTTTTAAAATGTACTTGTCCATTTTTTCATCATTTGAACAAGACTCATTATTCTTTTTGGCTTGTTTGTTGTACTTGTTTCCACTTTGTGTGTAACATTTTTTTTCTTCTGTTTTTATCAATACAATTTTATTTGAAAATGTTTGAGTTAAGGTGACAGCGGGTACCAACCACATCTCTAGCCACAGCATTAGCGATCGTACACCAATCTAAGACACGAAATGCATGAATCATTTCTCAGATTCAAATGTTTTGAGGTTTTGAAAATTTATTCAAACCATATAATACCTCGAAGGGATTCCTTTCTCAAAACAGTTTATACTGTCAACAGCTGCAGTGCACCTCACCAAGACAAGTTCTCTAAAGAACAAAATCTACACAACAAAGTAGAATATTATACACATGGTGTTACCGCAGACGGAATATACATTGATACCTCACCATGCAATGCCTCAAAAACCATATAAGTTTTTATGGTCATTAATTTTTTGAGAAGTTACCAAACTAATGACCTTACCTTTAAATGTTCTGTAATTTGGGGAACACTTGCCCCTTAGGCCTAAAGAAGGTGTAATTTGAAAGCTTTTCCATTTACTGATCAAACAAATCCAGTTTTGAGTTTTGGCAGGGAATGCCCGCTTTTGACAAGGTGTATTACATTATTTTTCAATTACACGTAGCATCTTATATGTAACTTAAGCCCACTGTTCATTTGCTAAACGTCATGCTGCACGCTGAACATATTTTTGTTATTTTGTTGAAACTGAAGTCTTTGACGAGTATGTCACAATTGATGGTGTGGTTCATGTGAAACAAGCAGGTCAGGATTCAATTATAGCATCGTGGTAGTCGGAGGGTTGCATGCTGACATGGGTACTTGCATGGGTACGGACTGGACATGTCACACAAACCTGGGTACTTTGCTACTTGCATGGTACCGACTGAAAATGATAATGACACGTCAAGCAGACATGGGCGCTTGCATGGGTACCGACTGATAACGATCTGACATGTCACACAGACATGGGTACTTGCATGGGGTACCGAAGACTGGATGAATTGATACATCGTGCATGTCACACAGACATGGGTACTTGCATGGGTACCGACTGATAATGTTCATGATATGTCACACAGACATGAGCGATTGCATGGGTACCGACTGATTATGATCATGACATGTCACTCAGACATGGGTACTAGCATGGGTACCGACTGATAACGATCGTGACATGTCACACAGACATGGGTACTTGCATGGGTACCGGCTGATAATGACCATGACATGTCACTCAGACATGGGCGCTTCATGGGTACCGACTGATAACGATCGTGACATTTCACAAAGATAATTTTTCTCTCAGTCTCAGCCTCTGAGAATCTTCCAGCCATTCCATTTTCCTTTTAAGAAAGGTAGTTCTAGGGGCTTAGACAAGATTTTAGTTCATGAATTCTTGCTGCATGAAAATACCAGAAACTTGCATGGCTTAACTTCCCTATTAAACCTTTTCCTATTTTTATCTTTCGTGTGTAAAATTACAGCAATTTGTTCCACTTAAAGTCAAAATGTAGCTTTAGGTCATTAAGGCGCCTGTCACCCAATTACATGTAGGTTCCTCCCCCTGGATTACATTTTTATCCTTCGGTGAATAGCTACCTTCCAAATAATGAGGTGTACCCAATTAGGTGCCTTCCCTGGGTTACATTTTTATCCTTCGGTGAATAGCTACCTTCCAAATAATGAGGTGTACCCAATTAGGTGCCTTCCCTGGGTTACATTTTTATCCTTCGGTGAATAGCTACCTTCCAAATAATGAGGTTCACCAATTAGGTGCCTTCCCTGGGTTACATTTTTATCCTTCAGTGAATAGCTACCTTCCAAATAATGAGGTTCACCCAATTAGGTGCCTTCCCTGGTTACATTTTTATCCTTCGGTGAATAGCTACCTTCCAAATATGAGGTTCACCCAATTAGGTGCCTTCCCTGGGTTACATTTTTATCCTTCGGTGAATAGCTACTTCCAAATAATGAGGTTCACCAATTAGGTGCCTTCCTGGGTTACATTTTTATCCTTCGGTGAATAGCTACCTTCCAAATATGAGGTGTACCCAATTAGGTGCCTTCCCTGGGTTACATTTTTATCCTTCGGTGAATAGCTACCTTCCAAATAATGAGGTGTACCCAATTAGGTGCCTTCCCTGGGTTACATTTTTATCCTTCGGTGAATAGCTACCTTCCAAATAATGAGGTGTACCCAATTAGGTGCCTTCCCTGGGTTACATTTTTATCCTTCGGTGAATAGCTACCTTCCAAATAATGAGGTTCACCCAATTAGGTGCCTTCCCTGGGTTACATTTTTATCCTTCGGTGAATAGCTACCTTCCAAATAATGAGGTTCACCCAATTAGGTGCCTTCCCTGGGTTACATTTTTATCCTTCGGTGAATAGCTACCTTCCAAATAATGAGGTTCACCCAATTAGGTGCCTTCCCTGGGTTACATTTTTATCCTTCGGTGAATAGCTACCTTCCAAATAATGAGGTTCACCCAATTAGGTGCCTTCCCTGGGTTACATTTTTATCCTTCGGTGAATAGCTACCTTCCAAATAATGAGGTGTACCCAATTAGGTGCCTTCCCTGGGTTACATTTTTATCCTTCGGTGAATAGCTACCTTTGATTCTTGGCGATAGGATCATAGACAAAGGAACTTATTTTTGATCCCTTGGACACCCTACCCACCCAACCCCAACCCATGTTGATCTCTGCTCACCACATCTACAGTATGCAATTAAACAAACTGTACAAATATTTTTCACAAAACGGTGGATTAAATACTTTTTGCAAATTGTGGTGAGGGTCTTACTTTTCAACCTCAGCAGAGTCTTGCTGGAAGGCTAAATGACAAGACAACAGACGCACTTGTTATAGTGTAACAGAAGCAGTCAGATGGAACAGTTGCTATATGTTAAAAAGACACGAGCAGAAAGAAATTGCAGAAATAATTTTTGAATACATTTAATTGGATCGCTTTCATTTGGACAGAATTTGGGAGAAATAAAGAAGGCATTAAGACCACCTGTTTGTTAATTGATTCTGTATACTATTGTGATGACAGACAAAAATAAGGTAACAGGTGGATTCAATTAGGCTTTGTATCCCACAATAGCATTGAGATATCTATGCAAATCCAACCTAAGCACTGTTTGCAATGCACAACATTCACAGAAATCATCTGATGTTTATAATTGATATATAAATTTCACTGACATTCCCTGCACCCTCGTGATCCTAAACCATGCCTCCCCAATCCCCAAACAGATCACCGCTCTATGGACCAGAAATCCATTGATGACATGGTTGGACACATCGATATCAACAGTATGGATCAGTTTGGTGGAAAAGACTTTGAAAAACTCATTAAAAAGGTAACGTTACTCCCCCCCCCCCCATAAAAAATGTTAGTTGGATTTCAATATTTTAAGTTTCAGTCAAATAGCTTCAAAATCTCAGGCTGAGAAATCTTCTTCATGCTCTTCAAGAAAGTAATCGTGTCAGTGCAGAAATATATATTTCCTAAAATAGCACTTTCCTTACATGCGAGTTTGAAATTGTCAAAACGCCATTTCTTGCTTAAAACAGCCCGGATAATCATACAAGACAAGAACGCACTGAGATACATTTGTGCCAGATGCAATGTTTTTGCGAAAATTGAGAATTTTTTTACACTGATGCAACAATATTGGTTTCAAAAAAATTATCCTCTGCAGGTAAGAGCGTTTTGAGTTTTTTTTTCAAATACCCCTCCTCTTATACAGTGCCTTGTAAGGTTTACAATTTACAGGCGAACCATGCAAGAACATTGGGGTTGCCCCACTCTCTTTCAAAGGTAAGTTCAGAGGTCATAGGTCACATTGGAGTGTGTGAGTTTATCAGCATTATGAAAGCTTCATGAGGATTTGGACCCACAACCATCAGTTTCCAACCTGCGTCTCCCACCACAATGCACTCATGCCTGATTTAACCACAGACTAGCTTGTACATTTAACACAACCCAAATAAAACATGCAATTCATAAAACTACCATAAACACATGCTGCTCATACTTAGGGGTGTGGCTTTCTTGTGGGAGGCTTATCCCACATGATGCTAAGCATGAGTGAATGAGCTAAGCTAGTGGGTTAGATACTCAAGCATGCCTCCATCTTTTAGAGGGCAAGGCCATTGTCATTTTACAAAGGGTGCTTTCTATGGACATTTTTAAGTCTGTGTAGATATTGTGGCGTGTGGTTGCCGAGCGGTTAAGAGCACTGGACTCGAGCTCTCATGTTTCTGATCAGCAGAGTGTGGGTTCGAGTCCCAGTCTTGACACTTGTCCTTCGGATAGAACATTAAGCCGTAGGTCCTGTGTACTAGGATTAGTAGTGCACGTAGAAGAAACCAGAATATTTATCGAGAAAGAGCAGGGGTTAACCCCCGTGTTTCTGGCTCACATAGCAAGCACCCATGTTTACAGGTTTCCTCAGGCTTGCGATAGCTACAGTGATTACGTTCACTTATGAGGCATCCTTGGTTTCATTACCAAAACTATATAATAATAGTATAATAGTAAATGTGAAGGGGCACCAAGAACAGTACATGGGACGACAGAGGACATGGGTTCTGTGTTCGGTGCAATAGTTTGCAGGCCTGGAATTTCATCTTTGAGAGGGCAAGTCAATTTTCATTTTGCAAAGGGCACTTCCATTGGAAAATCTTCATGTCTATGGGAAACATTTGAAGGGGCACCAAAGCCAAGACCAGGGCAGAAGAGGCCATGGTTTGTGTGTGACCCAGGCCTGTCATTCGGTGCAGTAGTTTGTATGAGTGTGGTTAGGATGCTGTAGTTGCTTCAAGCTCGTTATCAATGAGATCTCTTATAATGCCAGCTCCTGACAGACGAGACAACTTAAAGGAATTGTCTGCTCATCTTGACGTTTATAGTCAGAGTTTTGGAGACAAGGACTTCACTAACTTATTGAGAAAGGTAACCTTTGACCTCAATGACGTGAGGTCATTGTAGACCTTTATCATGCTGCCACCATCTTGGTCATGTTCCTTGTATCCACTAACAGTAATGGATGCTAATAGTCATTGTACAAAAAGGAACCAGACTATTTGCCCTTCCAGCCTCGGTTTGGTTACATTGAGTTGAACGGGAGAAAATCAAGATGGCCACACCATGATAAATGTCTTCATAATCAGACATTGTCCCTCAGCAGTGGTCTGCTGACCAAATGTGAGTCAAAACACCCAAGGACTGGTCAAAATTCTCTGCACCAGATCCTACCAGGGCCCAATTTCATGGCTCTGCTTACCGTAAGCAAAGAATCGGCGCTTGCGGAAGCAGGGAATTCTGCGCTTACGTCAAGCGTATTTCACGGGTTAGCGCGGAATTTCGGCTTGTGAAGCGTGCGTACTCCACATTACTACGCATTCTACGCTTACACAGCTAGCGCAGAAATTCGGCGCTTGAACAGTAAGCGGAGAATGGTCACCGCAAGCGCAGAATTCGGCGGTAAGCAGAGCCATGAAATTTGGCCCTGTTTCCAAGACACATGCGAATGAAAATGATTAATGGAAAACATCCAATTCAATGGGTTAAACACTGTTCTGTGCATAGAGTTATATATAAGAACTAGAGGGCGCACTGGCAATACTGCGTGCACAAACGCGCCGGGACCGCAAGGAGACACGAGCGCCATTTTATAGAGGGCAAAATTGAGTACGAAGTATACGATGTGCGTATGGAAAATGCACGCATCACGCGCTCGGTGTTCATGTTGTTGTTTTGCGTACAGTAAAGTAACGGTAGTGGTACTTGAAACATGGCCGCACCACCCGCGCGACGAGTCACGTAACTTGGCTAGTGCGCCCTCTAGTTCTTATATATAACTCTATGGTTCTGTGAGAGAAATGGAGTGGGATTCTTAAATTTCCTACACATCAACTGGGCCTACAGCTCACAGAAATCAGTGCTTTATGGATCTCTGTCATTTCAGAATTCTGTTGCAAGCAACGCCATGTATTTAGGAATCAAAATAAAAAGAACTATAAATTTGTGAGATTTGTAACCCAGGCTGGATTTCACAAAGAGCTAAGATTGATCTTAACTGAAAATCAATGATCTCAGTATAACATGTCAAGAAAATCATTCTGGAAACAGATTTCTAATTCCTGTGCTCCTTTGATTAATTGTGGCACACTCCCATTCTAACAAACTTAGCTTAGGGCGTAAGATTTTTTCTCAGCCAGAGATTTTGTTTAATTGACATGAAAAGCGTTGCTCTAGAGAAGGTCTTTAATATGCTTTGTTACTTTTTATAGACGATGTCACCTTGTTTACAAAAGAGTGACTATGTGCATTTCATGGCATTTCCGGGCAGGCAAGATACGGCGATGCTCAAGGGAAAAGTTACACATAAATTCAAGTCTCGTAAAAAATATCAACGGAACAAAATTTGAGATTGTCATAACGTCTTCATAATGTAAGGTGTTATGTTCTCTTCCGTTGGACTGTGTACAAATTTGTCTTGCAGAAAGACCAGTGCCCAATTTCATAGAGCTGCTTAAGCACCTAAAGTAGCTAAGCACAACAAAAATGTGCTTACAAGAATAAGGTTACCAGCCAAAATACCATGTCATATGTACAAACTGTGACTGGTATCCTGCTTATTTTGCTGAGACAATTTGTTTGCAATATTTTCTGCTTGAGCATCGCTATGAAATTGGGCCCCATAGAGCTGCTTAAGCAGAAATATTGCTTTAAAATGTACTGCTCAGCAGAAATGAGCGGATACCAGTCACAATTTGTACATGTGACATGGCAGTTTGGTTGGTAACCTTTTTCTTGTAAGCATAATTTTGTTGTGCTTAGCTACTTTTTGTGCTTTTAAAAGCAGCTCTATGAAATTGGGCCCTGGTTCTCATGCTCTTTGTGATGTTATTAGTCTCTTGGTCTCTTGCAATCCTCTATACCTTTTTTTATTGAGTCTTGAGCCTTTATCCGGAGTTGTGTGTATAGTTCACTTCACAGCCTGTCATCTCATTCCTGTCCCAGGCAACTGAGGATCTGGACAAAGCAGACTCTGCACGTAAGCAGGAATTCAAACGTTATGAGATGCAGAAGGAGATCGAGAGACGACAGAAGCTAGGGACGCTGGATGAAGATAAAAGAACAGCTGCTGAGAAGGAGTATCAAGAAAAACATCACAAGAAAAAGGAACAGCATCTTAAACACCCGGTATGTACTAAAAACATTTTCTGTTCCTGTAATTTTCGACCGAAACCCATCGCAGGAGCACCGGGATGTAGAATCGGTGACCTTGCGAACACATGATCCCAACACTATGTCATATATTCCTGGGAGTTTATACTGCCATTGCCATGGATTCGTTGTGGGTGTTTATATTGTTGTTGTTGTTTTTATTGTTGTTGTCTTTATTAATAGATGTTAAATTTGCACCAGGGATATAGAATATTATTTGGTTTTACCAATTCACCGATGTGTGGAAAGCACTGTATACTCGGTACTTCCCCAAGTTCTGTGAGCAAAATTCCACAGGCATATTACTTGGGTGGGATTCGAACTAACGACCTTTGCCTTTCTAGAGCAGATGTCTTACCAACTAGACCACCGAGATTGCCCGGTAGCTAGAATCCTATATTTTAGCAGCGGGTACTGCAACAATTTAATAAATGTTAGTTTTGCACCGGGGTTAAAGAATATTGTTTTTGTTTATTGTTGTTGTTGTGTGTTTTTTGTGTTTTTTTTATTGTTGTTGTTATTGTTGTTATTGTTATTATTGTTGTTGGTGTTATTGTTGTTTTTATTGTTGTTGTAGGGAAGCAAACCACAACTTGAAGAGGTTTGGGAGGAGACAGATCACCTTGAGAAAAATGACTTCAATCCTAAGACATTCTTCCAATTACACGACACAAACAGCGACGGCAATCTGGATGTCTTTGAGCTTGAGGCCTTATTCGTAAAACAGGTAAATATATCAAAAACAAACTCTGATGTTTTGTATTCGTTGAATAATAAAGTATTGACCATATTGCACACACATCCCATGTAATGAAATGTGCCCACATTCTATTGTTTACATCCCTATGGAGACATCTTTTGTTCTTTCCTTTGTCCCTGTACTTAAAGGCACATTACAGAATTGGTAAGAAAAAAACTTTTAAAATATACTTTTTGATCACAGATTTACATAAAACTTACACGGTCTAATGATGATGATAGTAGAAAACATCACTTCAAATATTTCTGTCTGAAATGCCATATTTGATGAGAAATGAATAAACTAGTTGTCCGATTGGAGTTGATCGCTCAGTGAGCGTTTTATTCATTTGTTGAATCTATATGATTTCATGCAAATGTGTAATCGGTTTTTCACTATTTTCTTGTGATCCAGATGGCCGATCGATCTCAAACTTCTGCAGGTTTGTCAGTTTATGTACATGGTGGATTACATAAAGTGCTTACACTGCCAGCAACTGTTTTGTTAGCAAAAACCAATTCTGTAATGTTCCTTTAAAGGCCCTGTACACTATTGGTAAGATCGAAAAACAAAATGTTCACAGATTCACACATAACTTACATGATTTAAAGAAAGTAATGGTAGAAAGTGTTCCTTAAAATATTTCTGCCTAAAATGCTATCGTTCCTGAGAAACGAGTAAAACAATAGTAATTATCGCGCGCGATAATTTGATAAAACAGAAAACACATAAGATCTCTTTCCACTATTTTCCGTGACCTCGATGACCAATTGAGCTCAAACTTTCACAGGTTTGTTTGTTCATGCATACGTTTAATCACACAAAATGTGGACACTGATTTTGAGCTGTTACCAAAAGTGTACAATACCTTTAACATCCTCCCATACTCTGGGTTTAATATCTGTTGGTCATTTATATACCATGGCGTGTCGTAGCCAAGCGATCTAGCGCACCAGAGCAAGACACTTGACCATTATTGCTTTGTCCTTTTGATTCCCAGTCTTGACGCTTGTGTCCTTAAGCAAGACACTTAATCATTATTGCTATGTCCTTCAAATGGGATTTAAAGCCACTGGTCGTGTGTGTTGTGTAATGCATGTAAAAGAACCTAGTACACTCTAATTGTTAAGATAAGGGGTTAGCCCCAGTTTGTTTTGGTATGGTTGGCTGCAGAATGCGCCACAGCACTTTGTAAAACTTTACAAGATGTTACATAAAATGGGTCTCACCTTCTTAACTCTGCATACCTGTAAAACAATAAGTGAATATCAGTGCCATGAGCGCCCATCTGTGGCACATACTGGCACTTTAAGTATTCATCCTTATCATTTATACAGCGTCGTGTTTTTGGCATTCTGTTCTTTCTTCTTCATACCCTAGGTACGCACATATTACGAATCAATTAATGATGGTAATCCTGATCCTAACGAAGTCAGAGAAGAAATGGCTCGTATGAGGGAACATGTCTTAGGAGAGGTAAAGTAATTAGTCGTTGGTGTTCTTTACAAAAAGTCCTTTTTTATTTCTTTTTTTTGTTTGTACGCTCACAGGTTGAGAAGATGTATTCAGATCGGGGGAATGCTGACCCGAGAGAAAAACTGGAAGAAATCTCTTTAATGAGAGAACATTTTATGAACGAGGTAACTTCAAATTCCTGATTGGTTGACTGCGGTGATCACTGGAATTTCATTCGCTAAGATTTGTTTTGGTGTTTTCAGCTACCATTTTTCTTAATTCGCTGCTAAGAAACAATTTGATTTGTTCCACCTGCTTGCAGTCGCCGTTTTATTTCATTCCAAACACTTATTGCTGTGATTAATGAAATTTGATTGGCAGTTGATATTGTCAAAAATTCTGTTCAGCCTCCCTTAGTTGTTTATTAATATTTGCTGTTGAGAACAATTTTTTAGTTGTTCCATTCCTTAACCCTGATTGGCTGACTGCCATTATTTCTTGCATTAGATTGGCTGACTGCCATGATTTGATTGGCTGAGGTTTGTTTTCATTTATTTTCATGGCAGCTGAGAATAATTTTGGATCCTTTTTTGGCTGATTATTAAAAAGGAATTAGTTTTGATTGGTCATCTCATTACAAACTGATTGATTTTGATTGGCTGAAAACAGTTCATCTCAGCCTAATTGTTTACCTTGGGGTCATCCTCAATTTTGATTGGCTCACTTCATCATTTTAATTATCATTGGTTGCATGGGGTCCCCAGTGGTTATTTTGATTGGCTGTTTACATCTCATTTTTGTTCAGGTCACCAAGGAAATTATACCAAAAGTTGTTTCCCCTAGAATCTGTTTGTATAAAAAGAAGAGCAGAGTATTTTTCAACTTTGTTGATGGCTGCACTTTGACCTTAAAACATTTCCATCTTCCTCTATGTGCAAATGTATAATTTAACACCCATCCGAGGCCTGGAATTACACGGAGGCCATGACCTCTGTTAACCCCTGGTCTTGCCCCTTTAAAAGATTTTGGCTGTTAACCTGTTTTTGATTAGCAAGATTTTCTTTGTTTATGCCCTAGGCAAATTTGTGTGCTTTATCTTTATGAAGTTAGGCTCAACTAACTTTGTTGTCTCACTTCCTTGTAAGCAAAATAATCAAAACCTTCTCACTGATGTCACTTTTGTCTGCCATGCTGGACTGCTTAAGTGCTATTCAGCTTTGCGTCTCGTAGCACGTGTCATGCAACGTGTGTGTGTGACTTGAGCATCTTAGTACTCCAGCATGGCTAAGTATTAAAACAGTGACATCATTAGCCCCCCCCCCAAAAAAAACTTGTTTAGCGTCCCTGCCTGCTTCTTTTTAAGAGGCCACCTCCTTTTCCTTTTTTGTTTGTTTCTTTTTTTTAAAAGGATCAATTTTTACGATCTATGGCGAAAAAATTCAATTTTAAAATAGATAAAATCTTGTTTTTTTACTTTAGCACTTCGAAAAAACACACAGAAAAAAGCTGGCAACCATCTTGAAAAATAGCCCGACTGGTTGTCTTGAAAAAAATTGTCGAACGGCCATTTCGCTAAACATGTTTTTGGGGTGTTTTTTTTGCCTTAGAGGAGGGTTTTTATTAAACATATAAAATCCATCACCATGGTAAATCAACACAAACGCCAATAGTTAAATCCATCACCATGGTAAATCAGCACAAACACCAATAGATAAATACATCACCATGTTAAATCAGCACAAACAGCAATAGATAAATACATCACCATGGTAAATCAGCACAAACACCAATAGATAAATCACATCACCATGGTAAATCAGCACAAACAGCAATAGATAAATACATCACCATGGTAAATCAGCACAAACACCAATAGATAAATACATCACCATGGTAAATCAGCACAAACAGCAATAGATAAATACATCACCATGGTAAATCAGCACAAACAGCAATAGATAAATACATCACCATGTTAAATCAGCACAAACAGCAATAGATAAATACATCACCATGGTAAATCAGCACAAACACCAATAGATAAATCACATCACCATGGTAAATCAGCACAAACACCAATAGATAAATACATCACCATGGTAAATCAGCACAAACACCAATAGATAAATCACATCACCATGGTAAATCAACACAAACAGCAATAGATAAATACATCACCATGGTAAATCAGCACAAACAGCAATAGATAAATACATCACCATGGTAAATCAGCACAAACACCAATAGATAAATACATCACCATGGTAAATCAGCACAAACACCAATAGATAAATACATCACCATGGTAAATCAGCACAAACACCAATAGATAAATCACATCACCATGGTAAATCAACACAAACAGCAATAGATAAATACATCACCATGGTAAATCAGCACAAACAGCAATAGATAAATACATCACCATGGTAAATCAGCACAAACACCAATAGATAAATACATCACCATGGTAAATCAGCACAAACACCAATAGATAAATACATCACCATGGTAAATCAGCACAAACACCAATAGATAAATACATCACCATGGTAAATCAGCACAAACACCAATAGATAAATACATCACCATGGTAAATCAGCACAAACACCAATAGATAAATACATCACCATGGTAAATCAGCACAAACACCAATAGATAAATCACATCACCATGGTAAATCAACACAAACAGCAATAGATAAATACATCACCATGGTAAATCAGCACAAACACCAATAGATAAATACATCACCATGGTAAATCAGCACAAACAGCAATAGATAAATACATCACCATGGTAAATCAGCACAAACACCAATAGATAAATACATCACCATGGTAAATCAGCACAAACAGCAATAGATAAATCACATCACCATGGTAAATCAGCACAAACACCAATAGATAAATACATCACCATGGTAAATCAGCACAAACAGCAATAGATAAATACATCACCATGGTAAATCAGCACAAACACCAATAGATAAAGAAAGGCCGCTTTCCAGTTGGCGGCTACAGCTACTGCTAGATCCTTGCATCATCATACCTTGTAGTAAAGGGCATTCATAGCAACACCCTTAGCACCCACAGCTGTAGCCAAAACCACCAATTTAGATACGGCTTAAGACTAAAACACAGGATGGATTTGGATGGAGTTTTTCACTAACAGTTCTAACCAGTCAGCCAACTTTAGCTGCAGATGCAATAGAACTTATGCACATGACGTCATATGAGTAGGGCGCCCTCATCTAAAGGTCAAACGAAGGTTACTCATTGGCCAATTCTGGGCGCCCTGCGTACATAAATGCGTTTTCCATTGTTACATCATTGTTTTACCTCTAAGATGGCGGCGTGATGACATCAATGCATAAGGTCCATATTGAAGATTAGACCGTGATTGAATTGGACGTACCTACAGTCAAAGCCGCCAAGACGTCGGTGTTGCATCTTAAATGGCAAATAGCGCCCTCGTTGCTTCATCTTATCCAGTTGATTTGTTTGTATTTCTAGATTGACACAGACAAGGATCACATGGTCAGCAAGAAGGAGTTCTTAGCTGCGGCAGACTCTGATGACTTTGATGAAGACAAAGGATGGGAGGTAAGACAAGACTTCATCATAAGGTTAATACGTCTTACACCTGACCTTTGCTCATCCTTGCAGGTTTCTGGACAAGGCTGAATTTCAGAAAACACAAAACTGCCAAGTAGAAATGGGTAACCAGCAAAACTTCTGTTTAATGTGCACTGCTTGTGACTGGTGCCCTGCAAACTTTTGCTTACCCCACATATAATATGAGAAGCATTATACAATTGGGCTCAGGACCTGAGCCCAGGCTGTTCAGTAATTGCTTAGCTCAGAAAAGTCTTACTTGGCAAAAACAGTTTACGATCCTTTTATTATATTATGTAACGTATATTGTACTTGACTGGTTCCCCGTGTATTTTTTAGTAAACTGAATTACTCAGCTGCATTTTCTGCTTAACAGCTTTGTGAAGTTGGTACCAGCTCAATAGTCTCAGTTCTCTGGTCTATAGACGGCCATCTTGATTTTCTCCCATTCGAATCAGTGTAACCAAACCGAGGCTGAAAGGAGAAATAGTCTGGTTCCTTTTTGTACACTGAATGTTATTATCCATTGCTGGTATTGGATACAAATAACATTACCAAGATGGTGGCAGCATGATAAAGTCTTTGGTGTATAAATTTAGCAGCCTTTGGAAACACACGACAGTCATAATCCAGTGCTTCTTTCAAATTCCACTTGTGACATCTATTTCTTAAGGATCTTGATGAGAAAGACATCTACACCGAGGAGGAGTTGGATAACTACGAGAAGAAAATCGAAGATGAGATGAGAAATCTGAAACTAAAGATGCAAAAGGAACATGAGGCATTCCAACAAGAGAAGCAAGAAGGTGTCGATCCTGTCAAGATGAGCCAGGTAAGGCTTCTTGTCCAACATCCACAGATTCTAGAATGTTGCAAACTTGACAAAGGCTTTGTTGAGATTCTCATCTGCAGTCACCCTTAACACTCTGCAATCTTTCGTGACATTCTGCATCTTTACACTCGCAGTCTGTCTTAACATTATGCAGCTGACTCTGGTTTTCTAAAGATAATTTCAGATTTTCTGAAGACTGCTAGATTTTCTGGAGTCTGCAGAATTTGTAAAAATTCTGCAGTCTTAAGACTCGGCAGTATTTCTAACTACTCTGTAGTCTTTTCTGGAGTGTTTCTGGAGACTCTGCAGTGTTCTGGAGACTCTGCAGTATTTCTGGTAATTCTGCAGTATTTCTCAAAACTCTGCAGTGTTTTTGGATACACTTCAGTCTCTCTGAAGACTGTGAGTTCTAACGACTTCGCATTTTCTGAAGAATCCGATTCATTCTAGAGGCTTCTGAGTGTCATGTAGATTTTCTGAAAATCATTTAGACTTTCAATGGAATCCATACCAAGGGGCCACACTCTAACTGTAACCCTATTGGTGAAAGATTGTGTTGCTGTGTTATCCATGTTTCAGGGGGGCATGCTAAACTCTGAACAGCTAGCTGAGCAAGCACTACAAAAAGCTGCAGATAAAGAAGCCGAAAACTTCCATCAAGCTCATGATCAAATTCAAAATACAGTCAAACAGGCAGCAGTGCTTGCAGAACAAGCAAAGAAAACACAAGAGGTAACCATGACGATAATTAACTCACTAACCCCTTTTTTAAAGAAAAACAATTACAACTAAAAGGGGGATACTGTTTTTGTAAAGCTGGTGTCTCTATTTGAGTGATTTAGAAAAGTATTTTATGATGGTTGCCAATAAACTTCTTGGCATCTTGGCTGGTAACCTAATTCTGGTTGGTGAGTAAAATCTGTGCTAAGCTAATTTGTGAGCTTTGATGGTTGCGGGTTTTCCAATTGTGTTTTTTTTTAGTCTTTTCTAGTCACTGAAATGCTTTCAGATGTCTCGAAATTTAGCTGCTTGAAAAACAGTTGTTATTGCAAAACGCTACCAAGGTCAAAAACGGCAACAAGCTGTTAGGTTGATAAGATTGCTTAGCAAACTTTGTAGCTTATAGGGGTACTGGCCAGGGAATTAGTCACAAGCAATAAACTTCATGGCATCTTGGCTGGTAACCTAATTCTGGTTAGTGAGTAACATCTGCGCTAAGCTAATTTGTGAGCTTGATGGTTGCGGGTTTTCTACTTTTCAGAATCAATGCAAACGCATAGAAAATGTTTCTGTATGAATAACAAAGAAATCCTGAGGATGTACGACTGTCTCTCAAATTCTACAACTGTTTCATCGTTTTCAGTCTACATGTCTGATAATTTATTTGTATTTTCTGCTCTTAAATTTGAATTAAAGAAACTGTGATCAGACAACGAAAGCAAAGGTAAAACATTCAGTTGAATTTTTTTTCTGAAAAGATAACATTCAAGTACACTTGTAAATTGAGCATGCATGGATTTTGTGTTAACAGCTGATTGGTCAGGTGTTTATGACGAAGTCATGCCCCCCCCCCCCTTCAAGCCCTTTTTCTCATTCTTTGCTGTTTTGTATCAATGTATATTCAGTTTGCGGTAACACCATGTGTATATCTACGTAACTTTGTCCTTTGAGAACGTGTCTCGCTATTTATTCTTAAGAACTCACTCCACGGCAGTGAAGTTAATGAGAGAAGTTCCCTCAATCCACGAAGTGAAAAAAGTAGTCCCGGCCAATGTCCTACCTCCTGCCCAGGTAGTAGTTAATAAGCAGGACAGTTCTTTTCAGAACTAAGTACAGTGTAGTCTCCCTAATTCCGAAATCTACTCCGTGGCAGTAGAATAAATAGCGAGACAAGTTCCTGAAGAACAAATCTACACAGTAAAGTAGGTATATACATGGTGTTACTGCAAACTGACATTGTTTGTATGCATTGCACAACTTGCTGTCTACCAATCTATTTTTTTCTTTTCTACCGTTTTTTTAATGATGAGGTTCACAGATTTTAATCTTTGAATATTCCTGTTTTGTTTGTGCTGGTCTTTTTGTGAAGGGGTGGGGGTTGAGAAAAAGAAAAATGTACCCTTTTCCAGGTTGATGTTTTTTGTTTTTTTTGTTGTTTGTTTGTTTGTTTGTTTGTTTGTTGTTGTTGTCGTTTTACTCGATATAGCATTTCCAACTCAAGCATTGCTGATTGCTACCTGTCTGTCTCATCATTTAAACTACAAAAATGTGTTGCTATAAATGATGTAATTGGTAAATGTAGACGTAACTTTGTGAAGGGGGGGGGGTAGAAGTTGTGACTCAGGGAGGGTGTGTTTGTTGTTATTTGATTAGAGCCATAAACCTACTTCATTTCTTGTTCTTCAGTTATTTTAATTATTGCTTTTTCACCCAACATGCACCTTGACATAAGTGTTGTTGCTTCTGCAATCGCTTATCAGTTTTTTTTCTTGTTGAATTTTATTTTACTGTTGTATTTGTTTCGCAGCTTGCAACTCACGTTTCTATAACTACTTTGTGATTGTTATTTTGCTGTTTCGTAATTTATAATCAAGAGGGTTTCTTTTGTTTCTTATTTTGTAGATTTGTTGTGAAAAAACATCAGGCCTAGAATTTTGTGGAGTTTATTTGCTCTTTTGCCCTGGTGCAGTTTTATAATTGGCACTCTACACAGTTGATCGTTCACTGGTCTGTTACCCACATTGCTAGTTAAAACACTATGGCCCAATTTCACAAAGCAGGAGTTACTGCTTAGCAAGTTTCTTTGCTAAGCATAAAATAAGTGGGGCACCAGTCGTAACGTGTAAACTTTATGAAATTTCGGCTGGTAACCTGTCTCTGCTAAGCAAGATTTGTCCTGTACTTGGGAAGTTCTTGTGCTAACAGGCTTTATGAAATTGGATCCTGAGGGCCAGTCAAAATTCTCACCAATCGGTCTGGCTGGTTACATTAGGTCAGTGTTGAAAAGCAATTAGCATTCCTGTTGAATATGTGGACTAGGGATAAAGCTTGGGGACCAGTGAAATCACAAGCTAACTGGTCCTACTGGCTAGTCACTGAAAAGGTTAAAGGGCCACATTGCCTTCAAATTTCTCGAAAGTTAGCTGTTTGAAATTACTCCTTATCCTTTTCAAGAGTTGTTCATACACAAAAACACATACAGTGTGTTGTAATTGATGAGTAGTGATAACAAAATCATAAATTTGCTTCTTGAAAGACAACTCAGTCACTCAGTGTGACATTTGATTTGCCATTTAGCAGAGTCCAACATTTTTTTCTACAAAATTGCAGACCATGTTCTGTTATGAAACTACACAAAAACCACACAGTTTCAAGGGATATTTTTGTGAATCATTATATTATTCTTTTAAAGTATCTTTCCAACCGCATTCATTTCATAACAAATGCTTTTTATAGCCCAAAACTCCATATCCAAGGCATCATGCCCTTTAAGTGCAAACCTTGTTTCTTGATAATCAGATTTTCCAATCAAAGTGGCATTTATCTCTCGATAAATTTTCATTGTCCAGGGCCCAGTTTCATAGAGCTGCTCAAGCACAAAAGTAGCTAAGCACAATAAAATTTTGCTTAACAGAATAAGTTTACCAAACTACCATACCGCATGTACAGTTTGTGACTGGTATCCTGCTTATTTCTGCTTAGCAGGCAATTGTTAAGCAATATTTTCTGCTTAAGCAGCTCTATGAAATTGGGCCCGGAAGACTGCAGCTTCAGGCCTGACATATTGAGCTATAATGCTAAGCCTGTATCCTGATTCTCATCATCAAGTACTTAGAGATGACTGTTCACCACAAAATGATTGTTGGGTTCTAAGTTGCAGAGACTGTCATGGGCAAAAGGTCCTCACATCAGACATACCCTATTGACCCATGAGTCACTGATATTGATTGATACCTTGTGATAATGCCATAACTTGTCAAAGAAAGGTTTAGCACAATCCCAGCTTGGCACCTTTTTGTTTGTGTGTACAATTTGTGATAAACAACACTTTATGAAGTTTAACACATGTGTGTCAGTAAACACTATTTTCAGAGATGTAATACTTTTGCATTGACACAACCTTACGTTTGAATCTGTTGTGCTATTAATACCGCTTATATCTTTAAGAAAGATACTGACATTCTCTGAGGTGCATCAGCACGATTAGAGTCCAGTCATGCCATGTAGGGAATGTCAACTCAACAATCTTGGGAGAAAGTTCAATCCTACTTGATTTCATTTTGTAGAGCAATGTGATTAATCATGTTTGACATGTTTTCATTTTAGAAACAGGCCCAGGCAGCAGCCGTTCAGCAAGCGCAGAAAAAGGCACAAGAAGAAATAAAACATCAACAAGAAAGACAACAACAGGCACAACAACGGGCAACAACAACAGCAACAACAACAACCAGCACAACAACCAACAACAAGCTCAACAACAAGCTCAACAACAAGCTCAACAACAAGCTCAACAACAAGCTCAACAACAAGCTCAACAACAAGCTCAACAACAAGCACAGCTAAAAGCTCAACAACAAGCCCAACTAAAGGCCCAACAAGAAGCCCAACTAAAGGCCCAACAAGAGGCCCAACTGAAGGCCCAACAGGAGGCCCAACTTAAGGCCCAGCAAGAAGCCCAACTTAAGGTCCAGCAAGAAGCCCAACTTAAGGTCCAGCAAGAGGCCCAACTAAAAGCCCAACAACAGCAACAAGCCCAACAACAACAAGCGCAGCAACAAGCCCAACAACAAGCGCAGCAACAGGCCCAACAACAAGCCCAACAACAGCAGCAAGGTCAAGCAGGTGCCCCTGCTCCTGCAGATGGCGGTCAAAGTCCACCGGGAGCACAGTAGACATTTGCTCCTCACCAAACTCTAAAACATTCCGCTTTGAACGTTTGTGATCATCAATTACTTGAGCGTTATGTAGTTTGTAGCTCATCAAGATTCTATTTTTGTAAGTAGCAAGAGGCATCATCATAAATATGTTAAGTATTATGTTCCAGAGCTTTGAGTTACCAGCCAAAAAGAAGGCCATTTAAAGTATATTGGTTTGACTGGTTCCCTGATCATATCTGCACATGCTCAGAACTAAGGAAGTGATGAAACATTAACCGGTATGTGTGCTGCCACCTGCTGTCTCAGATCTGCCAACTCTCCCTGATTCTGCAGAACATTTCCTGAAAATAAATCAGTCTGTTTTGCTTGTTATTAAGAGTTTACGCTTATGCTGTGTTGTTGCTGTTCAACAGCTTCACTACATCCTTAATAATTTACCCAAAGTCCTGAATCATTTAGTTTTGAAATAAAATAACAACTGTCTGTTGCATATTATGTTAAAGAAAGGGAAATATCAATTTCTTTTGTTTTTGGTTGGAGCAAATTTTACAATAACAGGATTTCATGCATTTATTTTTAGAAATAGTTCCAACAATTTTGCCTTCCTGTTGTAAATGAGAACTCTGTTTACTTTTCTATGTACATTGCGTATTTTATTTCAGTTTTAAATGGTCACTTATGGGACTGTTCGAATTGTGTACTTTGTTTAAAAAGTACAAGAAATGTTTCAAGTATTGAAAAATTTCAGAATTTGATCCGTCATTTTGGTTAATATTTAAATATAAAAAATTTTTTGATGCGAATCAATTGTGATAAGTATCCATTTTTCTTTGGGAGCAGACTTACTTGTCTGTATCGTTTATGCAATTCTGAGCATTTTGGGTTGAACAAAGACAAATTGACTACAACGGAATTTGAACCAACGACCTCCGGATTAACGCAGCAGCGCTCTACCAACTGAGATGTGCTTTTACATAAACCATGGAGATACCTGTAAGTCTGCTGCCACCTAGTGTTCCTGTCTGGGAAGTTTGTAATCTGGGCCCAATTTCATAGAGCTGCTTAAGCACAAAAAGTAGCTGAGCCCAAATAAAAGGATGATTACCAGAATAATGCTACCAACCAAAATGGCATGTTGCATGTTCAATTTGTGACTGGTATCCTGCTTATTTTGGCTAAACAGAAAATCGTTCAGCAATATTTGCTGCTTAAGCAGTTCGCTCGTCCCCAGCGCCTTGCCTTAAAACCAAAGGCCCTGGGATGGGCAAACGTATCAAGCATGCTCATTGGTTAATGCTCAGTCCCATCATGCATCACACTCACACTGCAAGCACTGCACGCATGACATACTTCCTGAACAAGAATCTGTGCAAGCTGATTAGCCCATCCCAGCGATCCTGGATAGGCCACTGGCCGAGCGAACTTAAGCAGCTGTTTGACACTGGGCTCTGGTGGTTAATGAAGTGTCATGTAGTTACCTTTGAAATTTGCATTTACCTTGAATAAAATAAAGACCTTTATCTTTAACATTGTTTCAAAATCTCATAATGGGATTGGGATGTTACAGTGTATGATACAAAATAACATGCAACTCTATTGCTTCTTCATTTTTTTCCATACGTTTTATGTTGATACAGTCTTCAAGGTTTTGTTCACCAAACAATTGGAAAGTTTTTAAGCAATGTGAACAATCATTTCCCAGCTTCAAAATCTCTTCAGAATTTGATTGGTTTATTTATTGTGAATAAGTATTTGTAATTTATGTTCAGGTATGTTACAGTGCCTCGTTGTTACACAGTGTTAGATTTGTACATTGATAAAAATGCGCTTTGCTTGCTGCTTAATGAATATTCATGACTTTTTATATTCGCCACCTGATTTTTAATGAGGGATGATTTGATTGGTCACTTGGTTGGAAACCATGAATATTCAGCAATATCTAGTAATTGTCTGAGGCTCTAACCGCTGATCAGTGCAGTGAACTTGGAAAGACAAATATTCAAGACTTATTTACGCATTGCCTGAATGCAAATGATAAATGGTTTGATTGGTCGGTTTATCCGATTTTAATGAATAT
This sequence comes from Pycnopodia helianthoides, assembly GCA_032158295.1. Lineage (NCBI taxonomy): Eukaryota > Metazoa > Echinodermata > Asteroidea > Forcipulatida > Asteriidae > Pycnopodia > Pycnopodia helianthoides. The sequence goes on from CM063264.1 coordinate 11,690,972, forward strand.
TCAATTGAATTGAAAAGAACTGCGTTTTTACACTACTTTGCTTATCGTGTATACATCGATGTAGGATAAAACAAAAAACTAAACTCTTCGTTATTCCCAATAAAATTATTACAGCATCTTTAAGAAAATGTAATAGACTCGAAAAAAGAAGAGAAAAAAAAACCTTTAACCCTTACACTACTTGTATCACAGATGGATCACTGCCATTAAAAAAGAGCATGCGCGCGCACACAAAAATGATAGAGTAACCATAATTTAGCTCATAAATACTTTTGTGTATTGTTCATTGACTTTGTGCACAGTCATTTTCATAAATGACCAAATAATATCAGAATAAGTTACTTGCAATGTACATTTAATAATTGAGATATACACTACATAATCATCACCTTGGAAGAGTTTTCATCCAATCTTTCCAAGATTTTCAAGATCAATTTTCAAAATGGGAGACTTTGGAACGCTAGGTTGCAGCAGACTTACCATGTAAATTTCCATTGTTTATGTAGTTCTGAGCATGCGCAAATTTCAGAGAACAATGGATTTACCTGGTAAGTCTGCTGCTACCTAACGCCACCAAAGGTCTCCCAAAAGAATTGATTTTGTTTAAGCAAAACCTCTGCTTCAGACGCATTTCATGGGCAAAATCGTTAGGAAAATGACAATAAAATGCCTCCCTTTGCCTTCTCCCCCCCCCTTCTAGAAACTTTGCAGCTATTTAGATGGGTGTATTTAGAATAAGCCAAGTTAAAGTATCTTGTTGAAGAAATAATAACAAAGGTCATCAAAAGGGTTAATATAATGTTGTTTCTTTACTTTTCTTTATTGCTAAGCTTGGGAATGGTGTACTGTTTGTAAATGAGTGGTAAATAAAACTATGGTTGATTATTTTACCTTATTTGTAAGTTCTTGCTTAATTTTTAAATTGTGTGTTCATGGGTCGCTTTTACTTCCCTTGGATTTTGCTGCCGTTTTATTTTATTTTTTATTTTTTTTTTTTTACTTTAGCCTCATTATGAAAATTTATTGTAAACTATACCACACGATATTCTTCTTTTTACAAAATCCACGCAGTTTTCTCTTTAAAGATTCAGATGAGCGTATGAGTTATAAGTTTCAACGAATCTGACCAACAATTAAAATATGGTGATTTAAATAATACATTGTTTGGATCTTGATGCGGCCACATTCCTAGATCTTCAGGCATGACATTCTTCCCATTTTATAGTCTGGTTTCGTTTTTGCCTTGGGAAAAATCAGAAAACATTTGTGGTTAAACACCCTGAAAAGTCTTTTAAAGCCCAAACCATTTGTACATGTAGGTCAGCTCTTGTACTCGATAGGATGTTCCTACTTTTTCCCCCAAGGAACAATGTCAAGCCTTTATTTTAACTTCAAACGCACCAGACATCGCTGCAGATAATACTCAAACCGCAGTGTAATAGCTTACTCTGAAGCCTCAGGACGCCATGTTGGCACTCATACGAGAAACTTTTTTTGACGATATTCACCCCTACTTCTATTTTTGAACCTTTTCAGGCGTGATACTTTCTATGATTTCCGATATGTTTGCGCTCAGAAAAATCAGAAAACTTATTCAATAAATAGCCTGAAAGGTACATAAAAGCCTTTTCCATAGGTAGGTTCTATAATTATTATGGTCAGACCATACACTCAACACAATTTTCCCATTAATATTACAGGTATTCATACCTGCCATTAGATTACATGGCTTTTTTGTACATTATAATTTTATGAAATATCGTGTCCTCAATTCCGGGGTGTGACGTAGGCCTCAATTTCTTTATAGTGTATGAATAATAGCATTTGCAAATCAGGGAGTGAGAGCCAAGCAGCGGCGTTCCATAGGCTTCAATGGATGTATCTGACCTCTGACCTCTATCTGGTAATTGTAAGAGATTGACGAAGTTATAAAAGTTTTGCCCCCCCCCCCCCATCACCCAAACGTGTAGAAACAGATGTAGTTTTGAAATTTAAAGACAGCTAGAACTCTTTCTGCTCTTTTCAGCGAGTCCTACTTATGTATTTTCAAGGTTTAAGCTGTCTGCTTAAGTTTATCCATACCATTCACCCACCCCCTCGTATTACATGCGGTTTTCCACGCACAGGACCCGCCCCTTTATCCTTCCCTCTTTTTACGTCCCATACGAATCGCGGAACTTACATGAACATCCGGGAACTCCACACATGTGTTATTAGACGCACAGTGCTGAAGTAAAATGCCTTCTCACAGACACAAAGGATCACTGAAGCAGATAAAAGTAGCGCCTCATTACTATTTACCTTAAGATGTAACCACTCAAAGAGACAGTAGTAAAACTATCTTAGATTGGAAATTAAAATATGTATTCGATAAATTTAATTAAGCAGGAATTATTACTTGTTTGATGATATTTTGAGTTTATTATCACTCCGCAGCATACTCTAATGCATGTACGTATGTAACCCAATTTTGTGAACTGTACGTACGACTCGACCGTAAAACGTAAAATTTGGGGTTTTGGGGAGCAAGAAAAAGGCCGCAGGTTAACCCTGTTTCCGGCCCGAAAGTTTCACCAAGATGTCGAACTCAGACTTAGAAAAACTGCAGTTGCAGCTTCGTCGAGAAATACAAAGCCATCAGGTGAGTTTTGGGGAAGGTTTTGTGTGTGGTCTCTAGTCTAGTAGTTGTTGCTCGGTTTGAGTGAAAAAGAGAAGGTTAAGTGACTAGAGCTATGCATCGTACCCCTGTGTGTTTTAAATGTCCATAGTAAACTGCATAAAGATATCACTACATGAATGAACGCGTACGGAGAGTACACCACCATTCCAAAAGTCTATCTTTCGAACTTTTATCCCACTATTTTCAGGAGTGTTTACATCACGTTCAGCTAATATTTCACATCATATGGAAAGTAAGTGATGGTAACTCGACTGTGTTGGTTGATTTTTGGATAGTTTCGTGGTAGGATGGCGTAATTGTGGTCCAGAATTCGATCTTTTCAGTTGTCATTTTAAGACGTGTACATGTAGGTCACATAAAACGCAAGTGTTCCATTGTCTATTCCCATGCATTACTGCATGACGAATGGAAGTTTTGATTTTTTTTTAATGAATAAATTTTGCTCTCTGTTTTTGGATGCAGATTTTGGTGGCCAAAATGAAGAATGATCCACAGGTAAGTTGATTTCTTAAAAGTATTGTTTATTTATTTACACAGGATTTGTGGAACATAATATTTTGATAATTCAATTATTGTTTGACATAAAGTTTTCCAATTTTGGTTATGTCCATGTTTTGATTGTCACACATTTTGAGCTTGTACAGTTGTATATTATTGCAAATTTTTCACATTATTAGCAGTTAAAATTTGTAATTATTATTCTTGTTTTGTTTCCTGTTTGTTTTGGATGCCGAATCCACCACCACATTTTCACTCATTATGACCAAAAATAATATATTTTTTACCTAAATAATATTATCTTTCGGTCATACAAGTTATAAAGTGGCAATCAAATACAACATCTTACCAGCTTTTTGTTTGTTTGTGTGTTTTTGTGGGAAACTATTTTGAGCCAATTGTTGGTGTGACATGTACATTATGTATTAAAAAGATGTATAAAGAAATAATAGTTTAACCATTATTGCTGAACTTGGTCTGTTTTGTACAAGTATGATGGTACATTTGCCATAAAATTGTAAAGTATAACTCGTACAAACCTGTTATTTACCATAAATGCAAATTTCCTTTTCAGTCCTTTTTCATCATGTATTGAATAATTAATGAACTTAGCCAAAATAATATTCAGCTAGATGCAGTTTTTTACTACTATTTTTATTGCAATTATTTTCCGTAGGTCATTATTGAATTTCATTAAGAAATATTTGTGTTGTTTTTTAGAATACTGAGGTGAAGAAACAGTTACATGAACAACAAGCTAAAATAACATCATTGAGTGAAAAACAGGTTCGTATTAATTGCTCTTTTTTATGTCAATACAAATGCTTCTAAAATGACAGTTTTGCAAAAAACCCTTGGGATAACCCTGCTGACATGTGGGCCTCTTCTGTTTCCCTCCCCAAAAATATTACTAAGTTACATGTTTAAACGGAACTGGTTGATGTTATGACAAATATTTAGAAAATATGATTACAAGTTTCTCCAACCCAAACGTTTCCCTTTAAAATAAAGCATACAGTGGTATTTTATGCTTGCATTAAACATGTTTTGTAGGAATTACTGTGATTCGTAATGTGTCGTGGCCGAGCGGTCTAGTGCACCGTATTCAAGTTGTGAGTGCTGAGTCAACACAATGTGGGTTCGAATCTCGGTCATGGCATATTGTGTTCTTGAGTAAGACACTAAACTATAATTGCTCCTCGAGGTGTTTATGTCCTAACTTATGGATCCTGCCGAGTAACGAAGTAGAAGAAGAACTTTAATTTATGTTTATCTTCACTGATTCTTAGTAATGTGTCTGCCATGTTCAGTAATACACTACAGATGAGTAAGCTTTAAATAAGTTTGTCTGTATCAGAGCTCAAATTTTACACTGAACCTCAGGCCAGTAAACTCATGACCGGACAAGGCCAGTGGTCTTTTATTTTTCAATTGATTATACATGTAATATCTTGAACAAAACAAATGATGTTCAATTTTATAAAATGCCTTTCAATTCTAACATGTCTAATGAGAAAAATCATCTCTCACATGTCTTAGTGCTAGTTCAAATGAAAACAGGTTAAAAGGGAGGGTATACCTTTGGTAATTACTCAAAAAATTAATGACCAGAAAAACTTACTTGGTAAGAAGCACTGCAGCTGTTAATAATGTCTTCACATTTTGAGAAACGATTCCCTTTTATGGAATGTGGTTTTCGAGAAAGGGATTCAACTAAATGTCAACCTGAAGATTGTTTCATGCATGAAACGTTGCTCAGATTGTGTATTCCAATTATGGATTGTTCTCCCTGCGTGGACATAACCGCTCCAGATTTTTGACAATATCTTTTGGCAATGAAATTTTGTACAGGTTAGTTACATTCATAAAGGATTAAAATAACTGAACAGTTCCAAAAACCAAAGTTATACTTTGCCTGTAATGCATGTTAAACTGTGTCAGGAATTTCTTCCATTTTGATTATTGTCTTGTTAAAAAAATTCTGGTCCGGTAAACATTTGAGCTACGGTCTTATGGATTTTCCCCCCAAATTCAAGACCTCCTGACTGTACAGGTATTCTATGTTAATTACTCATGTAGTAATCTGATGATTTGAGTTCACCAAGAGTGGTGTACGGTGAACACTGTACCTGTGCATGTAGTACAAAAAACAGATGCCTGCAGATAATAAAAAATATTGAATAAATTATGATAATTACCTTGTTTATTTGTAAACCATGACTATTAGTTAAAGCTTTGGGAAAAGTGGGAATTGTAAAGAATTTCTACCTGTCAGCACAAAGGGGTTTTAAGGAAAAATGTTATGTTTCGTTCTTGCTCTTTAGTGTTTTTTTTTGGGGGGGGGGTTGCAAAGGTGTTTTTTGTTTTTGGGGTTTGTTGTTTTTTCATATCGGCCGAAATGTGTGCGCATTGTCACGCAATTGCACGTATCAGCCTGATACACTAGCTTGTGTATGGGTGAACCCTGGTAGGAAAAATTAGTTATCACACAATCACGAGTGGAATGCGGAAAAATATAGCGCTTCAGTGTCCCATATCCAACAGGGTCGATGGCCAAGTTTGGTATGGGACGCAGAGGCACTGTATGTCTCTGTATTCCATAAGTGTGTGTCGTGTGGTAATGAATTTATCTTCAAGTGAACTTGAGGTGCAGCTTAAAATAGCACAATACGCGGAGTTAGAACAGCGCATAATGCAGAAGGGAGGACTCCAGTTTGCTTGAAGATAACCAATTAGTAATCGGTGAATCATTGTCCAAACAGTTTAACAAAGCAATAGCTTGTTTACCTTTTTTCAACTGGTTGGTAACATTTTCAATATTTTACGAGAGCACACTGATAAATGATTCAGATTTTTCTTTGCCTTTTAAGACTTACGTCAGACCACATAAAAATTGCATTACAAGTCCACTTGTTGGTTTATGTATCAGACCAGGGCCCAATTTCGTAGAGCTGCTTATAAAGCAGAAAATAATGTGTAAATGTTTTCTGCTAAGCAAAAATGAGCAGGATATCAGTCACAAAAAGGTACATGTGACATGGTACTTTGGCTGGTAACCTTATCCTGGTAAGCATAATTTTTTTGTGCTTAGCTACATGTACTTTTGTGCTTAAAGCAAATGAAATTAGGCCCAGGGCCACATTTCATAAAGCTGATGACCAGTCAAAGTACCATGTCAATGCAGGAATTCTGGATGGATTTGCTTGCACAAAATTTGCTTTGTAAGCAAATTTGTCAGCTTAAGCAGCTATATGAAATTGGGTCGTGGAGGCCATGGAGAAGGCCATTGCCTCTGTTGCCCCATGCCTGGGCCTTGGAAGGGTTAGTTGTGACATAAATATGGTTGGAAAGATGTTTTCAAAGTAGAATATACATGTAGTGATCCACGCAACAAACTAACACGGTTCGCCATTTTGTAGAACTTAATTTTTTGACTCCACAAAATGGCGGACCGTGTTAGTTTACGAAAAAAAAAGGAAAACCACACAGTTTTAAGGCATAGTGTGGATCATAAATATTCTAAGGAAAGAAATATAACCATTGTAAAAAAGTAGTTTGCAGTTTTTTAGTACTAGCTCACACGGCAAGTTGAGAGGTGGTATTTACTAGCCCAGAGCAGTTTTTACTAGACAATGTACGCCAGGCTAGCGTTAAGGGCAATCCCTGACATGATGTATACGCTTCCTGTGGTATTGTTATCGCTTGATGCTGTGTACACAGTACAAGATGTGTGTTGAACAAGTATCCAATTGGTATAAATTATGCACAAGGTCATGATTTTTGTTTGAGATGCACGTAACGTCCACCTTTATAAACTCTATTGTAGTGTACTGTACGCTGTTCTGTTCACTCGGCTGTAGTTTAATGATCAGTGGATATTGGCGGCACCAGCTAAATCTTAGTTTTAAAGGCTATTAAGCTGGCAGTTTGTATAGCGCCCTCTTTGACGCATACACAAGTAGCTGATATGATATAAAAAGGTGTTGACTAAACCTTAGTTAAATGCTTTTAAGCTGGCAGATTGTATAGCGCCCTCTTTGACGCGTACCCAAGTAGCTGAATGATATAAAAAGTGGTAAATTTTGTAAGGCTATTAAGTGGCAGATTAAGCGCCTCTTTGACGCGTACACAAGAAGAACATGATATAAAAGGTTTGAATTACAGTGACATTCACCCCTGTATAAAATTCTTTAACTCACAAGAGGTTGCTGCTTAAAATCTTTTACTTGCATCTCATTGTGGGACATTGCATTTCGTTTACACCATCAAGTATCAGACTATTTTGTTTACATCGCGTATTACACTTCAGTCTAACACCCAACCCCAGGGCCTCAGGTCTTGCACACCGAATGGTCCACATGGGCTGTTCTCACTATTAAGCATTATTGGCCGTGCTGTGTGTGTTTGATATCTAAGCATAAGGGGGAGGTACAGAGTGTTAAGCTATCTCTTACGTACCGTCCACGCAACTGTGTTTGCCGTGTGCGGCTGGTCGAGCTGTGAAGCACATCCACTGGGGCACACTATGCAGGATGGAAATGCAACCCATTTTTTTTATTTAAAAAAAATGATATTATATATATTTTTTGTTATAATCTGACCAAAGTTTTATTATTTAGTGGGGGGGAAAAAAAAAAAAAAAAGTATGGATTTCCAAACTGTTTTTTTTTTCTCTGATTTTTCAACAAAATAAGTAGTCGCAATCCGTAAACCAACTTATAAAATTGAACGGCATTACCGTAGTTACAATGTGTATTTGGAGCCTGACTTTGTGGACTACAGTATATTTAATTACCTTGTTTACAGCTCACTATCTTCTGTTTTCTGTTCTTGCTCATAATATTATGCACACTTTTGTTGTGTTTTAAATTTGAAGGTTTATTACCTATTGTATTTTTGTCAGTAAGTTTGAAAAACGACAGTTTGAAGGCCTTTCATGTATAAATATTTGCCAGAATGACTGGTTCCACCAGTTTTATGTAACTCAAACCACCATGACCACCCAACCAAACCATTCAATTCAGTTTACTTGTGTTGTTTAATTATGTCTAGGGGAGTTGGAAGGTATTTCTATGGTTAAAATTACTGTACAAACTCATTATGCTTTTTACATTACCGTATGTCAGAACTACCAGTAGGACAATAATTGTAGAGTCCAACGGATTGTGTGTTGAGTTAACACATGGTGTTTTTACATTACATGAGAATGAAAAAGGGCTCTTTTTAAAATGGAAAAGGCAAAAACAAAACAAAATACTAGAGCATTAGGATTTAACTCTTAAGATTTGAACATAAGTAGAACTCTTTTGGGAATTTAGTGGTAGGCCTAATAACAAGTTACCTTGTTTTTTATGTTTTTTAGTTTACAAGCTAATTCCCATCCTTTAATTTTCAATTCAACACACCACCATCTAAAACCTGTGGAAATATCTAACTGCATGAATTGGGCACTCCTGTTTTAGTGGGAGAAACAAATTAAAATAGTGTATTTTTGTCATACATATTTTGTATGTCAGTATCAAACTTACATGTAACAATCACCCCCAAAAATATGTTTTTATTATTTTTTCTTTCTTTTGTTTAATTTGTTATACTTTTTTTATTTATTGATTTATTTATTTTATTTAGTTATTTGTTTATTTATTTTTTTACTTTTATTTTGTTTAGTTTGTTTTTGTTTTTGTTTTTTGGGGGGGGGGGTGTATTTGTTATCAAATTTTATTTTGTTGACTGACAGAGTTTGTGGTCTAGGCCTACATGTACAGTATCGCAGATGGACATTTTTGTCTTGGGGATTTGTACGCACTAGTACCAAGTACGGAGAAAGGTTTCAGATAAAGAAACTAATAATATTTTTATAGTTATGATTAACCAGTCCAGTATGTTGTTGTTTTAACAATGTTTTTCATTTTTAAATACTCATTGTGGAATTTATTTGGCCTTCTTGTTACAAGTGAAGCAGAATTGTATCCGGTTCATGTACCATTGTATACCCAGTGCTTTTTGTACATTTTTTAAAATGAAGAATGTGACAGTGTAAAGGAACCTGGCACCCCTGGGTCCAATTTCATAGAGCTGCCAAAGCAGCAAATATTGCTTAACAAATTTCTGCTTCGCCCAAATTTGCAGGAACCATTCCTAAATTGTACATGTGAAATTTGGTTATTTGCTGGTTAACCTATTTCTGGTAACCAAAATTGTTTTGTGCTTAGCTTCTTTTTGTGCTTAAGCAGCTCAATGAGTTGAGCTGGTCTTGTGTTGTACATTCTTTGGATTGACCTTGATTGACAAAAGGTTAGCAATAGCAGTTTAGTGTTCTATGGTTGTACATGCATTGATGTTGTGATCAGTTGTCCATGCAACAGTCACTGAGTCCGTAATGTACAGCGAAGGAGTTTGTCAGAAGGGAACAAAGAAAGATAGGCAGATTGGATTAACATACATGTAGAATGTTTCACAATGGAACTTTGTACATTGTGCTTGGTTCTCCCTATGATGCTCAAGCTAGTGTTTTGGTCTGATATTTTGGTCCGAAATGCGTGCCGATGCACGCAATTTTCGGCCGATACACAAATACGTATTAATATATTATATTCTTAAAATTAATTTCACAAAAATCATCAAGATACAAGTAAAACCTTTCATAATACTCCAGAATGCACATCAGGGCTTTTAAAACCAAGGTAAACACCAAGTAGAAAACATTCCGAAGACCTCAATTCAATTCAGCGTCCTTTAGCCAAACTTAAGAAATTTGGGTCTGGAATGCCCCACAGTTTAAAAAAAATCCTGCGTAGAACCCTGTTGTGTACAGTTAGAGTGTTGTTATCCACAATGTACAAGATAAGTACATGTGCAGTACACTTCACTATTCATGACGACTATGTACTAAACTGTGCTGTACATACACATGACTGTATTGTACTCTCCATATTCCACTGTAGAATTCTTTATACACCTGCGTGATTGTACAACCTCAGTATTGGATGGCAGTTCCACCTTCTACATGTATCTTTGACTACATACATCAAATACCAGCACATTTTTATGCACACATATTCATGACCCGTATGTGCGCATTGTTGTGGCATACCCTTACCTGTGCATTGTGTTGACATAAATGCTGTATGTATGCATGATTTATTGAGGCCAATTCACTTGCCTTTGGTGTTGGAAAATCCCAGAGGAATATCTTAAGTTTTATGGGGTACCTGGACAAAAGAATTCTCTGTTTTTGTTTTTTTTTCTGATTTCCAACTGGAATTTGTTTTGTTTTTTCTACTAGACCTAAGAGCATCATTCCTACCTCTGTGTCTGTCCCGCGAAAATATTAGGGCAATTTTTCACTTTACTGTCATTGAACAAAATTTGTGGGGGAAAATGGGTAATAAAGTTGACTTTTAACTGTTGAGAACGTTTAAGTTATAAAAAAGAAAGCAAATTTGATGATTAACAAATTGTTCCTCTTGTTTATTTATTGCACCTACAGAAGAAAGTTGTAGAGCAGCTAAGGTCAGATCTTGGTATTCAGAAAGATATGCCGGGGAAAAATGAACAGGTACAAGTAAAACTCATTTTACCTTTTGTCCTCCTCCTCTTTTTTTCCTTTCTTACTCTTCGTTTGACTCGGAAGAGCGCCCTCAATCTTACTTGGGCCTGATGCAACTTTCTTATTTGCATATTTACTGTAAAAAATTAAAGTTTGTGTCCAGAACCTTTGGACCTTTCTCTTTTCCATTTTGAGCAAGAGGGAGCACGTTTATTTTCTCTGGGTATTTCTCTCTATTTTGTAGGGAGATGGCTCTGGCCATGCTCCGAATATTGTTTACTTGGGAGGGATATTGTCCTAGAGCTCTCTGGGAGTAATGTTTTGTAAATAAATTGTCTTTTTATCAGGGAAATAATTGAACTTTAAGGCCCAGTTGAATTGGGTATTGTAAACTTGTATACATAGCCAGCCTAGTGTTGACCTTTTGCCCTTCACATAAGTGACTGTTTTGTGCTGTTTGATTTGTGTGCTATTGATTGGAGGATTAAAATCAATTCAAGTGCAGGAGATTATTTTGTATTTTAGACGTTATCGTGTGGATTTTGCTGTTGTATTATTGGTAACCCTTGTCCTTTTTAATTAGAGGGACCTCTTTCCCGTGTACCTCTATAGTAAGAAATAAAAATGTTCTACAGCATTTTTTTTATTTTCTTTTCTTTCAATTTGTACTTTTTGTTTACATCTCAAATGATGTAACTGATATGATTATGTACAAATAGTTACTTTTTAAATATTTCTCCTTTTTGCCAGGTTACGTCCACGCCCCTTACAACGTCCCAGAACCTAAACATCCCCAACCGTATCACATCGGCAAATAAGACACCCCCTGGCGCCCCCAGGGGTACCTCCCAGCACCATCAGCATCAATCACCGACAACGCCTACCAGAATGTCCATCTTGACTAATAAACCCACGATACTACCTATCAAAGTGCCCAATGTGGCGTGTCGACTTGCACAGAGTAAACTGCCTCCTAACCAATCCCTGCCAAAGGTGAGTAACCCTCATGAATATTGATGATCCAATACAGTCCTCTAATTGGCAAGAGACTATCAATTTGCATGCTAATTTTTAAAAAAAAGTTGTGTCGTATAATTTTGGAAACCACTACTCTAGATATAGAGATGCCTTAAGTGTGTGCAATCTTGTAATCCTAGAAAATTTGAGAAACAAACGGTGTGGAGATTTTGCTCTGTCAGTTGAATCCCATAGGGGGAGAAAATGGCTACCTCTCCATGAAAGCTGTCCGTTTAGTATAAGACACATAAAGAAATATGAGCAACTTAAATGTTGAACTGTATGTTACCTGCAAAGCGCAATCGCACATATTGTCTGTCTTTTAAATGCTTTTTAATCTTTCTAATTATTCTTGTTTATTTTTTGGTATAATTTTCAATGCTCTGCCTTCTGGATTTTAATTGGACCAGGTTTTTTCCAATGTAGTTTTAGATGCAAAAAATAGTTAGCTGCCTGACATTTCAACCCTAGCGTAGACTTTCTCGAGAAAGACTCTTAGCCTTCAAGAAAGACTCTGCTAGGGTCGAAACATCAGACTACTAACTATTTTTTACATTTATACCATATGCCCTTATGGTTGGTAAGCAGTTTGCAACCACTAATTCTATTTTCTCGTAATTTTAGATTGTGTACATATTATGGTTCCACTGTTTTCTTTTGTATGATGTACATGTGTTTAAAAAAAATCTTGATGTTAACATGTGCAATTTGGTTTTTAACTGCGATACATATTTGTAATTAACAATTATTGAATTGAATTAAATTGAATAATACTTGTCTCTGATTGGTTGCAGGTGAACATCTCATAATTAACTATTGGTCAACCAAGAATTATATTTAAGCTGAAGGCCTTCTATGATAGGGGCAAAGGTGAAATGACACACCTCATACATATTCATGAGCTGATTTTAACAATAAGAATGTCTTATTTTCTTAAAGGAATCGAGTAGTCCTACCAACCTATATAAGAAGCTGACAGCATTGCCAAGATCAACACTGTCAAGTCATAACAGCTCAAAGCACCACACACATAAAAAGACTTTATCAGCTGAAGAAGAGGTAAGTTCAAGTATTACTGATGTTATTGTCTGATGCTTTAAGCTCTAATTTTGCTTAGCACATAGACAACTATGCTTAGCACATAGACAACTTTGCTTAGCACTTACAAAACTTTGCTTAGCCGAAACGGTTGCCATCCAAAATGCTATGTAACTCTCTTGTTGTATAGGGTTTTTGCGATTGTATATGTATAACAAGGTTTTTTGTGATTGTGTGTTACTCCTGATATCTCATACATGTAACTTTGCAGGAGTGCGAGACTCTTCTGGACACTAGGTGGCAGCAGACTTGCTCATTTAAAACCATTGTTCTCAGACAGTGAGCAGAGTCAGAACTACTTAAACAATTCAGATTTACCTGGTATATCTGCTGCCATGTAGTTACCCAACGTCTTCCGTTTGATGAGTTTGTTTATAGCCCAGAACCTGACAATGTTTGTTTTTATCCTGTTGTTTTTTTGGGGTTTCCTCCCTTGTTTGAAGATGAACATCTTTCTCTGTCTTTTTCTCCTCACAGGTATTTTTTTTTTTATTCGTTGAGCTTTCTTGCAAGAAAACTTAATCAAAAAGAGTAAAACAGGGAAGGGTAAGCCTTCTTCTATACTTTGAGATTCTTTCTAACTTGTCGATTATTTTATTTTTTGACAGAAACTTGAGTTTATGGCCTCGCTGGGTTTAATCACACAAAAAACAGCTGAACAACTCAAATCTAAAAGGTCGGAGAGGAAGAGACGAAGCACAGCGAATCCTCAGTTCTCCAACTACGACAGACAGGAGATGGAGGTAAGGCATCGCCATTGGCTCTTTCATTTCTATAATAAAGTCATTTTTCTGCGTTGTTGTTTTCGTTGCTATTCTATTTGTATCCTTGTCTTGTAGTTATATACTATTTGTCACAATTTGTCATGATTTCAAGATTTTTCATTAACTTCCTTTAACCTTAAGATTGTCTTTAAAATTGTGAACATACTTTGCTTTCTAGATTTCTATATGCCCTGTGATTTTTGTTATTCTTTTTGTTTTTAACCTTGTAGCAATTTACTGTGATTGTCACAATTTTTCATGATTTCAAGATTTGTATTAACTTTCTTTCACGTTAAGATTGTCTTTAAAATGGTAAAGTTGCTATTGTCTTGGTTTCTTGTGGAGGTGATAAAGACAGTCTGTTTTAAACCTGTAATTGTAGCATCCTGTATATTCAGTGGACTTCATCTCTAGACCAACATGAGCAAGAGCCAAGTTTTTCTTGTTTTTTTTCTTCATTTTGGAACAATTTCACCCCTGAACACTGTTTCCACTTGTCATCTTTTCAGAGTCGGCAATCGGCAACAAGGTTCCTTGCAGCTAATGGGTTTGGACAAGAGAAACGGAAAAAGGGTAAGTTGCTCAGACTTGTTGATTCCCTCTAAGTTTAGTATTTTCAAATTGTTGTAATGTTTGGTGTTCAAAATATTTCTTGTGACTTGATTTGTTGAGGTTTGTTTTTGTGTTATATCAAGTCACAGAAAACCGTTCAGAAAACTTCATAATTGAGTCATGTGGTTAATGTAGCATGAATATTCATGAAATTTAATTTTACCACAATTTATTGCATTTCTTGTGTTTTATGATTAACCAAGTTGTTCATTTATTTTTCGGAGTTACTTGCTGTTTCATTGTTTCTATATTTGATTAATTATTGTTATTGACCCTAACCATCCCCAACCCTTAAAATGTTGTTTGATTTTGTTTGAATGTGGACTGTACTAGTTAACTGATTATGCTTAGCATGGGATCAGGGTCCAATGTCATAAAGCCTGTAAGCAGACGTTTTCTGCTTACGGAGCGGCCATAAGCAGAATTTTGGTTTCATAAACACTGCTAACCGTAAGCAAAGCAAAAGGCTAACTTGCAGATGAGTTACTCAACAATGCAAATCCATTGTGAACGCGCCCACGCTGTCAAATCGTCTTGATCGTTTATGAAATACGGTTTTGCTTACTCATGGTTTTCTGCTTATAGTAAGCACACAAATTTGCTTACCGGTAAACAGCTTTATGAGATTGGGCTCATGCATATCCCCATAATCAGAGTCCAACAGTTTGGGTGTTGAGTTACCATATTATGGTGGAACATTGGATTTTGTTAGAGTGAGGAAGGATTGTAGTAAATCACTCTAGGGATTTAGGCTTAATTTATTTTTATTAACATGTTTTTTAGTAATGTTGACTGTGAATTTGTTTATATGAGGAAGTTGTGTTGTGTTTCTGATTTTTCTCTTTGTACTTTTTTGAAGTGTTTTGTAGACAAGTTTCAGCTGGATTTCAAACTTTCTGTATTATTTACTATTTTTGTTAATTTGATTTCACCACAGGGAAGCTACAGAAGAGTACAGATAGTTCTGTTGATGATGCAGAAAACAGCATGAATGGTGCACTTCACAAGCAAGAGGTTGACGTAAGAGTAGTGGAGATTTGTTTGGGGAGGGGGGAGGAGGGAAGATGGAGGTCAATTTTCTCGGCTCTATAAGTTGATATCCAAGAAGCTTTTCAACTCTTCATGTGTAGTTCAAGACATCACAAACTAAACCAAGTGATAGAGTACTATGTCTTTCAGCCTGTGTGAACAGTTAGCTGAGAATTATGTCACTACCAAAAAGACTCTGATTGAGACTCTAGAAGTACTCTTAAATTGAGCTGATTGTGTAAACTTTGCTCTTCAGTTTGAACATGTGGGGGAGTTTTGTTTGGAACACAAATTACAATACCACAGTATAGGGGTTTGAAATCTGAGATGCATGAGATGGGCCAGAAAGCCTGCTTAACATGAACCTATGAAGGAAATTCAGCTTAGCACTTTTCTTGGTAACCGGTCAAATGTAGTAGCATGTTATTCACAACTGGCTGGTTACCAGTTGAAAATGCTGAAGAAATCTGCTTAGTAACTATGGCCGCGTTCAAATTAATGGCTATGAAAATGACGATGGTCAAATTGCTGAAAAGTCCTGTTCTTTAGCGTTGTCGCTGCCAACGGCCAAAGCCATAGTTGAAGTTGATTGGTTCGAACGTGGCCAATTTCTGCTGATAAGTTTTATTTATCCTTTTTAGATATCTTTAGATAAACTATTCATAATTTGACCTTTGCCCTGTTCCCTGCCCTGCCCTGCCCCAGAAACCAAACCCTGAACAACTCAGCTCCTGTACCTTACCCTGGGCTTGAAAACGCCCAAAATACAAGCGTGTTTATCCCTTTCCTTTGTCCGTTTCTTTTCTGGCCTATTCCTCTTTGATTTTTTTACCGTTGGTATCCTTCCCCTACTTTCAACCCCTTCCCCCATCCCCTACCCTACCTAACCTACTCCATCCTTATCTAGCTCCACCTTTTGTCCTTCACTCCATCTACCTCCTCCAACCTACCCACCTCCAACCTCCCACCATACCTACCCACCATACCTATCCCCACCCCTACCCATCAAATGCTTGGTTACCCATCCTTCACCTCAATTATACCCTTACCCTACCTACCCACCCAACAGGCTAAACCCCTGCCTGTCTCCACCTCATCCCATGCAAACGCCTATCTTTATCCACCACAGCCTACCCCGCCCATCACCTACATTTACCCACCCAAACATACCCAGACCAGTTCCTACCCTACCCATTTCTTCCCAACCCCACCTTTACCTTTCCATCCTCTACCTTTCTCATGCAGTCGTGTTACCTGACCTATATGTACCCCAATGTAACCCACCCAAACCCTACCATGCAAACCCCTACCCTCCTCTGATCTAGATCTACCCTACCCTCTATTGTCTTCCACCTATTGTATCCCATCTCTTCTCACTACACCTATTTACCCACCCAACCTACCATCTAAACGCCTGCTCCTCTGATCTAGATCTACCCTACCCTGTTCCTATTGTCATTCCCACCTACTTGTATCGCCATACTTCTCACCTACACCTATTTTACCCCACCCAAACCCTACCATCTAAACGCCCCGCCTTCTCCTAACCCAAGACTGCCCTCCACCTTGCCTTTCTCCACCCCAACCTTCCGCCATCCATCCCCAAACCGACCCATACCTACCCACCAGCCATCCCACTCCTCTAAATGCTTTGCATGATTCTTATTTTAACATTTCTTCTGATTGTGTATGTTACTGTGTGTAAACCCCCTGCTCTGTACAGAAGCACAAGGATCATTGCTCAGCGTGTGGTCTAGGCACGGACGAGTTGCTCATGTGCGACACATGCCCCTTGGTGTATCACCTGGCGTGTCTTGAACCCCCACTGTTGGCTGTACCCCCCGGCATGTGGAGTTGTCCACAGTGCAAGGTACACACTCTGTGTATTCAAGTCACTTGCAAGGGGAATCAATGGGTTGGTTTATACTCAATGCCGGCATTGAACGATTGTCAAATATTACACAAAAAATAAAGATTTTTGCGGTCATCTCCCCTGAGTTGTGGTATTTCTGAAAAGAATCATCAGTTTAACAACAGGGCCCAATTTCATAGAGCTGCTTAAGCACAAAAAGTAGCTAAGCACAACCAAATTATGCTTACCAGAATAAGGTTACCAGCCAAACTGCCATGTCACAAGTACAATTTGTGACTGGTATACTGCTCGTTTTTTGCTTAGCAGAAAATTAATAAGCAACATTTTCTGCTTAAGCAGCTCTATGAAATTGGGCCCAGAACATTTGTGTCTTCTCCTGAAGACAATCAGAGCATACCAGGCCTGGAATTAAACCAAAGGCATGAAGGCCATGGCCTTCATTGCCCCTGGTCTTGGCCTTAGTGCCCCTTCAAAAGTTTACCATCGACTTTCAGATTTTCAAGTGGAAGTACCCTTTTGCAAAATGAAAAATGGCCTTGCCCTCTCAAAGATGAAATTCCAGGTTTGGCATACTGATTGCAATGTTGAGTTGTTAAATAATGATTCTTTCCACGTCCACCAAAACTCTCCCAAAACTTTCCAGGATTGCTCTCTCCTCAGCAAAATTTAAAGTTCTACTTTTTGATCATGACAAACGCTAAATGCGCTGTTTCTCACTTCTTGAAGTAAGTGTGTATTCACATTTACTGCTGGTCGTTCCTGACCCTCTGGATTTCAGAACTAAATTTTACAATACATGCTGCTTGTGCAGGGAGTATAAACTTACCCAAGGGTTGGGTCCATTATGCGTCGGATTAATGTTAAACATGAATGCGTTTGTATCATTACTTACAAACTAATACCTTCATCACATGGTTACACTTGCCAAATTAATAGTGAAGGATTTATTTAAAGGCAGGATATACTTTTGGTAATTGTCAAAGACTAGTATCCTCACTTGGTGTATCCCAACATATGCATAAAATCACAAACCTGTGAAAATTTCGGCTCATTTGGTCACGAAGTTGCAAGAAAATTATGACAGAAAAAACACCCTTGTTGCACAGAATTCTGTGCTTTCAGATGCCTTTCTCAGATTCAAATGTTTTAGTGAGAAATCACCTCTTTCTCAAAAACTACATTACTTCAGAGGGAGTGGATCCTCCAATGTTTTATACTATCAGTGCTCCTTACTAAGTAAGTTTTTACGGTAAAGTATTTCTTGAGTAATGACCAAAAGTATCCACTGCCTTTAACTATCATACCCAGTCAACTTCCTTTTTTCCTAAATTGTTTTTGGACACATTACTAAATAAAAATTCAACCTTTTCCAGCAGAACCTACTGATATGTTTTTCTAAACACAAATATTCAAACCTAGTCCAGCCCTAAGTTAGAGAGAAATTTTAGAAATCATACTTTAATGCCTAAGCATAACGACGTGTAGTGGCCCTTTATACTTACCTCTCGTCTGTACTTGACCACTTTTATGTCCAGTTAAAAGAATCTCCACAATCTGATTGGCAAGGAACTCTAGCTATCGTCCATACCTATGTCCAACATCGGATGACAAAGGAGGAGGAAAAGAGACGACTCCAGAGGAAGGCTTCAGAGCTTCAGAATGAACGCATTCAACTTGAAGACAAAGCCAGACAACTCAATGATGCAATAGCTGTAAGTCTAAACTCTGTGACCTTTGACATCATTTGACCTTCCCAAGGAGGTCACTTAAAAATGAAATTTAACAACTCAATGATACAATAGCTGTAAGTGTACATTCTGTGACCTTTGACATCATTTGACCTGGGTTTTTTCTGTTTATTTTTCAGAAGCAAATGCAAGCCAGAGATGGCCTGACGGATTCTTTCCTGAAAACGGAAAAGGCCATCGTTCAACTACAAGGGTTTATCTCACGCTTCCAGGTTTAGCAATAAGCCATAATCACCCCCAGTACTGCAGTGGACTCTCCCATAGATACACAATAGATGTGTACTATTGGAATCCATCATTATTTAATAGAGGTATTCTGAAATGTTGATCTTGAAAACATGCCCATTTGTAATCTCAAAAGTGGGATATTTTTGGCGGAGCCAAAGTTTTTGTTTAAATATGTATATAAGACTGAAATTTCTAAACTATTTACTGCGTTTTTCTCCCCCATAAGTTTGCTCATCCCTTGATACAAAAATGGTATCTCCTGTATCAAGCAGAGGATATGTAATTACAGTGCACCCTATTTTTATTTTTGGGGTGTCATACCAGCTTGCCTTACTTTGTGAGATGATAGGTAATATATAAGTATTTGGAAAAGCCAGTTATATTGCAGCATGCACTGGTTGTACATTTTCCCGCATACGAAATGGATAATGTATTTCGTCAAGTTTTATCAAGTTACAGTGAACGTTCAGCAGTTTTGGGGGCTTAGGTGTAAAATATTATTCAGTATTGGGTTAACAAACCAAAATTCTGCCACATTTTGCCCATATACTAAATTATTTCCCAAAACTGTACAAATTTGGTTTGTAGTTTTTATAAAGAAGGGTAGAGACTTTGAAATGTATCCCTATGCAATCGGAAGTTTTTGAAAAAAAAAAAAAAAGCAAATCAAATTAAATTTTTTGACTCTTACTCGGCAATATAGAATAAAATGACCCTCTTAAAGATTCTCTGACAATAATATTGTAAGAAACAAAAAGAAAGTACAAAATAAATGTCTCAAACTGACATTGTATTAAAAAGTTTTAAGTCTAAATTATGAATGCAGGGGCCCAGTTTCATAAAGCTGCTTAAGCACAAAAAGTAGCTGAGCACAACAAAATTATGCTGACCAGAATAAGGTTACCTGCCAATATACAATGTCACATGTACAATCTTTGACTGGTATCCTGCAAATTTTTGCTTAGCATAAAACTGGTAAGCAAAAAATTGTCTGCTTAAGCAGCTCTTTGAAATTGGGCCCTGGTCAGTTTCAGAAAGCTGCTATGCATACACAAACTTCTGCTTAGTAGACAAATGTTACCAGCTAAATTTTATATGATGTACATGAACATTTTGACTGGTTCACTGCTCCTTTCTTCTAAGCACGTATTTGTTGCTTAGCGATTTTATGATAATAGGTCATTGTTTGTTTGCAAATAGTGCTGACGCACAACACATTTGTTTTGATTTGCTATTGTTATTTATTTATGCATTGAGTGATTAATGAAGATTTTTATATGAGTTAATTTTACAGAGGTTTTTTTTTGTTTGGCCGTTGAGTTTGTTTTGTGAATTTGTTTACAGGTCTGATTTAGCTATTTATTAATTGCTTGATTATGTAAATTATTGGTTATATTTGTGTTTTTGAATAGTATGATCTGATTGACTTCAAAAATGTTTTACAATTTTGTTTAATTTCATTTACTTAGTTTTCCTTCTTCAAATTAAATTTCATAATTTACTTTTATGATATTTTTTGATTCTTTTTTTTTCTGTGTCATTTTTTGTCACAATTTTACTTTCACGAGCATCTTTATTTTCCTGCAATGCTTAAGTTTCCTTGAATTGCAAGTAACCATAGTAACCAACTTGACACATTTACAGTAATTCCTTTTGGGAACATCCAGTCAGCTTGATCTGTAGTGTACACTTTACAGTTTGTTTTTGTTTGCTTTACGGAAGAAAACAAAACGGTTGACCAGAAGTGCTGCAAAATTATCATCGGTTATTCAGAATGATAAAGTGCAACTCTTTGACTTGGGTTGGAATCTTTTCAGTAGATTTATCACTTTTGAGTTCAGAGAGGAAAAAACGGCTGCAAATTGGTGAGGATAAAACACAAAATAAAACCTTTAGTTTACGTTGTTGTTTTTACATAAATATTTACATCTGTATGTAGTGTATGATGAAAGGTATTATAGATATTATTTTAATTTATTGTATAAAGAATAAAAAGTTGTCTGTAGTTTTCTCATTGAGGACTGACAACTTCAGTAGATAATGTGGATATCAAACAAACAATTGTATAAAAAAGTCACAAAAATGTAAATGACATTGGTAAGAGTATGATAGTTGAAAAGTACAACGTTGGATTTGGGACATTTTCGTGAAACATACAGTATCTTTAAAATAGAAAGATTCATTCAAATAGTTTTGTTAGGTGTTGAAGGAAATCTTGTTTTGTTTTGTTTTCATGCGGGGAAGAAACATACTTGCTGATTTAATTTCAAGCACATTATTTTGGGGGATTTCTTTGTGATTTCATTTTCAACCAACAAGACTTGAAATTTAAAGCTGTGATTTAATTGCAGGATACAGATTATTTCAGCTTGCAAAAAATGTTTAAGGTATTATACAGGATTGGTAAGGATTAAAACGTCATGCTTATTTTTAGGCTGAAAACTTACTGATTATAAAGTTCATACTAGAACCATTTTTCTGTGAAATATTTCCCTGCGAGAAAAACAAATATAAAAAAAAGCTCAACAGCTGATCCAAAGTTAAAGAAAGTGCGTTTACATGATGAAAATTGTGCATAGCTTTTCACTATTTACTCCTGACTCACAACGGATTAATCCCAAATGTTCACAAGTTTGTTATTTATGTATGTGGTTGATCACACAAAATATGAACATTTTTTGCGGCTATTTTGTCAGCTCTACCAATCTTGTGTAATACCTTTAAGAGTTTTGAAAGTTACCTCTTTATTCCAAAACCAATGCTGTACTTTCCTAGACTGGTTAGTGTTGTGAGCGAACGGCTGCAGCTGCTGTTCTGGCTCTGGCTTATCACTACTGAAGCCTGTTCTTCTGGAAGCCATTGCAATAGAAGCTCATTCACACATGGTGTAAATCCCTTGCATAAGTGTACGGCCAATCAAAACTAATTTTAGTTTCTCCTCAACCCATTTCTTCAAATTGAAGAGGGAGACTTTTCATTATTGTCGCCTTTCATGCCTTTTACAAAATGCACACCCATTTTAAATAGCTCATTTCCACCCCTTTTCTTTTTTTTGGGGGGGGGGGGCTGGGGCTTTAGAACAATTCTTAAGTCTATTGACCCATCTCACCTGCTGTGTGATGTCATCACATTAAATTGTGGTTGCGCCATTTTGGCAGGCTAATTCTCCATGTTACGGTGTAGTGTACATTTTAGGCAACACATACAAGTTAACATGCTAACCCTATCTTTTCAAGCAATTTAACCTCCAGCAGTAGAATATGGGCAGACAGCTTCTGAGTGTGATGCTGTAGTACAAGGGGTCAACAGCCGATAAGATGGTTGTCCATAGATTTGTTTGCTGGAAAATATTCAGGACATGACTGGAAACATTCAGCCAACTTTTGTGTGACTATTTACTTGTGACGAAATTTCATTTATTGCTGATGAGAAACTAATATTTAACTTTCATTGGCCTGAGGGAGCGTCTCCAAAAGTGGGGCACGTTGTAGATGGGAAGGAATATTCCCTTGGGTATTTTCCCACAACTCGGTGGATCACCAGAACGTTCTTCTGCCACCGATTTCACAAAACTTTGCGCAATTGCGTAGGTAAACTTGCGCAACATTTATTGCTTAAGTTGTGTACCACTGACACCAGAAATCTTGCGCAAGTGGACTTAGCTTCATGAAATTGGCTGCTGGACTGTGACAGTGTGCCGGTTTGCGTGCTGGATCGTTCTTGCGGTCAAATGTGAACCGGTCTAAGTGGAATACTTAATTTGATCCAATTAGAACATTCTTAGCGTTTGGCCTATTAAGACATTTCCTAATGTAACTTGTGCCTATTTGGGATTAAGCTCCCAATCAAAGTTTCAAACTTTTTTGTCCGCAATTATTCTCTTTCCTGTCAGTAACACTCGCCAAAACATCTAAATAACTTAAGCAAGAACAGTCAAAACAGTTCTGTAATTTGGAAAAGCTTGTGAAGTGAACACTTTTCTTAGAAATGGGGGAACATCATCTTTAAATAATATCACTTTCTTGGGAATTTGTAAAAATGTTGGAACAGAAGTGTTTGTAACTTTGTAAAATTCACCATCTTGAAAAGAAGCCTACCCAATCCCAAAACTTAATTAAAGTTCAGTTGGAACTAAGTTATGTACCACAATGGATGTTGTGGGAATTTGTGAACAATGACTGAAGAATCTCTGGTCATGGTCGCCAAAATGTGCCCCGGGCTTAGTTTGAGAATATATCTAAGATAAAGCACATTAAATTCTTAAGATGTTTCATTATTAGATGGTATTTAATTGCAAGGGTTTTATCAAGAGGTCAAGACACTTGACTCCATTATCATATTTCATCAAGATGTTAAACAGAAATATTCTTAATTTACCTGCTTAGCACAACTTAGCAGGGAACCAGTCAACCAGTGTAGTTCATATAGCATATTATTGGCTGGTAACCTGCATCTGCTGAGATCATTCTGCCAATAGGACCTGCAGAACACTGAGGGTTGTGTTGGTTTGATTTGTAAATGTGTACCATTTTCACAGAAACAAAATAAATTTCTTTGAGCAAATACTTTTTTCTGTTAAGTTCCGTTTGTTGAAAACATTTTATTTGTAAAAGATTATGGAAGTAATCTTTTACAACTAACTAACATGTTGACATTACAATCGAATATTCATAATTATGCAAATTTACTGTTTATTTATTACATCAAATTATCACTTTTTTCTTGCACTGGTTGCTATTTCATTTCAGTTACTCATGAGTATGCAAATCACTGTTTATTCATAACATGATTTCCCCTAAACTGGTTCACCAAATTATGTTGATGTTGCATTTCAATATTCATGAGTATGCATATCACTGTTAATTCATCGCGTGTGACAATTTTTCCCCTCACACTGATATACCACAGAGAAAGAAAATACAAATCTGAAGTTGATTATAAGTATGCAAATTTCACTAATTATTAATCACATGGTATGCCAAATTCCCCTGTTTTGTTAACGATTACAAGCATGAATTAACATTTTAAAACCGTAATACATAAAGCCTCTCGTAGTTTTTTTTAGCATAAAACAAATTGACTGCCGCCTCAGGCTGTCGAGAGTAATTGTTACAAGTGCCTTCTTCCTGAGGTCTTGCGTTTGATGACCAATGCCATTGGTCATCAAATGGCAATGGACTGCACAAGTCTAACACATATTTGAACATTGTGGGCCATGAAAGTGTGTGGTTTTGTTTCCTTTTGGTTCAAACACATTCAAGACTTAGCCAAGCATTTTACTCAAGAAAATACTCAGTTTAACTTTGAAACAGACGTGCCCCTTTGTCACTGCAAAAAGAACCAGGCATGATTTTCTTCCTACTTTAGTCTGAAAAATGAGAACAATAATTGTGATTAAACAGCCTCGGTAAAAAGTATACACCATGCGTATATGTTGGTCAGCCATTTTACTCAATAAAATGTTACTATTTTTTTCCCAAGGCCCAAATATCATACTTGAAGATCAGAGAAAGAAACATCCCCCACACTTAACTCAGTAGTTTTCTAAGGCACTATTATTATTAAGGAAGAGAGGAAATTGGCTGAAAAAGTTGCATGCCTGAATAAAATACCTCACAAAAGAAAAATCCAGAAAATTACACTGTTGTGAATACAAAAGATGTTCACAAACTTACACAGTCTCCAATATAGTCACAAAATGTCTACTAAATTGCAAGAACACTTTAACAGATACAAAAATACATTGATGAAAAGAAACGGAAAGAAAAAGCAGCTTTGAAAGCCAGCCACATTATTGAGAATAAATTTCCATTGTGGTCATTTCTAATGTAGTTTAACTTAAGGCCAATATGTAAATTTAATTTTATCGATCACTTCCCACAAAAACTAGCACTCCTTTAAAATGTATTTCTTGGAGTACTAATTAAACATACAATTAAACATACAATTAAACACCTTGTGTAAACTTTCTTCACATTGTTGTTTGCACAAGAGCATTGTTATAAGTTTCTATACTTGATCCCCTCTAGAGGGCGACAAACATTTCAAGCTATCCTTTATGATTCAAGTAAAAGGAATGGTCACTACAACAAAGCTGTCATTGGAACAAGATCTTATGTATGAAAGGAATCAAGGCGAAGTTTAAACAATGAATGATTGTCTTATCTGTAGATATTTTTTATCTTTCAATTAACATTTAAGATTACATCAGTCCGAGTATTCTAGGATTATTCACTCTCTACTCGAGTCAAGTCACTGAAATCCATCTTCCAAAGATGTCATCACACTCAAATCACGTCCCAAACTAAAAGAAAGACGGAAAAAGAAACAAAGGAATTTATTTATCAAATAGTTTTCCAATAGACCCCCAATAGACATCATTATTTTATCACTTGCTTTGCTGGAGTACTTACGTTACTACACTATCTCAACAAATGCATAAAATAACAAACCTGTGAAAATTTGGGCTCTTTTGGTGTTCGAAGTTGCAAAAAAATAATGAAAGAAAAATGACCCTTGTTGCATAGAATTTTGGCTTTCAGATGCCAAACATTATTAGTGAGAAATTGGCTCTTTCTCAAAAACTGCTTTACTTCAGAGGGAGTCGTTTCTCACAATGTTTTATACTATCAGCAGCTCTCAGGTGCTCCTTACCAAGTAACTTTTTATTGTAATGTATTTCTTGAGTAATTACCCAAAGTAAAACACAACCAAATTTAGCGTGTCAGAAAGTGACGTAGTTTTTTGAGAAAAAGTAATTTTTCCCTAAAATATTTGAATCTGAGGAAGGCTTCTGAGTCGACTAGTTGGAACAATGAACTTTTAGTTTCTTGAGAAACACTTTTTTAATTAACAGAATTTTCCGATATCTTAGATTTTTTTCTCTACTTACGCTTTGAATCCTTCTTTCACCTCATCAACCTTTGAAGATTGACAGCAGACAGAGCAGCGTGATTTACTTGAATCAAATAGAGGGCGCATGTACTTCTCTCCGATACGCATCAAGTCAGCAACGGTAACCTTGGTGATCTGAGACAACAGATTCCTGACAAAGAAAACAAGTTCGAAAACTTTAACGGGATGGCGGAATAAAATGGCATTCATATCAAACCAGAGACACCTTGCCGCCTAGCGTTCAATATCTATCAACTTCTTGACCCCCATACAAACCATGATGGCTCTGGCAATGCAGCACTGAATCCATCACATTCTGAACAATTTTGGAAGGGTTTCAGATGAGTCAAGTTTAAGGGTCAAAACATCTTAAGAAAACATTAAAAGCATTAGATTGTGTATGGAAGTTTCTTATCAAAGAGGGGCAACATTGTCAAATTGAGTTTTGTGGTGCACTCATTTTCTCATGACATGCATGAGTGTGGAGACAAAAGAAACATTTCTCAGACCGTGTATTCCAATCACGGATTATTCTTCCAGCGTGGCATAATCGCTCCAGATTTTTGGCAATATCTAAAAAACGCTACCACCTTTTGAAATGAATTTTTCACAGGCTAGTTTTTTTGTACATTATTTACATTTTTATAGGATTAATACAGTCGGACTGTTCCAAAAACCAAAGGTATACTTTGCCTTAAATTGACTGATTTTTTGGTCTGACCTGTTATAGTGTTGATCAGTCCTCTGAAGTAACTCAGTAGAGAGACTTGAGAGGTTGAAGCCACGGTCTCTTCTCTCTCAATTACTTCATATAAGACGCTGCTAATGGCCGTCTCCAGCTGGACCGGGTCAAAGGTCGTCTTACCAGTCAAGTAACCCTCCTAGTTGACATCAAACAGAAAAGAATATAGTCTTTTAGGCCGTGTCTGAATAAACCATTTGAGAGTTCGATTTCAATGTCTGGTACATTGAATTTTTTTCAGTCACAAGTAACGCCTTAATCTGAACTTCCCAGACTATAGAGACAGTTGCTATGCCCATGATTCGGGGCAAGCTTTTGCGTAGTTACGCCAGAGACAGCGATCACCCAAATGTTCAATGTGTTAAATTCTCTCACAAACTAAGTTCTGGTGCTTTTCATTTCTTTCTTTTTTATTAATGTTTAATTTATTAAATGATTTATTTTCTTTTGCTTTGTATATCCATTCATTATTTTACTTTCTAGGTTTGTTTGTTTTTTGTATAATTTCTTTTTTTTGTGTGGAGTTTTTGCCATTTCTCTGTAAGGACCCCAAATGGAAATAAGTCTAAGTTATTGGCTTTTGGGGGCTATCCTTTGGGCTTGCATAATTTTGTGCAGTTTTTCTTTCTTGTTTTATACTTTCGTTTTTGATATTCTCCTGTTACTGTGTATGTAATTTTGCCATGTTCTTGCTGTGTTTTATCCGAATAAACTCAAATTAAATCAAGAAGTAACTATAAATAGTAACCTTGTGGGTACAACCATGTGTAAAATCACTTTTGGGAGGTGTGTTGGCTCTGAATAGAGCCAGTGTGGTCTCAACGTTTTGAACAGATACTATGCTCAACTTCAGGTGAAAAAGACGAGCAGAGAGGACGAGCAGAGTATAAGTTTCAAAATGTCCAGACCACGCTAGCTCTTTTCAGAGCAAACACTCCTCCACAATAGATTTTACACATGGTTGTACCCGAAAGTTTACTATGTAAAGTTACTTTTTATTTTTCCACACCATGCAAAGCTTCAAACACTACTTACTTCAAATCAAATCAAATCAAACTCACCACAATCTCCACGGCTTGTTTGTAAGCATTGACTACATGGGTACATTTGAAGAGTTGGAAGTACAGCAATCCTTCTTCTGGTCTGCAGGTCATTCGATAATGATAAGCCAGTCCTAGACCACGGATCTGTTTCCACATAGGACCCTACAGAAATATCAAGTATCTTGAAATATTAGAATAATACAACAACATATTCACCTGAAGACAAGCAGAGTATACTGTTCGAAACATCAAGACCAAACCGGCTCTTCTCAGAGCCAACACTCACACAAAGAGATTTACACATGGTTGTACCCGCAAGTTTACTATTTTATTTATTTAATAGTTTCTTCCAACAATTTTGACAAATGATTCTGGGGTTTTGGGTGCTTTATATCTTTTAACTTTTTTTTTCATTCATCAATTCAAACGTAAACTCAACTCGCACCTATTCGTCCTTTGCATGGTCAGCCATTTGCGTGTAGAGCCTCAAATTGAGGACAGCAGTGAATAGAAGCATTATATAACCCTGTATTGTCACGGTAATGTAAGGACACTTTCATCCAAACAGATACATAAATTCAATACAAATGAAGCGTGAAGTCGAGGCTTGCACGCACATGGCGGATCCGTGCAAGTAGTGAATTTTCACCTTGATGTTCCTATTCAATACAATGTTCCTCTCTGGAATTACCACCCTCAGCGCATTGCGACCGAATTAGGGACAAAGTTTCCATAATCATGGAGATTGTCAAATTTGTTTATCAGGACAAAATTGGTTTACTTTCAGGGAACGTTCTGCAGAATCAGGGAGAGTTGGCTTTTTGTACATTCTATTATCATTATATAAAAGTACATCCAATTTGGCCTTCGAGCACGATTTGTTTGCTTCAATAATGCCATCTCTCAGCCTCCCACTTCAACTCAAAACAACAGATACTTGTTCTCAACTTAAAACACATCTCAAAATCTATCTATTTTGGAAATTATAGCTTTGGCCTTTGGGTGTTTTTGTGTACAGCAGAATTCTTGTTCTGCGCCAGGAGTGTCATCCTGAAGACATGGAGCACTAGAAACTTTCAAAATATTATTATTATTATCATACAACATGAAACATAAATGTATGTATGCACGGCGGTAGTAATTGCATTGTGATAATCTTTGTTGAGTAGTGTTGGCTATAAAAATAGCTGCGTTGTTACTTAAAGGAACATTACAGAATTGGTTTTTGCTAACAAAACAGTTGCTGGCAGTGTTAAGCACTTTATGTAATCCACCATATACATAAACTGACAAACGTGTAGAAGTTTGAGATCGATTCGGCCATCTGGGTCACGAGAAAATAGTGAAAAACCGATAATTCTAAACATTTTCAATTTCCCGCATAATCAAATAATTGGCCATTTCAGACAGAAATATTTCAGGGGATGTTTTGTACTATCATCATCATTAGACCGTGTAAGGTTTATGTAAATCTGTGATCAAAAATTATATTTGTTCTTACCAATTCTGTAATGTTCCTTTAAAGTTTCGCTTAATGTTGAGCAGATTTGGGTTTAATTAAGGAAGAATTTCAGATAGATACCTCTAATGCACACAAGCATTCAATGTACACCATGATAGCTGGTAGGTCTGGTTCCAGGTAACTGGTAATGCAGGGTATAGTCTGAATGAAGAATGCAGACTCTACGGATCCTACACCCACTATGGTACCTAGAGGGGTACTGGGCGTACTTGGGCGTAACAGCTGACTTGCAATCTGGCCCAACTTGTCACTGAAAGAAATATTGGTAAAATGAGATGACTCCCTCTTTTAGGGCTCGATAGAAGAATAAGGTGGCTTAGGAATAAGGGTAAGCTTTTCCATAGGTCTCTAATCTACTAGCTGAGGTACCCAGAAAAATGGGCATACTTGAGCGTTTCAACTGGGTTGCAATATGGCCTGAACTATCGCTGAAAGAAAGATTGGTACAATGAAGTTAATTGTGAATTGGTATTTGGTAGAATAACAAGTTAACTTAGGAATAAGGCTGGGTAACCTTTTATGGGTCCTGTACCTATGGTACCCTAATGGGTACTGGGTGTATCTGGGTGTGAGTGTTGGGAGGAAATCTTGACTATTTGTAACAGAGCAGACTTGTATAAAAATGACTTATTACCATTTTGTGTCGGTCTTGACATCTTTCTCAATGAAATACTGTTGCCACGGCAACTGAGCATCTCCTACTTCTTTGAGTTTCTTCATGTTGGCTGCCATGTGGATGCGGAGGTTGCTAGGCGAGGTCAAAAGGTCACGAAGTTCATTCACTTCCTTAATGACCTAAACAAATGTTCATAGAATAATGCCTTTATCTTTTTGCAAACTCAAAATGTTCGCAAGTTTTTGTTTTTACACTCTCAATCTAAACATGTGTTAGAAAAAAAACTATAAAAGAGAAAACTGAAATTAATATCACAAATCTGTTTATTTTAATTGATTCTGTAATTAAACAGGGATATTGGATAGGCCTTAAATTATTTGAAGAAATAAGGTTTTAATCACATACAGTATGTTGCACATAAGTTGACAAGATACAAACAAACAAACAGTATTGCCCAAGAGATTGGCTGTTCCCAGCTTAGCATTTATATTCCCTTGTGGGCGCTTTGTTGAGTTCTCTTGTTAGGAAGATCATCTAAACAAGTAAATAAATTTATTTCTAGTCAAGTCCAACACTCACTGCTTCTGGCTCTTTGTCCAATCTCGCCACCATACTAGACAAGAACTTATGTTGTCGCATCATACTGGCAACGTAGAAGTTACTCCCTGTGATCAGAAAGTAAAAAGAGAACAAATATCAATGTCTGCAAAAGAATCGGTGGTTTGGTAAGCTGGAATCAGGAAGACCAAGCAATAGCAGCATTTTGACAACCCCCCCCCCCCTTCATCACCTGATGTTTCATAATCAAATTAAAAGTAGGGTCATAGATTGGTTTTGTCAATGTAATGCTCATTTATAGGCAAAAATATACAGCAAGATACAATAAAATTCACATGTGAAAGTTTCAGCTGAATACAGTGTCTACTTGCTGAGAAAACAGCAAAAAACTATCATGGCATTTTTACAAGAATGTCAAATCCAATATTACTTCAGAGGGAATCTTTTCTCAAAATAGGTTTTACTATCAACAGCTGCAGCACTTCTCACCAAGTAAGTTTTTATGGTCATTAAATTTTTGAGTACTGACCAATCTATGAATCTACCTTTAAATAAGACTTGTTACTTAAATCATTGCCAGTTTTGTACCATAGATTTTTCTTATTATTTTTCTTCTTCATACCTTCAATGAAGTTGAGCTCCTTCAGGGCAGCTACAGCGATTGTCCGTCCATCCCTCTTGAGTCGTGCTACGTCATTCATCATCTTATTAGCCACAATCTTGAGACGTTCAGCGACAAATTGCGTCTGGTACAGAAGCTCTTGCAACCATTGAACGCCTCGCTTGTACTTTTCAATCTCGACCTGAAAAAACAAAACAATGTTGAGAAATTTTCTTTATGTTTATTCCATTTGCTTTTTTACTCTGTAAAATTTGTACACCCCCACATCCCCCACCAAAAAAAACCCAAAACACAGTCAAACAACCACGTAAACAAACAATTTCAATCTTCCTCAATCAATTCGCATTTTGTTTCTTCTTCACTGACAAAATAGTATTCTGTCCCAGCTAGCGAAAAATAAGATCACCCACAGAAAAGCAAGCAAATATGGACAAATAAACAATTTAAAAATCCACACAAACAGACAAACAAGTAAACAAATAAACAAATAAACAGACAAGTAAACAAATAAACCGACAAGTAAATAAATAAACAAACAAGTAAACAAACCTTCATTTCAATGAAAGCCACCTGGGAGAATTCCCCACATCGGAATCGATTGCCATGAAATCCTAGACTTGATTCAGTCGATAGAGTGTCCGCCGCCAACTGAGTCACAACATCCTCATGCGATACAAGAACTAAATCCACACACAAGAGGAAATGAACAACAAATGACTCGATGGCCAGTCTAATGTTCAGAACTACAAAAGTGTTTTAGAGATCAAGAAACCAAAGAAATTTGTTTTCTTTTGACAAAGCTGTTTAGCAAAAATTCTGCTAAGCAAGAAATGAGTGTGGTACCAGTTGCAGTAATGGTAAATGTACAGTATTTTGGCTGGTAACCCATTATTGCTAAGCAATAGCTTTCTGTGCTTAGCAAGTTATTGTGCTTACAGGCTTTATGAAATTGGACCCTGATCGTCTTCTGGAGCTCTACATTTAGTCCCAACATAAGTAGCTTCTAGTCTTACATTGAAATAAACACTATTCCTAAAAAGTTGTAGTCAAACTCTTTTGAAGATAATGTTGAGACTATCTGTAGCCATTTGCCTGAGAGAGGGTGGGGTTGGGGACGGGTGTAATATCGACAGAGGTCGCACAAATAGTTTTAGTTTTTTTGTGAGACTCTTATTTTAGAAACCAAGGTTTGTGGTAACACCGTATAATAATCTCTTAATTGAGCTTTGGTGATTCTGAAAAGGGTTGGTGATGTTACAACTCAATGTTTCGATCAGCATGCTCTGATTGTCTTCAGGAGAAATAATCCGCTTTCATGAATACATTGGCAGGTTGAGGGCGCTGTTGGTTCTTACCTCTGTCTCTGATGAGTGGAGATTCAAAGATGATCTCGATGAATAAGGGTAGATAAGGCTTCAATTTATCAGGAATGGATGATGTATCCAACATGACAGACAACTGTACAGGAAATGCAAAGACACAAAATTCAGAATATTCAGGGGCGCTCGCTTGGCAAAAAAAATTTCAAATGATTGGAAGGAACTGCTGACTACAGCCCATTCAGGTCTTGGAATTACGTAAATGTCTTGGTTGGATTTTGTGAAGTTGAATTCATATTTGGTGCTCAATATGGGGCATGGTATACCCCCTATTGTGTCTTCATTGTGTTCTGGGAATCTCAGCAATTCTTCAGAGGATTTTAGGGGGGATACTTCTGTACAAGAGGAAAATAGTGTGTTAAAGTATGGGTACATTGGGGGAGACACCCTCTGCCCTATATCAGGCAAGGTGTATGAATGTAGAACTTTAACTTTTTGGAAATGTTCTCCTCTGTCTATGTTTCCATGCTTTTACTTCAATGCCTCCATTTTACTGAAGAAGTAATCTCATCACAGATTTCTTTCACCCTCTTACCCCACCCTCGTCCCACGGACCCCCCCTCAACCTCACCTCCCCCACCCGTCCCACCGGCCCCGCCCCAACCACTCACCCACTTTTACCCCCACCCTGTCCCAACCGGCCCCGCCCACTCCTTTTTCTACCATTATCCGTTCTTTTCAACCTCGTCCCCACACCACCCAACCCCCTGCCTTCTCCATCAATCTCTCTATTTTCCACTTCAACAAACCTGAACAAAGTTAGTGTGGATGTCATCCAACTGGAATGTGAAGGGAAGTTTTTGCAGATCGATTCCGTCCACCTCATTGGTCTGTTTGTCGCTAGGGAGGTTACTACGGCGATTGATTGGATGGAACTTGATAGAATCCGTTCCTGGGACTGGTAAGGAACTTATCATGTTCTCTGGAGGCTCTCTCTATAAAAGAAAACAAAAAGCTTGAAATTAGTTTTTGTTGTTTGCTTTAATAAATAATTACCTTTGTTTGCAATTTGTAAAAATATCACCCCTGTTTAAAGGCAGGTTATACTTTTGGTAATAGTCAAAGACAAGTATTCTCACTTGGTGTAAACCAACATGTGCATAAAATAACAGACCTGTGAAAATTTCGACTCAATTGGTCATCAAGTTGCAAGAAATTAATGAATGAAAATACACCCTTGTTGCATAGAATTGTGTGCTTTCCAATGCCTGAGAAAGGCTCAATGCCTAAAGCCTTTCTCAGATTCAAATATAAAAAATTTAAAAAATTCTTTAACAAAAAATACATTATTAAAGGAGTCGTTTCTCACAATGTTTTGTACTATCAGCAGCTCTCAGGTGCTCCTTACCAAGTAAGTGTTTATGGTAATGTATTTCTTGAGTAATTACCAAAAGTATCCACTGCCTTAAATAATTTGTACTTGATACATATACCTGTAACCACCAACGGTTGAACAATAATACATTGATTAATCACTACCAACAATTAAAGTCAGTATGTCCCAATTCAATTGCCCCCTTGGTCTGGTACCTCATTCTCATCTGTTGCCTTCTGTAGGATCTCTTCCTTCTCTTGGAGACCAGCCTTTCCCAGTTCTTCCCGTTGCTTAGCAACTCGCTGTTTCTCCTCCTCTGCCATGGATTCTGCAAGCTGCTTACTTGGCTCACCTATAATCTATACAGACAAAGGAGAATCGTGATATCACAGGCTATACATAAACTATCAATAACTATGAAAAGTACAAGGGGTGTGGACAGGTTTGCATAGTGGTATCTTTCCTCGCCTCCCACCTCTATGACCCCGGTTCAAATCCCGCCCGGGGCACTATGTAGATTGGGTTTTCAGTCTATCCCTGAATTGTGTGGGTTTCCCCTGGAACAATTCTCTTGGATTTTTCTCCCACATCTAAAACTGAAACTTCCTTCCTTGTCTTCTCTCTTGGTTAGTATAGTGATTAATTTTGCTTTCCGAGAATCTTTGGCTTCACAAACAAAATAAAAAATAAACAAATCTTCACTCACTGTCACAGAGTTTGCTGAGGTGAGATACTTAGTCATGAGCTTCGTCCAGAAGGTGTCTGGTTCCTTGACTTGTTTCTTGTAGTTCTCAACTTGATTGAGCCGCTGGGCCAGCTGTAAAAGTTAAAAATGAATGCAAAAGGGTGGCTTGTCATACATAATTTTATTTCAATTTGCTTAGTGCGGAATATATTTGTGTGGGTTAGCTGACAAATGTTAGTATAACTCCAACAACCACGGCCCAATTTCACAGTCTGTTAGAGCTGCTTATTAATAATTAACCACAAAAACTTTCAGAGCACATTGTGCTAAACAGAAAAAGGTTACCAGCCAAACTACCATGAATCATGTATGGATTACACTGGTATCCTAATTATTTTTGCTTACAAGAATATTTTTAAACAGTTGGGCTCTGATCTAACAGATGTTGCCTTTATTTTAACTCCCAGATTATTGCTGTTGACAGAATTTATTGAATCTTTTATCATCTGCAGCCCCCACCCTCTGGAACAAACTACCCAATCACATCAAGGAAGCCCCAACCCTGGACACTTTCAAAGCTAATCTTAAAACCCATCTGTTCACTTCTAATTATAATAAATGTTAGGGTTTTCTCTGTTCATTGTTCAGCGCATTGGGACCCCGTGTAAAATGCACTTATATAAAAATGGTTTATTATTATTATTATTATTTTATAATTCTTACCTGGTCTTCATCTTCACCGTATAGGAAGTCACCGATACCCATGAAGGCAAACGTATCATGAGGTCTTTCTTCCATGTGATTAAGACATTCTAAGATACGACGATGAAGGACGCTTGCCATACGTTTCATATCAATTGCTTCTTTACCTGATGCTATACCGTCTAGAACATCAACCAGTCTGAACAAAGAACGATACAATGAAACTATAAATAAATAGTAAACTTGCGGGTACAACCACACAATTAACACAGGGGTAGTCAGGTTGGTGCAGAGGCATCTTTCCTCACCTTCCACCTCTGGGCCCCTGGTTCGAATCCCGCCTGGGGCACTATGTGGATTTGGTTTTCAGTCCCTACCCTGGTGGCATGGGTTTTTCCAGAGAATAATTATATGGGGTTTTCATTCCACATCTAAAACTCCCAAAGTTTTATTTGTTACAGAATCAAACTGTTTACTCTAATTTATTTTACCTTTTCTTGATGTCCGGTAATTTTCCTTTAGGAACGTTGTCAAACTTGACATAAACGCAGGACTCTGTGGCTTCAATGACTGAGTAGCGTACCTAGAAGAAATCATAAATAACTCATTGCAGTCAGCTTTGGCGGGGTAAGAATAACAACAATAATAATGGACATTTGTAGTGCGCCATGTCTGTTAGAAAGACACTGCTAGCGCATAGAAAAAGAACTCTGCTCATGTCGTTACTTTTAAAAAGCCTAAACCGTACAAATGAGTTTTGAAGTTAGTTTTGAAGCTGGAGAGAGTGTCTACTAGTCTGAGGTTCCGTGGAAGAGCATTCCAAAGAGATGGTCCAGCATGTGAGAAGGAACGGTCTCCCAAAGTGTGTTTAGAATGAGGAGTGTTGAGGAGCGTGGTGTTCGTAGAGTGAAACCGTCTTGTAGAAACACTTAGTATTTAATCCTGGATGTATCTTTGAGATGCGCCATGGATAGAATGATAGATAAGGAGTAGAACCTTGAAATGGTTGCGTTCATGTACTTGGAGCCAATGAAGTAAATAACTTTGCGGGCCTGGAATTTCATCTCTGAGAGGGCAAGGCCATTTTCATTTTCCAAAGGGCACTTCC
Organism: Pycnopodia helianthoides; assembly: GCA_032158295.1. Classification (NCBI taxonomy): domain Eukaryota; kingdom Metazoa; phylum Echinodermata; class Asteroidea; order Forcipulatida; family Asteriidae; genus Pycnopodia; species Pycnopodia helianthoides. Next base: position 11,727,254 of record CM063264.1, read on the forward strand.
ATTAGAAAATCTTAAAGTCTATGGGAAACTTTTGAAGGGGCACCAAGGCCAAGACCAGGGGCAACAGAGGCCATGGCCTCCATGTAATTCCAGGCCTGACTTTGGTCACTTTTTCCAGCCACAGAACTTTTCTTCTTACCCTATTGCAGAATGGATCTTCCCTTTCAACAAAATCTCGCTGTAGAGGAGCAACTGATGTATCAGTCAAGTATTCCATTAATACCTGCAGGGCTGCCATGCCGTACAAGTCCTTATAGAAAACAAATAACAACAAAAGTATCAATTACAGTTCTGAGAAGTGGCTCTTTACTATAGGTAGGGTCACAATTTGGTAATGACTCTGAAAAATAATCATGTACTTTCTATCCAAAAGCTTTTATGATTCGACCGAAAAATAATTATGTAATTTCTATCCAAAAGCTTACTTGCTATAAAGATGGTAATGTAGTTAGCATCCTGCAAAACTATCTCTTCTGAAATGCCCCCGTTGATCAGAAATCAATAATGCAGATTTCTGAGGGCTGGTGTGCGTTCGCGAATGCTGCAGCCAGAGATGCGATTGGTACCCGCTGACACCTCGCTAAATGTGGATGGATTCGATGTTCTTGTAAAAATACCGTGACAGTTTTTGCTGTTTTCTCAGTGAGTAGACACTGTTTTCAGCTAAAACATTCGCATGTGATTTTTAATGTATCTTTCTTTATGATTCGACCTATAAACCAGCATTATGGTGACTAAAACCAATCTATAACCCTACATGTACCTTTAAACCTGTAAACAATTGATTATATATTTGTTTTACCTTAGCTTTAGGAGCCCTCCATGCTACATACACCATACCATTAGCTTCATCATCAGATGGGAAAGGAACCGTTTTCACAACACTCTCAGTAAGGAGAGGTACTTCATTCTGCCAGGGACGCAAGTACGGTGGTAGCTCACCCTAAATAAAATCAACAAAATGTAGAAGTCTGGGCATAAATTTCAAGACAATCTCCACTACAATCAGGGCCCAATTTCATAGAGCTGCTTAAACACAAGAAGTAGCTAAGCACAACAAAATTATGTTTACAAGATTAACAGCCGAAATACCACCTCACATGTACTATATGTGGCTGGTATCCTGAAACTTCCTGGTAGCAGAAACTGTTTAAGCAGTATTTTCTGCTTAAGCAGCTCTATAAAATTGGGCCCGGGTTTTGTAACTCAGAAATGTTACTGGACCAAAATTTTTTTTACACAACCAAATATACCTCTTTTTTCATTAACATTTGCTGAACTTTGGGCCTAAAAAGCTCAAGTATATAGCAGTGAATCAATAATGTATGTATTTTGATAAACACTAAGACTGGAGGACTTATTTGGTTGTGGTGTCTTGGCTGGTGTCCTACTTCAGCTAAGCAACATCAAGGGAAAGATAATGGTTTTAAGACTTTATGTTATGATCCATATTCACAACCTCCTTACCTTCGCTATAATCTTCTCTTCAAACGGCTGTAACGCTTTGAATACTTCCTCTGGTTTGACTTGCCCGGTGATGATGAGACAGAGGTTGTCTGGACGATAGAAATCTTGATGATATTGCCTGACCTTGGTGTTTGATGTACTTTCCCTCAAATTAGACATGATTCCACCGGTCTCCGACTGAAACACATAATACATTCTCTCAAATTAAGCTAGATCTACACTTCAAACATTGTTTTCTTATTTATAGTTACTTCTCATACAGGAAACATCTTTAACCCAACGTACCTTGTAACCACAATGTCCAGGATACATCTCCCGTAGCATAGAGAGATGAGCTCGACTTTCTCCACTGTTTTCTCTTCCTTGCATTTCACAGTAGACGACCCCAGCATTCTCTCCTTCACCGTTGACATGATGGACCTCTGTAACATACCCAGCTTCCTGTTCATTCAAACAAACATCATTTCATAAATACTACATTTATATCTAGTACAATTCACTTGAGGTTTGCATATGAAGTCGGTTATCACTAGCAATAATAATACACAGTTCTTATAGGCTTTCTCACAACACACATGTTTGTTATGGTATTTGGAGCTATGTTTGAAATGAGACCCATCTATTTACCTAGCACCATGTAACAGTTCACAAGGTGCTGTTGTGCAATCTGCAGCCAACCATACCAGAAAACACTGGGGCGAACCCCTTCTCTCAGCGATAATTGTACTGGGCTCTTTTTGTGCATTACACAACACACGGGACATACAGCTTTACGTCCCATCCGAAGTATGAAGCAATAATGTTAAGTATCTTGCTTAAGGGACACAAGTTTCAAGGCCGGGAATACAACCCACACTATGCTGTAAGAAACACCAGAGCTCATGTCCAGTGCGCTTGACCGCTCGGCTCCTTCAAAATCAAACTGCTTGTCTTAGTTGATTCTGTTGGGCTAAGGACTGCACTAGGTCACATATTTGATGACAAGGGAAAGCTGTTCACAAATGCTGAAAAAACACAGGCCTACTTTAAAAGCAACTTACAGTTAGTGTCGGGTAGAGAACATGGTCTAGATAGATGGGTAGAAGATTCAGAAACCCCTGGCTCCCTGCGGTCATCACTGTATAGCAGGTATGGTCGGTATCTGTCCACGCGTTGGTACCCTGCGCAAGGCATCGGTTCGCAAGCATGTCGAGCACTCCCTACATGTACACATCAAAAAATATGATGAATGTTTATAAACACAGCCTTTCCCTCCCTGGTACTCCTTCTTGGTTCCTAAAAGAAAATTTTCTTCAAGGTAGAAATATTGCCTAACATTTATTAATACCTTAAATGGGTATTTTTCACTTCCAAGAAAAATAAGATGCTCCAATGTATGGGGTAGTCCATCATCATCATGCGCCTCCGTTGCTATGGAAATAAATAAACAATACAATCAATGTAATGATAATCTGGATGGATAGATCAAAATGATGCAGAATTAAATTAGAAATATGACTTTAGTCTTTACAATAAACTAAAGGTGAATAATGACAGTCAAGTCAACGAATGACTCAATGTGACAATGACTTCAAAAACTAAAACTTAGTATAAAATATAATAAAGTATTCTTGGAATTGCTAACTCAACCCTGGTTCAAACTTCATAGAAATTACTGGAAAGGAAGTGACTTTACTTGCGTCACAACTCAAATACTGTATAAAACTGTAAATATAAGTAAAACTTAAAAGTTAGGCATACAGTTGTCAGTTTTTACACAGCACAAAACACAGATTGTTTTGTCACAATCGACCTGATTGAAATTTCATTGGTAGCTTGTTTTGGAAACGCTTATTGTTTTATGAGGAGGAACATTACATAAACAGTGACTATAATTAATTTGATAATACTTTCAAAACAGTTTGCACTTTTCTTTGCAATTTCTACCTTGCTCAACCATATCAACGGCATAGCGTCCATTGCAACCAAATATTTACGAACTGCATACTAATTTTCCTTCAGTTTCTCACCTAAACAGAAGAAGCCATTCACAAGAGGGCCCTCTACTTCAGCTATGAAGACCTGTAGACCAGTTCGGGTGGATTTATACTTGTTAACAGGCACTATTCCATTGGAAACTACCGAACACGTCCGCTCAAAGTGGGCTGCCATTTTGCTGAAAATAAGATAAAAGAGAGAAGAATTTTTATTAAATCGCCCAACCAAGCCCAAATTGGTATGTGTACCTGCTAGAATGCATGCGCTTTAACTAGCCTAAATAGGCGACTGAACGTGACTGAAAGCAAGTTTTGGTGAAACGCCCTCTGTTGAAACGAATAATAGCGCCCCCTTCCCCAATAATTATTCTATTTCGTTTTTATTGTATGTTTCTAAAGATGGAATGTGGAACTTATTCTTGCAGCCAATCAGCCATCTTTACGCATTTTGCAAATCCCAACAAACTTGCGATGATAAAAATAACAAACACAATAATAAACAAACAAACAGACAAAACTTTAAAATGATACGTTCGATTTTTTGAGGATTTGACTTGAAATCTTCGATTTAAAATAATTTGAAATATTTATTTGTATTGATTCGAGAAGTCATAAGCTTTTCCCCCGGCCGCCCCCCCCCCCCCAAAAAAAAGGTAATGATAAGTGGTAGTCAATTAAAAACTTAAAATTAATTAGTGTCGGTATACTGGTGCCCTAGGTTAGGGAAAAATACCATAGGCCCTTTTCGAATCCACGGCTTCGGCTCCGGATTGGGCTTCGGACCCAGTTTTCTTGTCTGAAACCCTGACCGCAAAGCATGCGTGAGTTAAAATAATTGAGGGAGCCTAGCTAGCCTGAGCCGATTTTGGAGCCGAAGGCCTTTTTTCCGTACCACACTAGAGCCAATGCATACACGCATAAGGTATGGGCGCTTTCCCGGATCCCTTCACTGTTGACCCCTTGTCTCAAGTGTGGTACGAAAAAATAAATTGCGAGCCGAAGCCGGTCATTTCGAAAAGGGCGTCCTCCATTATGGGAATTATCATGGACTGAAGGAGGTTGATTCAAAAGAGGGCGCTATCAGAAGAAATATTGTACACAGTTTTGCCGAATGGGGGACAAAATCGCCGGGGGACATAATTTCCTGCATGCTAGTACCCGGCATTATCTAACTTCCATCAGACATTCACCCAAAAAATCGCATGTTTCATGTTTTTTGTGCATTTTCCGTGGCACTATGCCAAAGTTTTTTTTTATATTTTTTGTTTTGAAACAGAATCATTTTGTCACAATTCATTCAGAGAAAAAAATATCTAAAAACAGTCTTTCTGTGGAAACCGGACCCTGCAACTCCTTTGTTTCATCAAAAAATTAAAACGCTGGATTTAAAAAAAGAATTCTGCAGCGGGTACAAAATAATATTTTGTAGGGTGCTTTTGAGATAGGAAACTTTAATTTCTCTGAGAGATTCCAAGCATTTTTCATATCGCTTCATTGATTATATTACTCTATCTTGAAATAATGCTATAACATTAAGGTTAAAGTTGAATATCTTTAGGTTTTTTTTTGGGGGGGGGGAGTTATTCCCTTCTTCTACTTTTTAATCCAAATCCATAATTCAACCATCCTGTCAACAGAGTGGTCATGTTTTAGAAAGTGTCGAAATTCATTATAAGGCTTCATTTATAAAGGTTTTATAATGCTATTCTTGGTTTTGGCAGTATTAAAAACAAGTAATTTTTCTCTTTAGGTATGACTTTTCGGTTAGGATAAAACTGATCAAATGTTAAAAAAGAAAATAATAATAATAAAATAATATATAAAAAACTAACAACAGATAGATAAGTAAGTAAATAATTAAATACAAATAGATAGGTAAATGAAAATGTAATTAAGATTTCTACACTTTGTTGTATTTTAATTTGGATATGTTGTCCAGAGAGGTAGAGGCTTGCAAAGAAAGTAAAGGCGGGGAGGGGGGAGTGGGGAGGGTGGGGGAGAAGAAAGAGGGGACATTAAGGGGGCGTAGTTAGTTTATTTGAAGGGCGGATGGATGTGTTAATCCTTCTCCCTCCACCCCCCCCCCCGTCCAATGTCAACAGCAAAAACCACAAACTCAGAGATAAACTTGCTCTGTAGACATAGAATACAATAAACAGTTTAAATCGCCTTGTTTGAACTGTCTTCCCTTTTTGCATAATTAAAACCATTATGCTAATCATCAATCTGGCATTATTATTGTGACCTCAATTATGCCAGGAATTCAAAATGGCTGCCTCTATTTCACCCGTCAACATTGACAGTGGGTATTTGTTCCGCTGAAAAATGACCGATTTCAGTCTTGTTTCAATGTGACACTTTATCTTGAATACAAACACGTCTGGAGTTTTCATCAGGCTGCACATTTCCTGTCTTTCGTTGAAAACTGTGACTTTCACAGCCAAAAAGGCAAATTTTGTTCCTGAACAGAGAAGTGTGTGGGAAACGAGTGTGGAGCGTGGGGCAATTGTGCACAGTGAGCAAGATTAGAAACGCATTGTCACAAAATCAGTCGTGGTTATTTTATCCCGCGGTTTGTTACGGCCAACCCCCGGGCGCTCCGCTCCGTTGTACGGCAGGGTCTCCCACTATCACAGGCACCCATAGATTTGGCCTCGTGGTGGCTATAACAAAAGCCATTGTCAGGGTATTGTGTTTGTCTATTGTTTGATCAACACAAGCTTTCAATAGACGCACGATTTGGCCAGGTGCATTTATACCGAGAGAGCAGCAGCTTCAAGTGTGCAGAGCAAACGCCAGGTGAAAACACATGGTGAATTTGGGTAAGTTAACCTTTTCCCAGTTCAAGTTTTTGTCCAAAGTGCCAAATTTTGTCATTGTTATTTTTGCAGTTCGTGATTTAGTCAGCATTTTGAAACGGTTCGATTTCAACCTTATCGACTGTGTGAGAGATTGTTGTGTGGTTATTGTCATTGTGATGTGTCGTTCAAGCTAGCTGTATACAGTGTCACATTATTGACAAACAAGCCAAGAGGCCAGACTTGTATCATTGTTGACAATTGTTTGGTTGTTGTAGAAATCAGTATTATTTATTGTTGTTACAATGTTAGAATACAGAATACATGTAGATGCTATGAATTTTTGTATAGAGAAGTTTTTTTAGAAATTATTAAAATCTGACTGCCCCTTTTCACTAATTTTTACCATGGAGAACAGACGTTCACTTTTTTACCCAACAAATAAGATTGTTTTTGGTAATAATGATTGCAAAAATGTTTGCTGATATGAATTCTTATCAACAAAAAGTAATTTGAAGAAAAACAAAAGCGTGTTAAAACTATAAATCAAGAATTTTCATGATTTAAAACCTCGTAATTTATAAACATGTAATAAACAATGATCCATGTTAAGAGTTATGTTGACCTGCACTACAGTCTACATCATGTACATGTAGGAACTGTTGAATCTCTAAAACCAGTAGTGGAACTGTCAGATCTTTTGCACAAAAAGTCAAACCTGTTAATACTCTAAAAGCATTTGAAGAACACTAATTATAAATGTTGAGTCAGCGTTAGAATTATCAGCTCTGTTAGAACTAAAGCAGGTCTGGAATTACACGAAAGTCATGGCCTCTGTGGCCTCTGGTCTTGGCCTTGGTGCCCCTTCAAAAATTCCTCATAGACTTTAAGATTTTCCAATGGAAATGCCCTTTGCAAAATGAAAATGGCCTTGCCCTCTTATGAATTTCCAGGCGGCGTGAGGCCTGCTAACCAACAACTGTGTTTTTAAAATGCAGCTTTTGTATGCTGAACACCAAAATTGCTGATTGAAACTTCGTTGACCAGAGCTAGAGTTGACTTGGAATCAAATGTTCCGCCCCAAAAGAAATAAAAAATGGAAGTACTAGTGCAGAGAGCAGTACCACCCCAAGATTATCCATGCAATGTCTTATCATGGACTACCTCCATAGTCTTATGGAGTGGCCATACATCCTTACTCTAAATTAAAACAATTATAACAAAAACCAGTAAACCAGTCAATGCATTATTAAAGGCGGAGTATACCTTTGGTAATTACTCCACAAGTTAATGACCATAAAAACTTACTAAAGAGCACAGAAGAGCTGTTGATATAAATAAAACATTGTTTGAAACAATCCACTTTGAAGTAATGTACCGGTAGTTTTTGAGAAAGAGGTAATTTTTCACCCCAAATCTCAGGCATCTGGAAGCACACACAAGGGTGTTTTTTCTTTCCTTATTTTCTTGCACTCAATTGAGCCCAAATTTTCACAGGTTTGTTATTTTAGGCATATGTTGGGATACACCAAGTGAGGATACTAATCGTTGACAATTATCAAAAATATACCCTACCTATAACAGTGTTAAAATTAGACTGCTGATTTTAGGATTTCATCTTTTCATGTCACTTTCTGTTGATCAATTTTATTTTTATGAAAGATTGGAAAGAAAACTCTTAAATACCTCATTTAACAAGTAATTTCCCAAGGATTTTATCGGGTTACTCTAGAAGTCTTTTAATAGAGTGTTTTTCAAGGGTAGCTGAACATTGTGAGATACCTTAAACTGGCAGAGAAGTGCAAGGGTGAAAAGCATGGAGGGTCATGGCCTCTTTCAATGTTCAATGACCTTTTAGCTTGAATGATGGTGGGCGTGTTACTAGCACCCCCCATAGTACGGATAGTTAGCACTGTAGCACCCCTGCCTGCACCTGTTGGGCTATTGTACCTACTCCTAAATACGGACAAATGTCCAATCATTCATTGAATAAAAAATAAAAAAATTTCAGTTGGGGTGTCTATTTTCAATAAGAATTGCATTTATTATCAAAATCAAAGTAGGCTGATTTAAAATATTAGTTTAACCTCTTTTTAATAAATTTACTCCCATCCATATGGTAGCTTTAAGTCAACACACCATGCAGACAAACCTAGACAAATTTAATCATGTTTGATTGAGAAAAAATTCAAACCAGTATGTTTGGGCGAGGATTTGTAAACAATATGCTTTTAGCAATGTGGGGATCAAAAAAGCAATATTGATTTTTGGGGTTCTGAAATTCTATTTTCTCGATTTTGACAGTGTTTCAGACAACAAAATGTTTGTTGTTGAATTGGTATTTATTTCTATTTCTATCACGGAGTTTACAGGTTGAAGCTTGTCAAGTTTCATTTTTAATTAATTAGTAACCCTGTACTTTTCTGCAAAAAAACTGAAACCTTTTAGCAGGAGGGAAAATCCTTCAATTTAATCTATTTTGATTGAAACAGTGCACATTGCATGGCCTGTACTTTTCCATCACATTTCCCTGTCGGGACAAAAGCAAGCCATATTGCCAGTTTTATTCCCCAGATTTCCCATTGTGTAGCTGTAGGTTGGTAAACAATAGATTCAGATGCACTTAGCAGATGTCATCATGACTGCGAGGTACGACCTATTGTTCTCTTTTCTTTTCTATTGTCCACTGGGACTGGTTATCCTTTGTCTAAATTCATGTAGTTATTAGCACACAGCCTATCTTAAGAGCACTATTGTTTACCTTGGGATAGTGTGGTATTGTTCCCTGACAATGGTTCAGATTGAGCTTTTGTTTTCTGATGTGGACTGGTTCATTTCATAAAATAGGGGAGTGCCAGATGTGTGTGGTGGGAGGGGAGGTTGTAGGACTGCCAATTTGCTGTCACCATGGAACATTTCCATTTGAAAGCAGACAGTTTTACTTTGTAAATGTATTTCCTATGCTAAAAAAGGGCACCAGTTGCAACAATATGAATAATATTGAGTTTTGGCTGGTAATCCAAATCTACTAAGCAGATATTTCTGTGCTAAACATACTGTACGTGTTTATAAAATTGGGTTAAGTTGCAACTCAACTGCAGCATGTTTGTGTGTTTTAAGCATTGACATAGCAGGATGTTTTTTTTACTTCAGGAAATATAACGTGTCTCAGTCCACATATAATTAACACATCAAATTATATTGTACTCATTTTCCTTGATGGACTTTGTAAATCTTTACAAGTAATCATTTTATCCCTGATTCTCCTACAGTTTTACCATCTTTTGGTACAACCTAATTCTCAATAAAGGTTAGGTATTAACATGGTTTAAAGCTTTTGAAGCTAGGGTCAATAATTGTGTAATATCTATCCGAAAGCTCACTTATTATAAAGATGGTATTGGTACTTGTTTCCTGCGAAATTATGTCTTCTGAAATGTCCCCGTTGATTAGAAATCAATAAAAACATTTTAATCTGAGAAACGATTCATGCATGAATTGTTTATCAGATTTCTGAGGGTTGGTGTCCATCCGCAAATGCTGCAGCCAGAGATGCGGTTGGTACCCACTGTCATCTCTCTAAACGTGGATGGATTCTACAATATACAGTTTCTGTTTTCTCAACAAGTAGATACTGTATTCAGCTGAAACTTTCACAAGTGACTTTCATTGTATCTTTCTTGATAATTTTGCCAATAAGTCAGCAATACGATGACATAAACCAATCTATGACCCTACTTTTAACTGAGTCACTGTAAAGGACAGAATACAGCATCAACATTAACAGTAGGAACTGTGAACTATTGGGGGTTAAAGATCAACAGCCTTTTTTCAAATTTAGTCCCTTCCCTGAAAATGAAAACTTCCTCACCTAAAGTGTTAAACTCTTGACTAATGCGTGAGTTTAATGTTTTCACAGTACATACACGCTTCAGGCTGTGTGATTTGATTGAATAGTGAAGTGATAATTCCGTGGATCTGGCACATTAATTTTCAATGTTACTAAGAGTTATTTATATCCTTTGCAATCACTAAACGTTGAAATACGTGACGGATCACTTTGCCCCTTTTGTATGCACATGGTCAGAGCTGCCAACTCTCCCTGATTCTGGCAGAACGTTCCGTGAAAATAAACCAATCTCTCCATGTTCTGATGAACAAATTTGATAATCTCCCTGATTATGGAAGCTGTTTCCTTATTATGTTGAATGTAATTCTAAATATCTCCTTGATTGTTGTACGAAATCTCTCTCTGATTGCAAGATGCAAATGTTGGATGCTCTAAGCTCTAAAAGGCTCAAAGATTTGTGGATTGAAAGATGCAGCGTGGCTTGTTTTAGAAATCTTTTAACTACAGACTTGCACACAAATTTCACAGAACCATAAACATTTTAGGAGACTAATTTTGTTTTCTCTTTTTAATATTTGCTTTTTAGGAGGAGGGTTGGAGTTTTAAAAAAAATCATTTTGTAAATCTTTTAAAAAAGGGGAAAATACAAGATCTGTAGATGGCAGGACTTGCTCAGTTGCAATGCCACTAGCCCATTGCTTAAACCACTTGACTCTGGCCATTGGTCTGGTGGGTATTCCAAACCCTGCCATCAGCCAATCAGCAATCTGCTGTAGATATAGTACAGGCTTCTAGTAATTATCACCAAAATAATGGATTATAGCTTCAATCTGAAAGCTCAGGGATTATCAACTACATATCAGTACCAGACCTTCTGAGAAATAGTTCCGTCTCAAATACTATCCAAGTCAAGGAAATTGCATTAAGACCCTGTAAATCACCCTACTTATTTTGATTGCCGCAATTGAAACAAGCCCCGTGCAGGAGTAGGTGGCAATGTGCCCCTGGTGACAGTTGATTTGGGTCTTTAGCCCAAATCAGTCAAGTGTAGCCCTCACCTTGAAGTGGCCAACCGGCCTTGTGAGTTAAAAACAAAAAAAAAGACTGAGGTAATGGAGATTTTACTCTTCCTAGTGAAATGTTTGTCATTTTTCAAAATTTCTTATGAACAAGAAAAAGTAAATTTTGGGTTAACGAAGAAAAATTGACTATAGTGGGACTTGAACCTGCGACCTCCGGATTATCGTGCTGGCACTCTACCAACTGAGCTATCTAACCCTATTGTTGGCAGTCTCACTATTTTTTCTGATTATCGTTGTTCAGGGGGGTCATTCAAGTCCCGCTCCAGTCAAATTTTCCTGTTCAGCCCTAAATTATTTAAAATGTACCCAGTCAGTTTCCCTTGTGGTTTATAACTTGACATTTGAAATAAAAAGTTGCATCCCATTAAGGTGATCCCTCTGCTGCCGCTTCCCAGGTTGTATCGTAAAACTTGGGTGTGATCCCCGGCTTTACAGGTTGAATGGCTTCTGACTGGCACCCCTGAACAAAGATACTGACAAAATAGGGAGACCGCCAACAATAGTGCTAGACAGCTCAGTTGGTAGAGTGCCGACACGTTAATCCAGAGGTCACAGGTTCAAGTCCCGCTCTTGTCAAATTTTTCTTTGTTCAACCCTAAATTATTTAATACTTACTCTGTCAGCTTCCCTTGTGGTTTAGGGGGCCTATTACTTGACAGAAAAAAGTTGTAATAGTATATAGTGCAGATATGAAGAGTTGATACTGTCATCAGCTGATAAGACCGCCCTGAAGGGCCCCAAGGCTGAGAAGGAGGCAAGCGAGATTTTAACCTTCCCACAGTTGCTCCTGTGAAATGTTGGTCCGTTTTCCCAACTTCTTTGCTAGAAAAAAGTTGTGTTAGTGTACAAAGTACCACTGAAGAGCTGATGTCCTTACAAAACTGCTTGGTAGTTTCCTTGGTAATCCCCATATTGTCTTACATGTAATTTTTATGAGAATTGGGAATCACCAATAAGCTCCCCCCTTTAATATTTTTGACTTTGTATTTTTAGTTTTGTATTTATCATGCTGGAGCTAGAGCATATTAAATGTCAAGAAGGGTACATTCATGTACTCCACACGTGCATTTTATTAAATGCGAAAAAGATAGAAACAAAAGTCTACTTGAAGACCTTTTGGCTAGTGTCAACTTGCTTTCCGGACAATCCCTTTCTAGGGAACATTATTATACCTTCAGTTCTTCGCCAAAATCAACCCTCTTTCTTCACCCGGTTCTCCCTAAAGAATACACCTTGTTGCCCCCTCACAAGTGTAATCTTCAACCCTTATCAGACTTGTCAATCCTCTCTGAATGCGCTGTCCTTATATCCGGCTGCTGTTGTGCCTTGTCTTCTGGGTTCCGTTACCCCGTTTGGCAAGTGCAAAACTCCTGGTCCCCTCAGTGCCACATGACTAGGAGCTGGTACAAGCTTCCGAACCAGGCTGAGCAAGATAATTAGCTGGGACCATGGGTACTACCGAACGAAGCCTTATCTTAATTGGAACTATCCCTGCGTATTTCCTGGGCTACTGTATAAGCCGTGGCGCAACTTTAACTGGATGTCAAGAACCTGTGCACTGTGCACGTAAAAAACGAGGCAATGCGCTTTTTGATATTTCAGAATCAAAAGCTCAACAGATCTGTAGTTTTAAAGTGAAGTAGTGTACAAGTTTAGTATTAAGAGAATAAACAACTTTTGCAAAGTGGTGCGATTTGTCTTTTAATATGCCAATAAGTTGATTTGTTTATGCAGAGCAAAGTGAAGACTGTCAAACTTTCAGATTGGATGAGTTTTGTGAAATCACAAGTCTTCACAAACTCTTAGTGCACTTGTTTGTCAAATTGGCTTTATTTCCATAGGAATTACTTTTGTTGATGAGTTAAATTGGTAAGAAATCCAGTAACCTTGCGGTGTATGTACAACAACGTTTATAAAACAATCAATGACTATTGTTACATGGGTTCCGTTTTTAACGAGGTTGGTTTGTGGTGTTACTGTGGAGTTTTTCAAAATGATTTTTATATTTGTTGACAACGCTGATGTTGTATACACACCTTACTATACCCTTTAAGTTTTAAGGCCCAAGAAAAAAAGGAACTGTAAATTCAAGTGACAACTTTGCTTGGAGAATTGTGTGATATACCAAGGGCTTCCCTTCGATAGTTTGACCTTCGCTGCGCAAATTTTTCCAGATGGCTTTTAATTTGTTGAAGTAAAAAGTGCCAGTCTTGGATGTCAACCCATCTTAAATTTGATGTTTCCATGTTCGTGTTGGAATGACTATGGGCTATATATAACCAGTAGTGGATCAGTTAGGGGGCAGCAGTGGCGGCAAGAAGGTGTCTGGGAGACCCTGAACCCCCCTAATTAACGATAGTCCTAGAATGCCATTGATTCAGGCAAGCTCTAAGGGATTATAACCTCTTATGATGTAATTAGCCTGAAGAGGGAAGGCTACTCTAAGGGTTTCATGGGTAAGGGGCTGACCTATTGAGGAGGGGAAGGGGAAGGGGGTCATGCTCCCTCCAAATCAACCCAAAACCTTAGTCCCCTCCCCTCATATCAAAATTGTGGGTTGAATAAAGAAAATTTGGCTTGAGTGGGACTTGAACCTGCGACCTCCGGATTAACATGCCGGCGCTTTACCAACTGAACTATCTAGCCCTATGTTGGCTTGAGTGGGACTTGAACCTGTGACCTCCTAATTAACATGCCGGTGCTCTACCAACTGAACTATCTAGCCCTATGTTGGCTTGAGTGGGACTTGAACCTGTGACCTCCAGATTAATTTGTCGGCGCTCTACCAACTGAGCTATCTAGCCCTATGTTGGCGGTCTCCCTATTTTGTCAGTATCTTTGTTTGGGGGTGCCAGTCAGAAGCCATCAAAATGTACTGTAGAAACAGATTAACTATCAGATGTAAATTCCACCTCAGAACTTATAATTTGTAACCCCCCCCCCCCCCCCCCCCCCGTTTCCCAGCCCCACAAAAAAGTGACTCTAAATCAGCCAACATGAAATTGGTACAGCATTTGACTCTAACTCAACAGGCCAGTGTGGAATTTTTTTTTTACAGAGCAAGTTTTGTCATGTTTTTTGGCTTGAAAATGTCAACAGGAAGAAAGTACTTGGTTTTATTTATTGTAGTCATTGCTGATAATACAAGAAATCATTTCTTTTAACTCTGGGGAATTTTTCTGGGTTAATGGGAAAATTTTCGAAAAAAAAGTTTCAAACCTCAACTGGAGTCCATTTTTCTAAAACTATTTATTGAGTTATATGTTTTCTAATAGATTCTTTTCTTTGAGAATGAGGCCATTAAATGTAAAATTCCTCTTAAAAGTCGATATAACATAAAAGCCTGAAGAAGTATTTAAAGCAAAGATGAAGAAGACGAACTCAACCTCCAGTTGGAATGATATATCGGACAGAGAAATTTATGAAAATATCTGAAATGTACAGAGCTGTTTGGCCGGCGGAGCCAAGCCTGTTGTTGGTTTCAAATTTGCCACGAGCAATGACATCTTTCTTGGGGAACAAAATCAATTTTTTCCTCTAAAGGTCCGTAGGGCCAGTCAGCTCTCTCAGACCCTGTTGTCATTCCGGATTGTCAAAGATCATGTAGATGGTGTTGTGATTAATATCTGCCGGGGATTTTACATGTAGTTGGGGTTGAAGAGGGCAAAGACCTTGCATTTTTAACCCAATGTTGGGAACTATTGTTTTAGAGAAAGGGATTCGAAAATGTTCAATCTGAGAAACGTTTCACGCGTGAAACATTTCACAGATTGTGTATTCCAATTATGGATTATTCTTCCTGCTTGGACAAAACTGCCCAGATTTTCAGCGATATCTCAAAAATGCTACCACCTTTTGAAATTAAATTTTCACAGGTTGGTTTTATTGTATATCTTCACATTTATATAGGATTAAAACAATTGCATGGTTCCAAAAACTGAAGGTATACTTTGCCTTAAGTGCCCTTTATTTGTGAAAAACTGCCTTCACCTTAAGAATTAAGTACATGTATCACATTGTATGAGACTTTACATTTATAACTGCTATATCCCACAAGTGTGTAGGCCTACTGCTACAAAATGTGCATAATTTTCAATGCACATTTCCATTGAACTGTGTAGGGTAGGGTGCTATATTTTACGGCGCCAACAGTAAGCAAAATTGCCCACAACTTAAGTGTATTCCACAGGTTAGCAAGGATGTTTTGCTTGTGCATGCTTGTGTACAACAATGAGCATTCTTCGCTTAGCACAAAAATTCAGTGCTAATCATGTACTCAGAGTATAACAGTGACCATAAACACAGAATTCTCTGGTAAATGGAAATTGAATAGTGGCCTAGACCTTTTCGTAAATTATCATCTTTATAACTAATAATTTGTATACATATTTACAGGCAAACTGTAGAAAATTAGATTTAACATTTAACAAGATTAACTGTTTAGCCATCATGCTTCCTATGGGCTATTAATTTATACCCGCCTTTTGTTCAATTAATTATAAGTAATTAGGGTGCCTTCTAAACCTTGCCCTTCCTCTTGACAAACAAGGTAATTGTTTTAGCTGCCGGAAGAAAGGTTGGAGTTTGTGAACAAATGCTTAAAACAAAAGAAATCAAATGGTGACAATGGGATCCCTCATTGTACAAAAGAGAAACTTGGCATAATTATGTATGCGCAGCAAAATATAAATAACCAAGATTACATGAAAATGATCAAGTGTGGTTGTTTATTCTAAACAGTGTGACGGACCAGCTTGGCTAGAGCCCGCTGCCTAAGGTTACATACATACATTATACATTTATCCCCGCATTAAAAATTTGCAGAAATGCAGCGATCCCAAAAGGCCAACGTAGATTGAGAGATTTATCCTGCACTCCATGTAGCGGTGACAAAACACTCTTTGTTGATATTTTGAGGTCAGTTCCATGTCCTCAAGACATTGTGGTTGAGAGGCTATTAGTAGACTTGTCTAAGTCCTCAAGACATTTTGGTTAAAGGGCAGTGGCGCACCCAGGAAATATCTGCGGAGGGGGTGGAGATAAGAAAGTTGCCTCCAACTTGCGTGGGCTCAAAACTCATCACAAAAACACACCGACAGAAGAGTGGGTTTCAGGGTTTGTCAACATTTCTCCGATAGCTTCTTAAAGGAAGTGCCATTGAGTGGTAATGACCCTGAAAAAAGGGTGTAGTTTCTATCTGATAGCCTACGCACTTGTTGTAAAGATGGTAATGGTAGTAAGCATCCTGCCAAATTATGTCGTCTGAAATTCCCCCGTTGATTAGTAATTAATAACAAACATCTGAAAATGGTTCTTGCATGAAATGGTTCTCAGATTTCTAAGGGTTGGTGTCTGTTTCAAATGCTGCGGCTAGAGATACGGCTGGTACCCACTGTCACCTCACTGAACAAGGATGGATTCGACGTTCTTGTAAAATACTGTGACAGATTTTTGCTGTTTTCTCAACAAGTAGACACTGTATTCAGCTGAAACTTTCACATGTGATTCAAACTGTATATTTTTAGATAATTTTGCAAATAAATCATCATTACGTTTACTAAAACCAAATGATGACCCTACCTTTAAAGGTAGAGTTAAAGATCGGTTTTTATCAAGGTAATGCTGATTTATAGGCCAAACTATCAAGGAAGATACAATAAAAGTCACCTGTGAACGTTTCAGCTGAATACAGTGTCTACTTGTTGAAAAAAACATCAAAAAACTTTCAAGATATTTTCATTAGGACAACCAATCCATACAGTTCAGGAAGGTGACAGTGGGTACCAACAGCATCTCTGGCTGCAGTAGTTACAATCGGACACCAGGGAAATTCGAATTTTCAGAAGTCGCCTCAAGGCGATCTTTGGAGATTTGAATTTTTAATCAACAGGGGCACTTCAGACCAAATAATTTTGCAGGTTGCTTACGACCATTGCCATCTTTGTAACAAGTAAGCTTTCGGATGAAAATAACACAATTGTTTTTCAAGGTCATTGCCAAGGTATGACCATCTACCTTTCAGTTCTTTTTGGTGAATTTTGTTTTCTTTCCTCTCAAGTGGGGGTGGTCTCTTCCTTATTCAAAATCAGTGATAAATACTGATTGGGAACCAGACTACTTTCTCCTTGCATTCGATGGTCGTGTCTGAATTGGCTGCTATGGCTATGGCTGAATTGCTGTGTCATCACGCATTAAAGTATAGGACATCCCTAGCAACACCCTTAGCAACAGCCTAGTCGTAGCCGTAGCCGCCAATTCGGATACAGCCTCACTTCGGTTTCATTGATTTTAATTGGTGAAAAACAAGGTGGCTGCTCCATGATAAATTATCTTCGAAACCAAAACTACTAACTGAACAAAATTACTGAATAGATTTTCTAAGCATATTTGCAGGGGAAAACCAATTACTGCTCAATTTGTCACGTGTACAAATTGTCAGTTATGATTTTGCAAATTTGCTTAACATGTTTGTTGGAAAATAATATTATGCAAGACACCTCTTGGGGACAGATTTACAGTGTCTTGAGTCAGTCATATTTAGTTCAAGGTTTTCTTATCTTCCTTAGCGTACCCTTCCCCTGTCTCCTTTGCCCCTTTACCCTGTCTCCTCTCCAGGGGGTTCAGGATGTCACTCACAGAGTTGAAGAAAATGTTCTCTTGAGGAATTGCAAATTTAACTTCTGGGTTAGTCAGTCTGTAGTTTTTTAATAAAATCATGTTTCAAGATAACATACATAGAAGACGATTGTCGGGGATGGGAGTATTCAGACTTTTATTGGAATTCAGACACTTTTATGTCTGATTGGTGAAAAACAGCTGTTATTTTCTGAAATCCTACTCTTTGATCTACTTTTTTAGCACCGAGGATACTGTTCCCAGAAGTTCCTTGATAAAAACGTGGAAATGCTATCATTTTAACATATCCTGAAATGTGGATGGTACTTTCTGACCTTGTGGTCAGTATCGACTCTCACCCCTGGTTTGTAAAATATGCTTAAGTCGATCAGAGCATACCAATGTCAACATCTAGTTGTAAAACTGCCAGTTATTCACCCACTCTTTAGCTCTTCTTATTGGAGAGACACTACATGGTGTTACTACAATCTTCTTTTCAAAAAGTGTTTCCCAATATGCTCAGATAGTGATAGAAGTGTTATAATGTTTGTTGTTGTAGACTTTGACAGATTATTTTTTGAATTTTTACCAACGGTCTTTTTGGTTGGTAAGCAGTTTGCAACAGTTATTTCTATTTTCTCATAATAAGGTATTAGAAAAGCTTGTAAATTAAGACTGTATGAGCTAATCGAGTGGTGTTTGGAGCTTTGTATGAGTGTGGAAAATACAAAATAACTACAAATAGTAAACTTGCGGATACAACCATGAGTAAAAATCTCTTTTGGGAGAATGTTGGTTCTGAAAAGAGCCGTTGAGATCTTGATGTTTCAAACAGTATACTCTGCTTGTCTTCAGGAGTAAAGATTGCTATCTTGATATATCTCATAAAATCTCTCTTGACATATATCTCATAAAATCTGTTGATACAATTAAATCAGTGAAATAAAAGTTTTTCTTAGTAAGAAGTAAGAACACCTTCTTGTTATTGTAACTGTCAGTTTGTCAAATAACAAAAACTTGTTTGTTAACTTTTTGTGTGAAAATACACGCAAGAAAGGAAATGATAAGGCACCTGGGCTTTGTCAAGATGAATCTCTAACCATCCCAAGAATCGGAATCTAAGCTGCCACAACAATCCCCAGAGTATAGCGTGCAAAATTATGGTTTCCAAGGTTACAGAAAGTTCAGAGAATTGGTGTTTCCTTTTCCCTTCTTGGCAAGACGTTATTATTTAGTTCAAGTTTGTTTCCTTAGTGCAGTTCACCTTGAAATGCGGTCTAGTTTGTTTCTTTTGTTTGAGGGTAAAGTTTTTATTAAAATTCTGTTTCTTAGCCAGAAGGTTTGTAATTAGTAATTATTTTGCCAACCTGTTCAGACCATTTTCTTGATTTAACACTTGTTTATAAATCTTAGTTTTAAATTTAATTGAAATGAAGAAAAAGATCATAAAATGTTACAAAAACCTTCGGTAAAAGTAAATAAATGGGTAAATGGTGGCATCCCTCTGGTGTGTCAATCCCTTTGGGTACAATCCCTTGGTACAACCCTTAGATACAATCCTCTATGTAATCTCTCTGGTTGCAACCCTTTTCCTCTGGGTGCAATCCCTCTGGGTTGCAAATCCCTCTGGGTGCAATCCCTCTGGGTGCAATCCCTCTGGGTGCGATCCTCTGGGTGCAATCCCTCTGGGTGCAATCCCTCTGGGTACAACCCTCTGAGTACAATCCTCTGTGTCAACCTCTCTGGTGCGATCCCTCTGGGTGCAACCCCTCAGGGTTTAGTCCCTCTGGGTACAATCCCTCAGAGTGCAATCCCTCTGGGTGCCATTCTTTTGGGCACAAACCCTTTGGGTGGAATCCCTCTGGGTATAGTCCCTATGGGTGCAATCCCTTTGGGTGCAAGCCCTCTGGGTTCCATCTTTCTGGGTGCCATTTTTCGTGGTGCCATCACTTTAGGTACAGTCCCTCTGGGTGCAATCCCTCTGGTTGCATCCCCGGGTGCAATCGGCCCTCTGGGTGCCATTCTTCTGGGTGCAATCTCTCTGGGTGCAATCTATTGGTGTAAAACTTTGCTTTGTGTTCCTTTAGAACCCTTGTGCGGATTAGAAACCTTCACAAGTGAACAGATCATATATGTATGCATTGTCTACAATGATTCAACCCATTTGAGGCTCACCACAGCTGTACCTTAAGACAAACTAACGCCCACATACAGGGAGTTGATCAAGCTAAACTTGGCCCTGTTCCATAGCACAGCTTAGTAAAGCATTCAACACCCAACCTTAAGATTTCCGCTTTCTCAGCTCATTATGCAAAGCAGTCATTCTCCATCATTATTATGGAGAAGACTCCTTGCTGATCCAGTAACAATTATGAGCAATTCGATAAAAATTTGAAGCTGGAGTAGAAATTGAAAAAAACATATGTAATGTATTAAGGAAGTTTTGTGTTTATAATGCACAATTGATACTTGTCATTTGATTGGTGGAACAGTGTCATGTGTTATCCTGTATTTTGCCGTATATAATAGACTCTTCTATTGCTACGTCACAGCCCAAGTTTTTGCCAACCAAGGTTGGAAAACTTGGAGCTAATGCAAGCAAAGGATGCACGTTTGTAACAATTACCAATTTAGCCAAATTTTGACCAAGTTGAACTTGGAAAGCCATAATCAAAGCAAAAACGGATAGCCACAGTTTGTAACAATATCACCCAAATATTAAAAAAAATAGTGTTGAATTTGTTGGAAACAAAGCAACCAATCATGGGATGTGGTATTTTTTAGTTGAAAATTTGCAGAAATTTGAATTTGGTCACAACATCTGTTAACACGTTTGAATGTTTTGCTAACATTCGGCCGTCTATGCCAACAAGCGTGGTTTGTTTATCAACAATAAAAAATCTGTACTCCATGTGAAATTTTTTGTGTTTTCAATTTTGATGATCAGCATCATCTGTCAAAATTTGTTCAGAGAAAAAATAACATTTTCTTTTGGGGAAAATTGGACCATGCAACTTTAAAGGCAGGGGATACTTTTGGTAAATTACTCAAGAAATACATTACAATAAAAACTTAATTGATAAGGAACACCTGAGAGCTGCTGATAGTATAAAACATTGTGAGAAACGACTCCCTCTGAAGTATTGTAGTTTTTGAGAAAGAAGTAATTTCTCATTAAAATATTTGAATCTAAGAGAGGCTTCAGGCATGAAGCTTTCAAGGCATTGAAAGCACACAATTCTATGCAACAAGGGTGTTTTTTTCTTTTTCATTATTTTCTTGCAACTTCGAGGACCAGTTGAGCCCAAATTTCCACAGCTTTGTTATTTTATGTATATGTTGGGATACACCAAGTGGGGATACTAGTCTTCGACAATTTCTAAAAGTATATTCTGCCTTTAAAGATAGGCCTAATATAAATTCACACAAGCTTCTCGGTGCAGACAAAGGCTTTTTGCTTGATATTGTTCTCTTCAAATAATAATCGTTCTCAAGTCAAGCAGATAATTGGTACACGTCCTGGAGACCCCGTATCTACGATCTTATCCATTAATTCATATAGTGTGTTGGCTCAGGATAATTCATATTGGTTGACGACTGATGTTAAAGTACAATGCTCAGAACAGAGCGTCCGCTTTTCTTAATTACAATGGAACTCTAGATGTCAGGCATTCACCACAAGCTGCAAATTTATTCAAAATGAATAGTCAAAATCAAAAACATAATTAAAAACAGCCTGGAATACCAATCTACATATTTCCCAAACACTTTCCAAAGAAAAGCTTTGTGCTTAGCACATTTAATATGCTAAGCGTAATCAAATTTCGCTCAAACAGAAATAGATTACCAGCTGAGAAACCATGTCACCCACTAGTTCGACTGGTTCTCTGCTAATTTTTGCATAGCAGATAAAATTGCTAAGCAGTAGGTGTATTTTAAACATGACCCTAGTCCTAGCATTTATGTTCCTTCAGAATGTTCCCACTTTAAAGATTTTTGAGTTGAAGTGCCAGTTACAAAGTTTGAAACTAATGTTCACAGCGACACCTTGTGATAATTTTCATAATGAGCTGTGGTGGTTCTGAAACGAACTGGTGTTGTAAAAACTTCAAAGTCTGGATCGGTATGTTCAACATCGGTATAAATAAAAGAAGAAATTTGCCTTGTCCTCTTTGTATTAAAGACGATACTCCGGACCTGTTAAAAATCTCTTACAAGTAATAAACCACATGGGAAACTGACTGGGTATATTTTACACAATTTGGGGGTTGAACAAAGAAAAATTGACTAGATTTGAACCAATGACATCTGGATTAATGTGCTGGCGCTCTACCAACTGAGCTACTAGCCCTATGTTGGTGGTCTCCCTGTTTTGTCAATCTTTGTTCGGGGGGGGGGGGGGGGGGTGCCAGTCAGAAGCCATACAATTGTTAACTGCCGTGTAGCCAGGGATCATACCCAAATTCAGGATACAACCTGGGAAGCGGCAGCACAGGGGATCACCTTAAGGGGATGCAACATTTTTTATTTCATTTATAGTTTTTTTTATGGAACCACCACAACTCATATGATATTATTTTTATCACACAGTGTCACTCTATTCCTTAGTTTCAAACTTCCCTTTTTGTAACTGGGAAATCAACCTTTAGGTTGGAACATTTTGTTGGAATATCACAACGCTACAACCAGGGCCCAATTTCATAGAGCTGCTTAAGCAGAAAATGTTGCTTAACAATTGTCTGCTAAGCAAAAATGAGCAGGATACCAGTCACAAATTGTACATGTGACATTGTATTTTGGCAGGTAACCTTATTCTGGTAAGCATAATTTTGTTGTGCTTAGCTGCTTTTTGTGCTTAAGCAGCTCTATGAAATTGGGCCCAGGTCTAAAAATCTCTTTTATCAACTGATTAATGTAGGAGAACATTGACTATAATTGGTTTATAGTTGCTTTAGTGTATTGTACGTGTGGTTGATCGTAATTAGCTGTGATGGAATGGCTCAAAATATTATTGGATTTACCCGTCAAGAACAACAAACAACTCACTGTAAATAAATGATGAACTATGTTTTTTCTATACTGGTTTAAAACATATGGTTAGTATAACTGAGGATACTGATCTGTACATTATGACAACAATTAACTAGGACCTACAAAAAGAAAATTAAACCAAAAAAGTATTTCATAATTATTCATCACGATGTGATCTAGGTCTTTACAATTTTACTTCTTCCAAAAAAACGAGAGATTTCTTCACTTTGTGAAACAAAATTTTACCCGAGGGAATAAATCTTTAAAAGAATTAAGATGTTTACTGGCTTTCAATTTGTAGGAAAGACCTCAAAGGAGCGATGGTTTATAGAATAAACGAGAAAAAATAAAACGCATCATACATCATTTTATAAATTCCCTGCTATGTGTTTCTTCAACGAAGCAAAGTCTTTTGCAATTACCGTGTAGCCACACGTACCGTGTGGATGTTCTGTCACGCTGATAAATTAAACTTCGCAGATTGAAGCGTTTTTCTTTTTCATGTTCAATAAACAATGTTATTGTTTATTCAGTGCTGCCTGCAGTGCGTACTAAAACGCAGCGTAAATTGTTCTTAATGAAACCTCTTTCATATAATTAAGTCTTACACGCCCCCGGGCGTTTGTACTTGCGACATTTTAGTCTTGACAATGGCTAAAGAAAGCCAGTTGTAAAAAGAAAACCCACGTCTGTCACACTGCATCTCTGTCAATTCTAGCCCAATTTTGAATCTCCTTCGAGAGCCGCTACATTACTATCGTAGCCATCCATGATCGAATCAACATGCTCGACAGGCTGGATATTTTCTAACACAATTTCACCAAATTTGGACTAATTTGTCTGACATCTGTGATATTAGTGTGTAATTATTGGAAAACATTTGTTAGATCTGCTTGTACTTGGTGAAGTTTTTAGCAACGGGGTTGATGCTCGGTCTAAAAGTACAGTTCAAGTGCTTACTTGTGCACATAAAAACACTCTCATACAAGCTCAGACCCGCGTAGCCAGGACTTCTGGAGGGACGAGATGACAGTATGGACATCCAAATGGAATAACAGATTCTTATCATGGGTTTGGGGGAAGAGGTCGGGGGAAGAGGTAGGGGAAAGAGGTAGGGTTTGGGGGAAGAAGGGTCTCTTTTTTTACTGACTCTGGAACTTTCAAGAAAAAATACTTAGAGAGCACACAGATTAAAAGCTTTTGTTTTTTTGGAAGCGACAAACAACACAGTACCACTTTGCAACCTTCATATTAGCAGTTTTTCCAATGGTTGTAATTTTGTCTAAGTACCTGAAATGATCAAAAGTGTTTCAACATGTAAATGGTTATGCAGGATTCCTGAAAATAATTTGAGTTGATTAATTTACTTTTCATAATCATATTTTCAAATTTCCGTCAAAAATGGACAGGGAAACAAATTACTTGAGAAATTGAGAGTTAATTAAAAAGTATATAATTAAAACAAAATTCAAATTATTTTCAGTAGAAGTCTGCTTTACAAAAATCAAGTTAATTTTGGGTTGAACAAAGAATAATTGACTAGAGCGGGACTTGCTGCGCCTCCAGATTAACATGCCAGCACTCTACCATGCCAACTGAGCTATCCAGCCCTATGTTGGCAGTCTCCCTTTTTTGTCAATATTTTGTTTTCAGGGGTGCCAGTCAGAAGCCATTCATTCTGTAACTGCCGTATAGCCAGAGATCACACCCAAGTCTGCAAAGGATCACCTTTTTTAAGGGGGGGCCTTCTTTATTTCAAAAATCAAGTAATAAACCACAAGCTTTCAACCGTTGGAAAAAACTGCTAATGTGATGGAAGAAAGTGGTACACTTGACAGTTTTTTTGTTGAGAGGTAACAAGTTAAGCTCCTGCCTCCAATTTTTAATAAACACATTATACAAACTACTGTAAAAAAAATATGTCCTCAAATTCTGCGGTCATTTTTTTAAAGGGGAATGTTTATGTTTTTCAGATATTTTGGTAATGTTCATAATAAATGGGGCTTATTTAATTTACGGCAATTAAAAGAAGCAAGTGATTTGCGAGGTCTTTGAAATGCTGCTTCCTGAACTGACATAAACTCAGATGGAGATTTGTCCCTGGGGGATGGGTACCGGTGTAAACTTGTAAATAATAAAAACAAGAAAATTAGCTGAACTTGCAATCTGTTTACCAACCAAAAATGACCTATAGGTAATAATCTCATGTTTTTACCCTAGTAAACTCAGAAGGCTAAAATGGATATAATCAGTGAGCTTAATTTTTAAAGCCTATCATTTGTTCTTCAGATTGTTACTTATCTTGGACTTGTCTTAAAATCCTCATCCAAGACAGTTAGTAAGAAAGATGGGTTTTTTATTTGGACATGACATTACCTTCGGATTTGGTGCTTTTTTTTAGAACAAAATTTTTGTCTCCACAAAATTACAGACCGTTTTAGTTCACAAGTGAAAATAAAAACCGCACAATTTTGAGGGAGACTTGTGTGAATCACTATATTTACTTTTAAAACATCTTTCCAACTATATTAATTTAATAACAAACGCTTTTTTATAGCCCAAGGTGTCAATCCGAAGGCAATGCAATGGAACTGTGATGGGGGGGGGGGGTTGTTATCATCTTATGATTTGAGACAATCATGAAAAAAGGAAAATTATGGATTCATTGTTAGAGAATAAAGAAGAAAAGGTTAGGTGGCAAGCTTTTAAGGTTCGCTGCCCTGAGAGTGTTGTCCAAGTTTGCAAGTTTCTTTTAACTCGTTCATGAGTGAGTGTGTCTGGGGGGGGGTTTCTCATTAATGTGCGAGTCAAATTGCTCATTGTGTCTCTCCAACAGAAAGACATGAAGACAAAAATCTTGAAACCAATCGAGGGGAAATCCAATCACAGTTAGTTCCTTCCTCTGACGTAGGTGGGTTTTGAGCACCTATGAGCGAACACAATGCCCCCACACAGTGTCTTTTGTTCGAGTGCAGAATAGACCCTGACTCTCTTTTCATATTATAAACCTTCGTTCCATCTGCTTGGGTATTGTTCGACAAGCCTCGTAGATTCATTGAAGCAAGTGTGTCCTATGTGCCTTCTCAATTGTGGACGTATTCTACCCCTAGATCAAAGCAAATTAGCCAAGGGTTCTATTATCTGATTGCATTCAATAGTATACGCAGATTTGAGGTTTCTCTCCTCTCGAGGTTTTTTTCTCCATCGTCGTGCCGTCGTCTTTCCCTCTGCTTTTCTTTTGTGGTCATTTCTTTCATTGTTGGATTTCACCTGGCGCTTTTGAACTTTAATGCCTCCTGGTTTGAACTTGCTTGCACGTTTTTTTTCTCTCTTCTTTTCCCCTGTCGCACTGACAGTCTTAAATCCAGCTTTGTTGCTATTGAAATCGAATAAATTTGTTTGGAAAGCTTGATATCTTTTCTCGTAAACTGCTGGATAAATTAATGTTGTGTTCATGTCGGCTAGTTTTTGAGGATTTAAAATCAAAAATGATGTAATGGTGAGTGTCCAAAATATTTTCGGGATGCTTTGTTGAAAGTGACTGATTTATAAATGAACATTTACAATGACCTCATTATGACATGATTGACTTAATCCAGGGCTCGAATTTGACACTGGACCGAAAGCCCGAGGCCAGTGATTTTAGTATTGGGCCAGTAAACTCATGACTGGACAAGTCCAATGGTCTTGTCTTTTCAACTCAATAACAATTTTTGTAACTCACTTTATAATATCTTGTGAACAGTAACAAATTATGTTCAAATGTTGACTTTGAGTAATGATTAGAAATATACCCTTAAAGACAAATGAGATAAATCTTCTCTTATATGTCTTAGTGCTTGTTCAATTAAATGTAAGTTAAACTGTGCAAGGAAGTCTTTTCTCAGTTTGAATCTGGTCTTGTAAAATTATTTCTGGTCCAGTAAAAATTTTGAGATACCAGTTCTGCAGTCTTGTGGATTTTTCCCCCGAATTCGAGCGCTGTAATGGGATGACTTCTCTGGAGAGAAAGTTGTTATTTTTTTTACTCAAGAAACTGACAAAATATAGCCCTTACACAGCAACATCTAAGCCCTGAGTTTTTGCCAACCAAGGCTGGAAAACTATGGGAAGCCATAAATGCAAAGCAAAAACAGATAGCCACAGTTTGTAATACTGTTGTTACTCAAACATTCAAAGATACAGTTGAATTTGTTGAAACAAAGCAACCAATCATGGGATGTATGACTATTCTTTTAATTGAAAGTTTGCAGAAATGTTGAATTTGGTTACAACATTATGTTAAAACATGCTTAAATGTTTTGCTAACCTTCAGTTGTCCATGCCAACCAGCGCAAGGCACTTAACCATAATTGCTTCATCAAAAGTTTTAAAGTTAGTGCATTGCTCCTAGTGGATGATACCCATGCCTACATCCTTACAAACTGTGAAGGGGGTAACCCTGTTTCAGCCCCAGGAGTACATGTAGGTGGCCCCTGGTGACAGTTGATTTGGGTCAACAGCCCAAATCAGTTAAGTGTAGCCCTCATCTTGAAGTGGCTTTCATTCTTGTGATGTTAGGCAATATCTGATTTAAAAATTAATAAAATATAAATTCAGTCTTCAGAGGTCATGGTATTATTTAGGTCAGAGACAAGATACGGTGTTACTAATTTGGACAAATTATTGATAAAATTGATAAAATCAAATAGGATGTGAATTAGATCTTTGTACTAAATTCCAAAATCAGCATCAACATTCTTTGTTTAAACCTTTCTAATCTTAAAGGCCCTACATGTATTTCATTTCACTTTTGTTTTATTTTATCACATTTCCTGGGCCACAGACCAAATTGGATGTGATACAAATTGAACATATAATACATTATAAATAGATTAAAAAGTACAATCTGAGAACAAAAATGAAACAAATTGTAAAAGTATAGCATTGTATACAAAATATGGCAACACTTATTATAAAATAATGTTAAAGAAAAGAATAATTAGTGCAACTGTCTTTAAGTTGAACTAAACATGGTAAGATTCTAAGACGTTTCCCAATTGGCTTCTAAGGTTATGGCTATGACTGTTGCTAAGGACTTTGTTATGGACGTCCTATACTTAACGCATGATGACGCAGAAATCTAGCCGTAGCTGTAGCCACTAGTTCGGACATTATTTAAAACTTTGTTGAGTGGTGCTCTTGACTACACACTATGTCAATGAATGTACTTTCAGAAGTCAATCTGTGATGTTAATTGTATACTAAACACACCCAATATTGAACCTTTTAATGGCATTATTTGTGAGTGCAAAGAAAATGACTTCTGGTTGCTAAGTGAAAGAAGAGACGTCAATTTTTTTCCCCAATATTGTTGCGCAAGCCTCCAGGCAACCTTGGACGATTTATGCAAATGCGTATTGAAATTTGATCATAATACTTGGTTTGGGACAGTTCAGACGGATGTGGGTAGTGCCATGGTGGAGGTGGAGACTGTCTGTGTTGTTTTGCCCAATCTGCCAAATTTGCATAAATTTGAAACTGCATATAAATGGGAAAGTAGACTAACTTGTCATGTTTTAAAAAAAATACAACCTGACCCAACAATCCCTGAGGTTTAGCCCCTAAAACAAACAAAACACTGCAAGGATTGATTGCAAGCAGTAAATGGTTGTTGTTGTTGTTTTTATTGTTATTGTTGTGGTTCTTATTGTTATTGTTGTGGTAATTTTTTCCTTTTTCCATATTTCCTTTTAATAATCCACTTTCATATGTAGCTGTTTACTTAAACACAGGTAACTAAACATTTCTAGCGGAAACATTTTGGTGTTTGGGATGTTAGGATCCATTACTTTCTCAACCATTGCACCAAGTTGCATGTAAATTTAATGATAATTTACACAAAATATCTTGGGTATTCCCATCAGATTTGACATCCTTTATGACTTTTTGTTTATAGGGCTGTACCATCGTACCTCGTGCTCTACAAGAACAGTGTCAGCAGTTATGAACGTGCAAGTGCTTGGTACTTCTTAAGGCTGCAGTCAGGGCAAGAGCTTCCTTAGACCCAAGGTAAGATTTCTTTTCAAGGTAGGGTCATTGTTTGGTTTTTGTCAACATAACGCTGATTTATAGGCAACTTTATAAAGAAAGATACAATAAAAGTCACCTGTAAAAGTTTCAGCTGAATACAGTGTTTACTTGTTGAGAAAACAGCAAAAAAATGGTCATGGTATTTTCGCAAGAATGTCAGAACCATCCACGTTTAGTGAGGTGACAGCTGGTACCAACTGCATCTCTGGCCGCAGCATTCGCCAGCAGACACCAACACTCTGAGAAATCTGAGAAACAATTCATGTTTGAATTGTTTCTCAGATTCAAGTGTTTTGGGGTAAAAAACATTTCCAAACCATATTACTTCGAAGGGAATCCTTTTCTCAAAATAGTATCAACACTCAACAGCTGCAGTGCTTCTCATCAAGTAAGTTTTTATGATCATTAATCTTTTGAGTATTTACCAATCTATGACCCTACCTTTTGTATCAACTGTGACTCACATCACAGGTATCACTGTTACTCGTGTTTCACCCACCATAGGTATCAGAAATCTGTTTTTCTGAATGATTTGAGTAACTTGATTAACAATTATATAACTTCCAATAAAAATTCAATTCATGGAAATCATTCAATAACCAAAATTTATGAAATGGATGCATAGCATGACCTACCTTTGTGTAGGTGCTCAAATTAAATTTACAACATGAGTTTCAATTCTATTTTATTTTTATAGTTCAAACTTGCCATTTAGAAAAATGAGAGATAAACTATCAAACGGAAAGCTAAGTTATAAAACCGAAATCTAAACTATCAAGCCAAAATCTAAACTATCAAACTGAAACCTAAACTGTCAACCAAAACCTAAACTGTCAAATCGAACCTTAAACTTTCAAACTTGGACTTGAATTCTCATGACTTGTTTTGGTCACAGCAGACTTTGGTACTTCTATTCTCTACACTGCTTGATTCTAAACCTAAATGTTAAACCCCACTCTAAAATTTACTCAGAATTAAAGTCAGATGTGTTTAGGCAAATGGAGGTGACATAGATCAGAGCTAAGCTATTTAGCTCTGAAGGACTTGAAATGTTACTATTTAGTGATTATATCGTAGGATAAAGTCTAACTTTTCATTGTCATGGTCTGATCTCTGTTTTTGTTGTGGTTGTATCGAACCACATGTCACATATCAGCAAAAATCTTCAATCAAATTTAAAGGGAAGGTTGCAAGAGAAAGCTTGGATGAGCTGTGGAAAAATGTGTTCATCCAATCCTTAGAGGTGTGATTGTGTTGAACTTTCAACTTTGACCTGCCTGTTGGGGTCAATTAGTTGAGCTACAGCCAGCAAAGGGTAGCCGTGTCAATTTAATGGCTTCGGGAGTGGATATTTATGCTGAAAAGTCTTATCCCTCATTGTTGTTGTTGTAGCCATAGCCATAGCCGTGAGTGCTCGATTCGGCTGAAGTGACAGCCTCTTAATTAGATACTAATATGAACACTAGGTGGCAGCAGACTCACCGGGTAGAATTATTCTTGGAATTTGCGCTTGCTCAGAACTATAGAAACAATGCACCATTGTGTCTACTGTCACCTTCATGTACCATCTCAAGTGTTTCCATCTGGTAATCGGTTTGGGTCAAAGGGAAAAAACAGAGTTGTTCCCAGAAACAAAATTTTTTCCAGCCTACATCAGGGCCCATTTTCATAGAGCTGCTTAAGCAGAAATGATTGCTTAACAAATACCTGCTAAGCCGAAATGAGCAGGATACCAGTCACAAGTTGTGTGATATGGTAGTTTGGCTGGTAACCTTATTCTGGTAAGCATAATTTTGTTGTTCTTAGCTACTTTTTGTGCTTAAGGAAGCAGCTCTATGAAATTGGGCCCTGGTCACACAACCATGCATGTCTTTGTAGGTAACAACACATTCTTTTTTTTACATCCCTCTGAAGACATCTTTTGTTCTTTCCTTTGTCCCTGTACTTAACATCCTCTCATACTTTGTACAGAAAGTTTCTTGTGGAGCACCTCAGCCTTTAGAATGCCCCTATATGGAGACCGTTGGTTTTCCCATTTGTTTTCTGTCCTTGATCTCCATAAGGTAGCAACACAGAGCCTAAAGAAATGCACCCAGGGAATAAGAGTAAACAAAACTCATGTAATATTTGAGATAGCCCTAGAGGTGTTGTTGTTGTCATTGGCTGTAAATATTGTTTTTTATTTGTCTTCCTATTGTACACTTTAGACTAATTTGTTCACTACACTTTCTGTGTTGTTGTTGTTTTTGTCCAAATGATAGTAATCATGGTCTGTGGGAACAAACACTGCCTTTAAAGCCCTCCTAAACAGACAGTCTTGGTGAGACTTTGGCACTCCTGCCAAGTTCTGAAGAATCTTTGCCATGCCAGACACAATAACAATAATTGTTTCCCTGGGTGCACAAATCAAGTGCGCAGATCTACATGATTTGGGTCGGCCTACCTGAACCAGAGATCATGTAGATGGCCCATACGTGAAATACCTCCCCCCCCCCAAATCTCCCACCACCCCAACTCCAGACCTGTACCCTGGACTGTAAACAACAAACTACACATTGCTTATCGAATTTCCGGATGTTTTGTTGGCTTTGGAATTTGGAACTGTGTGGGTACCGTAACAATGCTGATAACAGTAGGACCAATTAGACTTCCTATAAAAGTTGTCAAAATATGTTTAAAATAATCACACAGTATTAAATTTTATTGTTAACTTTCCAACTTCTAGTGAATGAAGAGATTTTTTGGTTTAAAATGTGTTCACTTTACTTTCGAGGAAGTTCTTGTTAATTTCAGACCAGGAAAGCTATTTAAATCATTCCCATGCTGTTTGCTGGAAATGTTAGTCTCTTTTCCATTGAATTTGTGGTACATTTCCTGCAAACTGGTGACTAGGATGAATTCACTCATGTTCTGAAAACTGGCCCATGTTTGCATTAAAGTCACTCTTTACAAATGATCATACGGTTTAGTACATTTTTTGCTACTACATGTATACCCTTTTTATCAGGCCTTCGACTTGCTCTTTTGTAAAGTAGTCCACCGGCCAGTAAACTGTCTGATTTACTTGCCCCAAGGAAATTTTAGTAGCCCAGTTTTTTAACATCTTTCTAAGTATTAATAGTAGCAGTCCAAACCAGGCTAATGGTTAAATGAAGTTAAATAAATTAACACATTTAAAAAATGTATCAATTCACATCTGAAAAGGAAGAAATATGAGAGCATTATAAACGAGTAGGATGTACAGTTTTTAGAAGCCCACAGGGCAAGTTGAGAAGTGGTTTTTACTAGCCCAGAGCAGTTTTTACTAGACAAAGTACGCAGGGCTAGGATTTGGGGGAAAAACCAACAAGACCGAATGGCTTGTTGCTCAAAATATTTACTGGACCGGAATTTTAAGTACAAGACCAGAATTTAAGTGAGAAATGCCTACACAGGTTAATATTTGAACTGTTTGAATTTGAAAAAGCACTAAAAGAAGATTGATCTCATTTGTATATTATGGGTAAGCAGTCTTTGATAATCAACAGAATTGTATTTATCAGACTGAAAGTCAACATTTGAACACAAACACAAGATCGCCGGACTTGTCTGGACATGAGTTTACTGGCCTGATGCTAAAATCACTGGCCTCGGGCCAGCGGTCCAGTGTCAAACTCCAGCCCTGGTACGCTGGGCTAGTATTAAGGGTGAGCCTTGCCTTCTATTATACTGGATTACAGAGGAAAAGTGGGAATAATTCTTGTTTAATTGAGTGGATAGTTTTATGGGTAGATTAATCTAACCCCATCCTAGGTTTCAATAAACACTTCATTCAAAACAACCAGAGAACAGTAAATTCTTTCTTTTTTTAATTGTTTTTAAGGATGGGAATTTTTAGGCTTTTGTCTGACTTCAGACTAGTTTCAAACAAAAAACTGTTATTTTCTTCAGATTTAGAATTGACTAGAAAAAAGATCATGACATTTTATACCAACTACTCAGATTACTGTAAAAATATCCACTTTCACATACATTTTACCATGTATTTATTTAACCTTTGTACAAAAGCAATACATTACATGGGATTGTGTGGATATTTTCTATCAATGCAAAATTGCATTGTCCACAAATTACTGGGGAAAAAAAATTAACGTATGATGGAATTTTTGTGTGTGAAATTTTTATAATGACATTTGTACCCCATGGGAAGATTAATGGTTTTATAAATTGATACAACCCTGGACAGGTTATAACTGTCTTATTATCACCAACTGAAAAGACCTTATCCAACCACACATTTTGGCTGGAACGATGATGAGTAGGGTTATCTACCTACACAAGATAGCATATCGGAACGATATTCACGAATTGCATGCCAATGGGTGCCAATTAGGGCTGATACGCAAAAAATAAATTATTATTATTAATTAATTATTGTTTTTTTATTTATTTTTGGGGGGGAGGGAGGGGGGAAACTTGAGATTAAATTTATAAAAAACGGAAGCATATCGGAACAATATTCGTGAATTGCATGCCAATGTGTGCCAATAAGGGCCGATACGCAAAAAATAAATTATTATTAATTAATTAATTAATTTTTATTTATTTATTTTTTGGGGGAGGAAGGGGGGAAACTTGAGATTAAATTTACAAAAATCATCCAGATGATACCATTTAGAATGCCCCAGATTGCCCAGTATGGCATTTAGTTTACCAGAAATAAACACCAAGTAAAAACATTCAAAGGACCTCGTTTCAATTCAGCGTGCTTTGGCCAAACTTCCAGAATTTGGGTCCAGAATGCCCCACATTTTTATAAAAAATCCTGTGAAGAATCCTGATAATAGTATGATGCTGTGTTCTCTGAAGCAAAAGCAGAAATCAAGATCTCGATTGACTGCACTATATCAGAAGGGAAAGGCTGATCAGAAAGTAATATGTTGAAAAAACGGTCTTTGCTCACATTGGTCATAAAGTGGGATTCTAAACACACATCCATTGGGTGATTTTGAAATTGCTAGTTTTTGTTTTAAAGTAATTTGCAAGAAGAGGTTGTTGAGATTTTTGTCTAGAAGGGCAAGAATTTCATCTTGGAGAGGGCAAGGCCATTTTTGTATTGCAAAGGGCACTTCCATTGGAAAAATCTTAAAGTCTATGGGAAACTTTTGAAGGGGCACCTGTAATTCCAGGCCTGCTATAGGACTGTAGATGTAAGCTGAGAAAAATAATGCTTTGAAGTTTGTAAACTTTGTATTGCCCTACTTTCATGAAAAAATGATAAACTGCATATTACATATGTACTGCAAAATATATTGCAAAACATTTACATTGCAAAACATTTATGTTAACTTAATTTTAAAAACATGTTTAGTTCCTGCCTTTTTGGAAAAGAAGAGGAGGCAGCCCTTTTTTAGTTTTTTTAATTTAATGGCCGACACATTTTTCAAGACAACCGGCCGCGCTATTTTTTAAAGATGGTTGTCAGCTTTTTTATATGTGTTTTTTTTCTATATGTGCTATAGTCAAAAATACGATGTTTATGTATTTTAGAATAGAATTTTGTTGTCAGAGATTGTACAAATTTATCCTTAAAAAAATGAAGAACAAAAAGGAGGTGGCCTCCAAATTAGGAAGCGGGTGTGGACGCTAAACATGTTTTGTTTTTTATTTGGCCCTTTGAGTAAAACAAAAGGTAGTTTGATTTGTTGTGGACATTACTACAATATTTACATTTGTGTGGGTGAAAGCTGTTTTCTTTTTCCAAAGATTTGAATTTAACTACCTGACCAGTACATAGTTTGTATGATAATACAACCAGCATATTGTCATCATACATTTAGTGGGTGCCTATCAAACTAAGTCAAGACAAAATATTGCTTATAAATATTCTTAAAATTGCTTTATTACTACATGTAGCACAATTGTACTGACAAATATTTTAATTTCACCCCCAATGATCTACTATACTTATTCCTTTAACAAACCGTTATTTCACCTTTGTAATTATTATTTTCCATGCTGTTCACTTGTTATCTTTTGGAAAAAAAAAGAACCCCAACTTTTATATTACAGATCAGAACAACTATTGTCCGTGTTGAAGTAGGAATTTATAGACTGTCGGCCGTTTGCTGACAATAATGATATTTCCCACATTGAGGTGTGTCACGATTTTCCCATGTTGAGTCGTTGAACAAAAGCATCCGTCTAACCCTTATCACGCAGTCCGTTGTTGCCATGTATTGTCACTTGGTGCGGAAGTGTCATCACAGAGTTAATGTGTAACCCACCTTTTCAACTGCTGCGCAAACACGACGGCCGGCAGTATTGTTCTCCGTAGCAGATTGTTCACACAAAATGCACGTGCTGGAGTGTTGTACATTGAGTCAAAATATTCCAAGTTTGTCAGGTTTTTTTGTCTTTTTCTCATTTCATGCTGTGTGGGGGATGTGTTAATTTATTTTGGCTGGACTGCCCCATTGAACGATATTTTTTTTCTTAGGGTTTTTATTAAAATCATTAAAAAAAATTGATAGATCTAAAGGTTTCAATTGATTCTCGTTTGTTTTATGATTAAAGGCTGAGTTATTGAGTTCATTTGTAACAAAGTCAGTTCATTTGATTGTGTTGAATTCAGAAATAATCAACCTCTTTTCTGCAATGTGTCCATTTATTGACTTTCTTTACTGTTCATTGGCCAAAAAGTATTTACATGTATGTACATAGTAATGAAAATGTGAAAGAAAGGTTCAGATAATTGATTTAAAAAAGAAAGTATGATAAAAAAAGAACAAAATCACAATAGTTTCAACCAACATACACATTTCTAGGGTAGATGCAATGATTTTTCTTTTAAAGAAAGTTGACCGTTGGAAATGCCATCAATTTATACAAACTCGGCTCCCCAAAAGATAGAAAAATCACAGAAATAGAAGTTGTGTAATACAGGTGAAGGTTAAATTTTTAATTCAAAATTTTGAAGGCCAAAACAACATCGTAAAAACAAAGATACTTATCAGATATACAGAACAAACAACAACTCCATGCCTTTTTGGCATTGCTTCGTATATGAGCATTTAATTTATGTTGTTCAAGCTAAAGTCATCTTTTGACCCAGGAAATTTGCAATCAAGTAAAGTGACTAATAGCAAGTATATACATAGACATTAGAAGGTGTCAGAATCAGTTATATGAAGTATTCAGGTTTGAATTGTGTCTCAGTTAGTTGGCTGTCCCTGTTTGTATATCACTTCAAGATGTTGAAGGTAAAGTACTGCGTTGATTTGTGAAGGAGAAGCTCGGTACCCCATTCTCAGACGTATGTGTGTGCGCGTATTGTCCAAGCTTTGTGTTTACTCGCCTGTTTTGCTACTGCGGTCTGGCGCGCCAATGCGGTGATCGGTTTTTGTCTGTCATCCAGGTATTTGGAGCAAAAGTGACGCCATAAGCACTATTCCATTTTAAAAAAACATCTTGAAAGGTTAAAAGATGTAAAACAAACAAAATATTTTGTGTGAATTTTTTGCAGCGGGTATGAAGAATTTAATTTGGTTTTACCCTTACACCGATGTGTATTAAGCATTGTATACTCAGTACTTTAACGAGCTCAGGAAAAAAATCCACAGGCAAATCACTCGGGTGGGATTCGAACCCATGATCTTTGCATTGCTAGAGCAGATGTCTTACCGTTAGACCACCGAGCTAGCCCGATGGCTAGAAAAAAATTACTCAAGATATAAACAATGATTGATGGGTTTTCCTTTTGACCTAATTCACCTGAGAAAGTCACCATAATAACTCTGGGTTGCCCCCATAGTCAGTTTCTCTATGTTTTATATTGTGTCATGAAGGTTAAACAGTCAGGTGCTGTATGGTAGGACTTGAAACAATATTCAATATTGTCATGGCATAATAGGGAACAAGACAAATATAGTGAAAGCTTCTCATAAAAATAAACATACTCTCTACTTTTTTTTTTTCGAGTTGAATATATTCCAAAACTGATTGCAATTTGAGGTGGTGAATTCCATCACACAATCTAGGATCAACAGTGAATAATTTCAGCATATTGTTTAATAGTCAGAAAAAATACCGCGATGAGAGTAAAAAGTAATCAGGTTTTTTTTTTCTTCTTTTTTTGTCGGCCTGGCCATTCCATTACAATATTCGCTCAAGAAGAAAAGACTCTCCTGGAATCCGGGGCTCCCTGTTCTTTTTTAATACCTTTCTCGGCTGCTTTTGTCGCCCGACTTGCTGTTCACGCATCAGCGGTGTTCTTTCATAATGCCGCTACTGCTACACCGGTGTTCTGGCCGCGCTTCAACGGATTATCTTCTTCTAGCTATGATGCTGCAACTCGCTGACTCGTTCCCTATTTGTCTTTACTCCTTCTGTCTACCCCCCCCCCCCTCCTGCTCTTTTCCTCTTCATGGTGCTCGGCCGTCGGCAGCCAGGCATTGTTTCAGCTGTGAATGCAAATTAAGGGTACCGGGGAAGAAAGCGCCGGTGCCCTGTCAAGACATGTGACTAATGAAGCAAAACACCTAATGCAGTGACATGCATGTAATGACTAGGTTTGTGTGTTCTTGTTGAAGGGAGTGGGAAAGATAGGCAAAGGGACTGTGCCGCTCTACTTGAGCTGCAACCTTAGGCGTTTACATTTGTTTTTGCTGTTTAGGTTAGCAATGAATGTCATTATAAAATGAGAGAATTTGAGTTAATTTCCCCTGGAGGTGCTGTATGAAAATACTATAATGGGTTAATTGATTTGTTTTTCTTATTTTCTTGCAGTAAATATGACATTTCTGTGAAATATGTTTTGTCAAAATAGGTTAATGTATAGATTTCTAAGTTAATCAACTTGTAGTGTCTTTTTGCGGGAAAAGCAGAATGTTTTATATTTTATTCAATTTTTTTGTTAATCCACTACCTCTCAGAATTTGTTTAGAAAGAAAACTAAACCAAAGGGTTTATATGTTTTCATTTTTAAATTGTGTTTAAGCAGAACATTGTTTTGTTTTAAATTTGGCTCTTTTTACTTGAAATTTATTCAAACCAAAGTACAGTTAAGAGAAAGTTTGGGTCTTTTTAATAATTATTATTCAGTATTTTCAAACTGTTCTCATACTTTGGAATTGAAGCTCAACCAAATAATAATTCTGACAGGGAATTTCTTCTAAATAGTCATCTGTTTTGGTTTAAAAACATTTCTTTTTGGTTAATGCTGTTTTGTAAATAAAACATGAAAGATCCTTTCTCTTGCCAAGTTTTGATTAATTTCTTCCCGTTCAGAAAGTATGCACAACCCAGATTCCGATGAAATTTTTATTTTATTTCCAATTTCTAAAGAATGTTCTTACATTTACCTCTAGTTAGAATGACAGAATGGGAAAATGTATGATTGGTTTATTGAACAGTCAATTTATGTCCACAACCTGTGAAAATTTCATCAAATTTGGTAGTCAAGTTTGGATGAAACAAATGAACGATGTTCTCCTTACTTTGTACACGATCACAGCAGGCTTATTTTGATTGCGGCAATGGAAATAAGGAACAATACTTGTGGGGAGGGGGGGGTCTTTATGTTATTTTCTCCACATTGATAGTACTTCAGACAGAAAGGTGTCTCTGGAATAATTTTGTATTCCCATGAGCCCCTCAAACGAGGCTTGTTGTCAGCACATGCTTCCATATTATTTTATTATCTCTATTGTCTTAACCACATCGTACTAACTGGTCAGCTCATTAGCTATAAGATTGTAAGCTGGACCATGCCACACATCCCAGAGGGGATGTCAATCAACATTGACCAGTGGTTTGGTTAGAAAGGGCAAGAAAAAACTCTGCCAGTAGGTCTGTAAGTAGTCTGTCAATTGTCAGTGGTAGATGAACCAAATTATCAAAATTAATTAATTAAGCAAACAAATAGGCTGATGCATATGATGTCATGTGAGTAGAGCGCCCTCGGCTTGAGGTCAAAAGGAAGATGTTCATTGGCAAATCCTGTGCGCTGCGCGTACAAATCTTTGCGTTTCCATTGTTTCATCATCAGTTTAACTCTAACATGGCAGCTTGATGACGTCAATTCATTAAGGTCTAATTGGCTAATTAATTTTTGTATAACTTTTCCCCTAATGAATCATATACTTTGTCTTTATAGATGGAAGTTAATTTCCTAATTATAAATACACTAATGAATAGGGAATTAACTGTACTCTCTTGTTTACAAATCAAAATATTCTAAATTAGGATTTGAGTACAGCCTCGGTGAACCCATGTAAAGTACATGTTCGGTCATGTGAACAAAACTCATTGGGCTCTAAACAGAAAGGGGTGTGATACGCACAATGGCATAACACATGGTTTGAAATAACATGTTCGTGTAACTCAGGCGCGGTATTAAGCTTAAGAAATTCCCAGCGTGTCTTTTGATGAAATGGAGTCACATTAGATGTTTGCTCTTCCTGAAAACCCGACAAAATACCTAAGAAGTATAAATCCATCCGGGATGGGTGTAATTCTATAGATGTAAGATTAAAGATAGAAAGAAAGTGATGATTAGAAATAAGAAAGAAGCTGTACAAATTTGTTTTAAAAAATTTTTTAATGAAAATTAAGTGTCTGTTTAAGAGACAACCAAGGATCCCTTTTGGGTTTTTTTTTTAAATAAAATTATTTCTTTAAAAAAATTAATTCTTAAAATAGATGGGATTAACTTTAACTAAAGCAGATGGCTTGTAAACTTGTTCTAAACGGGGGCCATGTTTATGGCCTCTGCTGCCCTTGGTCTTGGCCTTGGTGCCCCTTCAAAAGTATTTCATAGACTTTAAGATTTTGTAATGGAGGTGCCCTGTGCAGAATGAAAATGGCCTTGCCCTCTAAAGATGAAATTTCAGGCCTGCAGTTTCTTGAACAACAGAGAAACACAATGAGCCCACAATACATGCAGACCAGCTCATCTGTGAACAACGTTTATTCGTGTTTAATATTTAATAATAATTATTAAGTCAAACTCAATTAAAGTCCTATTATTTGACTTTGAGCTCATATGAAATTCTTTTAAAATATTCAAATCATTTCAGAGTTCTTTAGGGGTTTTCTAAACTCAAATAATAAATAATTCAAAAAGTTATACAGTGAGTGAAATAATAAGATCATAACCAAATGTATTCAAAATTTAAAAGTTCTGCACATAAATCTTGTGAAATTAAAAGGTGTAATGTCACCTACAAAGAAAAGAAAATGAAGATTTGTCAAGTTTTATGAACAAGGGATTTCCCAAATGGGGGACAACCATGGCAGAGATTTATACCTGATATCATTACTAGATAGACTTAGTGGTGGAAATGGGATTCGAACCTGGTCCACTGAGTTTAAAGAGATGTCTTTATTTTATTTTATGACACATCCAATGTCAGCAAAATTAGCACCAATAACAGGATGAATAGGAAACAAGAATTGTTCAGTTTTAGATATGGGAGGAAAACCCCAATGGGGAAAACCCACGCAATCGGTAGGGACTGAAAACCCAACCCTCTGGTCTGAGGTGGAACCAGGGTCCACTAGAGTGAAAAGCAGGGAAAGAAACCAACGAGCCAACCTGATAAAGATGATAGAATTATTAATCAACAGTCATGGCCAGAGCTATGCAACATAGAGGGACCAGTTTACTTTGGTCACGTGGTTGCTGGACGCCATTTTCATTCCAAATGCAGCACAACCAAGTGCGCAGTCTAGTCTGGCACCCTGTGTTCCCCCATGGGTTTTTTGGGACACAAAATGGCTTCTAATCATAAGTTGTTGCAACTCTCTCATCATGTGGTTCTGAGTTATATTTCAAAACCAGCTTCAGTATTTGAGTTATATTTGCAACCGCAAGTGTTGGATATCGTTTGAAAGCTCTTTTGTTACTGAATCCAAAAATGCTGTTCTCCATATTGAAAACAATAAAAATGTTACCCCTATAAAAATGTTTTCATGTAAATTCTTAATTATTTTCAAAAAGGTTGCTGCCCATTTTTGAGAGATCTGTAAGTGTTTGATACCATTGGAAAAGGCTTTTCTTTCTGAAGTCAAAAATGCTATAATGTTGTCTTCAATGGATGAATCTGAGATGAGCGCTCTTTAGACCAAGAGGCGACTCAAACCGGCCATTTTGTTTACAATCATCATCACATCACAATCCTGATGGTATTATTCGTTACTTCCTACATGTGCATGCTCGTAGGAAAGCATTTCAAATAACCATTTCCCCAGTAGCAAGTTGAGTCTTTCAAACCCCAAACAATAGCGTTCTATTACTGGCGTACTTGCGTCACTCCATCAGTCAGCCAACATTGTCCGGTATTTTATCCCCAGGCTAATTTGCATAACAACCATTGGTCGCTAGCTCTACATAACAATAAACCTTATGTTACCACGGCGACATTTTTTTCGATCCACGGAGGGGGTGTGTATTATTAGAAAAATCTTTTCAAGGGAGAGAGATTTGGAAGTAATTGGATTTTTCTTCCCCCCTGTAATTTTTCATTTTCAAGTGCTGGAGTCTATGTGTAAAAAGACACGTTACAGGAATGGTAGCAAAATAATTGTAAATTTATGTCAACAATTATTTTAGAGTCTTCCTTTCTGTTCTGCTTTTACAATAAACACCCTGCATGGAGACTTCATTACTTCATTAAACAAAATATGTAATAATAAAAAAACTCTGTGACAACTTTTAAAAGCATAAAATGAACAGCTTGTTACTGCCCCCCCCCCCTGGAAAAAAGCCCCCAAAACTTGGCATTCATTTATCTTGAAACTTTAAAAGTCGATAATTTTGTCTTGGTCCTTGACTTCTTTCCACTATGTTCTTGCCATCAATGTTAACAGTCTTGAGGTGAGTCTTAGTCTGAGGGTACAATAGGAAGATGTTTCTTCAAAATATAATTTCTGATGTATGACTGTCAGGGCTCACCCTTTAAAGGTATTATACAGGATTGGTAGAGCTGACAAAACAGTCGCAAACAAAGTTCATGTTTTGTGTGACTAACCATATACATGAAATAACAAACCTCGAGGTCATCGAGGTCACGAGAAAATAATGAAAAGAGACCTTATGTGTTTTCTGTTTTTCAAACATCGAGTTTATTATCGCACGCGATAAAAACTATTGTTTTATTCATTTCTTAGAAACGATAGCATTTTAGGCAGAAATATTTAAAGGAACCCTTTCTACCATTACTTACTTTAAGTCATGTAAGTTATGTGTGAATCTGTGAACATTGTGTTTTTCGATCTTACCAATAGTGTACAGGGCCTTTAAGGCAAAGTATAACTTTGTTTTTTGGAACCGTTTGATTGTTTGTATTGATTGTAGATATATACAATAAAAGTAACCTGTGAAAATTTCAGTTCGAAAGGTGGTAGCGTTTTTGAGATATTGCTGGAAATCTGGAGCGGTTTGTCCACACAGGAAGTAAATTTTTATGGTAATTAATTATAGAGTAATTACCAATCTACCCTGCCTTTAGCACTACATGTAGCCCAGCAGACATTGTCTAGTACAAACTGCTATGGGCTAGTTAGTAAAAAAACCAATTCTCAATTTGCCCTGTGGGCTTCTAAAAACGGTGCAACCTTCTCGTTTAAAATGCTCATATTTCTTTCTTTTTCAGATATGATACATTTTTTAAATGTGTTAATGTATTTTTGAGTGTGTGAATGTAACTTCATTTGAGCATTAAACTGGTTGTGATCGCTACCAATAAAACATCAGAAAGATCTATTCATTTATAACAATACATATTTGAAATCTGGACAACTAAAACTTCCTGATGGCAAGTAAAATGCACAGTTTACTGGCCAGGCGGGCTACTTTGCAAAAAGCTTAAGTGCAAGGCCTGATAGTCGTAGAAAATTAAAATTCTAAATAATAAAAATTAAAAAAAAAATTCTTATATCGTCACAATGAGTTACAATTTTAAGTTTGGAGTGGCCAAGCAGGCTAGCGCATGGTACTAGAGTTGTTATGGCTGAGTCATAGGAATATGGGTTTGAATCCCCGTCATGACACCTGTGTCTGTAGATAAGACACTTAACTGTAATTGCTTCTCATCACCTAGGAGTAAATGGGTACCTGCGAGGGTACAGATTGTTGATGTGAATGATAAGCAACCAGTGCACCCATTTATTTGCCGATGCTGCATATTCCTAAGGAGTAAAGATGGTTTCAGGAATTATTAAGACTTGAAGACTAGGGTAATAATAGTGTATGGTGAATTATTACTTCGTTTAAAGATAGGGTCATACTTTGGTAATGACCATGGACATTAAAAAAAAAAGAATTATCAGAAAGCTTACTTGTAATAAAGATGGTAATAGTAGTAAGCATCCTGCAAAACTATGTCGTCTGAAATGCCCCCGTTGAACACATTTGAATCTGAGAAACGATTCATGCATGAATCGTTCCTCAGATTTCTGCGACAGAGATGCGGTTGATACCCGCTATCACCTCACTAAACGCGGATAGATTCTACGTTCTTGTGAAAAAATCGTGACAGTTTTTTTGCCATTTTCTCAACAAGTAGAGGCTGTATTCAGCTGAAACTTTCACAGGTGACTTTTATTGTATCTTTCTTGATAATTTTGTCGATAAATAAGCATTACTTTGACAAAAACCAAACGATGACCCTAACCTTTGAAGGTGCTTCAAAAGTGCACTCACTGGTATCACAATGCTTTACAGAATGTATTTTCATTCATTATAATTAAAAAATGTACATTTTTCTTTGAATTATGAAGACAACTGAAAACAGTCTGTATAAATTAACCAAATAATCACAGCATAATTCCTGAATGATAATACAGCTCTTTATCATAACCTAGCAGGAAAGAACACAAAATAATAAATATCACATCAAATTATGGCAAAGAACTTTTCAGAAATGCCAATATCCGTAGATTTACCTATCTGCTGATGATCCATTTCCTTGTGTGAATTTTGAGGAAACACAACATTTTTTTTTATAGATCTTTAAAATTGATGGGTGATCCTTTTTGACATTAGTCTAAAGATCAATATTTACGATTTGTGATCCGCTTCTAAGATAAGAAAATATAAATGACACCTGCAAAAAGGTAAAACTTTTACTTTAGAGATTTCATTTATTTATTTATTTGGGTCATTTCCCAAAGTATATAATAGTCCGAAGCCAGCAACACCAGGGTAGTCTTGGTGCAGGGCGATACTTGTACCGTACCTTACGCACACGCCAACCTGCTGTTGTTCAACTCACCAATAGAGGGCGCCATTCATATATGAACCTGACGTAGCCCACTAGTAGGGCGGTGCTCGTTAACAGTCTAGTGGGTAGTGTATAATAGTAGGAGCACGATGATCACATAACAATATCATTATAAACTTACTTGGTAAAGAGACTGGAGAACTGTTGATATTGTATAAAACATTGTTAGAAATTACTCCCTGTAAAGTAATGTAGTTTTCAAGAAAGAGGTAATTTTTCACCCCAAAATTTGACTCTGAGAAAGGTTTTAGGCATGAAGCTTTTCTCAGGCATCTGAAAGCACACTTCTATGCAACAAGGGTGTATTTTATTCTTTCATTTTTTCTTGCAACTTAGATGACCAATTGAGCCAAAAATTTCACAGGTTTGTTATTTTATGCATATGTTGGGATACACTAAGTGAAGATACGGGTTTTTGACAATTACCAAAGGTATACCTTGCTCTAACATCCTAACAGCCTAGCAGTAGCTTATAAGCCTATCTGAAGAACGAAGCAATGTTGGTCAAGTGTCTTGCTCAAGGACACATGCATCATTGAGGGGGGGGGGTAA
Organism: Pycnopodia helianthoides; assembly: GCA_032158295.1. NCBI lineage: Eukaryota > Metazoa > Echinodermata > Asteroidea > Forcipulatida > Asteriidae > Pycnopodia > Pycnopodia helianthoides. Next base: position 11,771,960 of record CM063264.1, read on the forward strand.
TTGTTGACCTGGGGTCAATTTCTTATTTCTGCTTACTGCAGAATTCTGCGCTTATGGTCACCATTCTCAGCTTACAGAGTCAGTGCTGAATTTATGTGCTATCTTTCCCAAAGATGCTTAGTACTGTGACGTGGGCATGCTCACAAGCAAAATTCCTTGCAAAGCTCTGTACAAAATTTGTTCTGGCTTAAAAGCTGTGCAAGGCATTTCCAAAATAACACATGAAAGACCGATGAATAAAGTAGGAAATTGTAATTTTGATTTGACTTCATCCAAGAAAGTTCCTAATATATTAATCTTGTTGTAGATAAACTAATTGCCCATACCTCCTGGACAAAATATTCTGGATTTACTTTCTTGAATAGTGAAGACTAAGGATGCTGGTAGGTCATAATTTGTTCTATTTTAAAACATGATACTTGAAGTAAAGTCTTCTATTTTAAAAGGAAAGTGTTGCACACTTTGTCTAAGGTAATTGTTTGTATAATATACTTCTGAGGGTAATCTTCTGCCAGATTTTAAAACCAGCAGATTTTGTCAACGTGTGTAAAGTGCCAGCATTTGTCTTTTATTGGTCCGTTTTAAATTGAACTGTACACTGTACATGTACATCGTGTCTAAACATTGTATCTCTCTTTTTAACAGATTCAACTGTAAGTCGATTAAAGTACATGTATCTGTTATTAAACATGGCAAAGTTTCACAGAATTGTATACAGCAGAAATATACGATATGGCCCACAGAATCCTGTATCTTACAGTGTTGTAAGTGCATCATTCTGTTGAAATAGGGTTTAATAGAGGGTCAGCCCAAACATTGCATGATATTTCAACGGAAATTTGGAAGTCAACTAAAAAGAATTTCATAAGTATCGTCTTGACAAATCTTTTAAGTTTAAAGATGAAGTTTATGGTAATGAGTAAAATCCAATGAAACATTTCAATCTAACTGATTAAGTAGATCATACCTTGCACCAATCCTCTAGAGAAATATTTTGAAATGGAATACTGTAAAAGTCTAGAAAGGTGCAGTCAAAGAAGTCCTCACAACTACTGTTGCTTATTTCCATTGCCGCAATCACAGTAAGTCTTACAAACTCTAACAACATATAAATCATATTTTGTTGCATATTGTAAGCACGAGGAGGGGTGTTTGGGTGTCTTTTGGACACCCTGTTTTGAATTTGGACATCTTGTTTTATCTCTCATACATGTAAATGTAAGTGAACAATTTGGACACCCAGTTTTAAAATTTCCAGCAAATTTTGACACCCTTTTACCAAATCCTGGCTAAAACCTTGTTTTGCTGTATCCATAAAAACTGGATTATATGAAATGGTCACAGACTGGTAGGATTGTTATTGATTGAAAACTAGAGGACGGACTTCACATTGCACTTCCTGAAAACAATGAGGTACTTTATGAGGTACTTTACCTTTAAATGGTAGCCCCCCCCCCACCTTCTACAAGAGAGTTGAGATTTACTGGCTATCTGAATGATTTAAGAGTTTAAATCTATTAATACCACAAACACAATACCATCTCACACAGCGGTGCACCTGCTTCTTTGTGTAAGTGACAGGTGAAAACAATGAGCTACGCCAAGAGTAAGACTTTTGTAACATGACATAAAACCATATTTCTTGTAGGCCCTATTTATAGCAGAGAAATAAAAACAAAAAACAAATCAGCTCAAAGTTTTCAACCATTTTTTGTATTGCCATCTTAACTACATGTGTTCTCTTTGGGGGGTAAGGTTGCTGTGAAGAATGTGAGCTTCAAAGGAGAGTGTGTCTAGGTACTAGGCTACTTTCATCACAGCAACCATCTTGGTTTAGCATACAAACGCATGTGTCTAAAGTGAGGCTGGTGGTGAAAGTAGTCTGCTCCCTTTTTTGCACATGACTATTAAACATTAACTATTATTGTTGTAGTCAGGGAACCTATCAAAGATGGGACCCTCTTTCCACTACAGTTGTCCCTCAACTGACTTTGTTTGGACATGTATTTCATGTCAGAGTGATACAGTTGGAACGTAATACATTTGTACCATTTGGTAGTTTGAGATTTGTTGTTTGAGCACACAACCTTAGGGATGCAGATTAAGGGGTTCTTCCATTGTTGTCTTTTTCTATTCTTGTACCATTGTTCCCTTCCTTAAGAATTCCTCTCCAGTGTATATCTTGAACAAAGAAAACATTGTGGGGGGGGGGCGTTAGTTTAAAGGGTTCCACAGGGGCCCATGTGTTAGCCCACTCCTTGCTGTGGAAAGAGTTCCCCAAGCTGTACAAGTAACAGGTTTTTCTGTTGTAATGGCCCACTCTGTTCACTGTCTTGCTTGTGCCTATAATAAGGCCATAGCATAATGGCCTGGAATTCCAGCTCCCACAATGCAGCATTTCCTCAATGGGGCATGAAACAAGAGGAAGTGCCAGACAGCCAATCAAAGCCCCCCAATCAGTTATATGCTAATAGCCATACCTACTTATGAATAATGTATAAACCAATAACTAGCTCACTTCTTACTATGAGCATGAGGTATATAAGCAATGGAGCAGCACTGAATGGACTGGCATGTGTTCATGTGTGTGTACAGTACATACACAATGCAGGCAATGTAATATTCCTGCGTATATGGTACTAACAATAGGCACAGTCCCTGCTGTATCTTACCCAACCTGAGGCCACTTCATTATAAAAACCACACACAGTGGAGTTCGGGCTAAAGGGAGAGAGCAGGGTTTCATTTTTCCATGTGTGGTTTCGGGCTCTCCATATGTGCCATCAAGACTGAGCCGTGCAGGTCGGAGTGAACCTCTCTGCAGACTAGGTTCCACATCAGCTGTCACTGTTGTTTTGGGAACGGCCGAGAGAGAACAATTACTTCTCATCTTGTAGTAGTGTGGCATCCCATCATCATTGATGTTCTTGAAGCTAAGAGGAGATCTCTTGAAGATGACAACAAACACAGGTGTGGCATTAAAACGTTGATGCTGAAGACCTCTACATCAATAAGACACCCAATGTCAGTAAACTACACAGTTTGTATGGATCTGAGATTTTGAGTTTTTCTTATCACACTGAAGACTGACTCCATCTGTACTCCATTGCTTACTACATTTGTACGACTTGGCTGGATGGGTTTTGGTTCATGGTTGTTTTTGTTGATAGACTGAATGGTGGACATATACCAGCAAAAGTGATGTTAATGTAAGTATTTAATATTTTCATATTAACTTTTGTTTTTCCCATCAAAATTTCTGATCCATCAATGAATCCTATACAATTTGTTGTAAAAGTGAGTACTTTGATTTTCATTTGCTCTCAGCTAGCTATAGACATAAGCAAATGAAATAAAATTCCACTCAATAATTTGAAAGTTTATTTGCATATGTTCAGAAATTACAGTAATTGACCTGCACTGGCAGTCAATGGTAGGCACTGGCTGGCAGTCAGCGAAAGTCTCTGGTTGTCAGTAGTTGGCACGGGCAGTAAGTGGTAGGCACTGGCAGTCACTGGCGGTTTGATTTGTCAAATTTTGTGGAAGACCAGATTTTGCATGGAGTAGAAGTGCACAAAAGTACAATACCGTATGAATACAAGTGTAGTTAGCATTATGAATTTCCACTACATTAAAGATTTTGAACTTAACTTTATTTGGAAAATTGGTTCAGTTTATGACAAATTACACAATTTATGACTTCTGTGCAATGCTGCACCTTATTCAACTCCACAGATTGTATGTTCACTCTACCTTTGTAGACTATAACAAAATGTGAATTTGTCAAAAACTGTGTATTTGGGTCAGTGAACAGGTGACTCTTTCATTGAAACTCAGTCTACACGGAAACACAATTGAATCATGACTCTGTTTTTAGGAACATTTTTTTTTCATGTGAAAATCATCTGGCTGGCAGAAATAGGCTATGATTATGTACAAAAATTTATGTGAGTTCTGATCGCAAATAAGTTATGAAAACTGTCACATAAATCCTGTAAATCAGGAAAATTGTATGATAAAAATGACTCTGACCACAGAAAGTTTAAAGTGACAAATATCAAACTTTTCCAGTCAAGTAAACATTCTCTCTCTGGTGGAAGTGCTCTACTTGACCTTGCAAACCATTTACCTGGAAATTGTTTCTCAATTTAAAAATCGTTCTGGCCTCTGTGTGGGACGATCCAATCAAATTCTGAAAAACTAAATAATCAGAAAAGTTTGTTCCTTCCATTCTAGCTCCAAAAGACCCTCAGACCCCCTGCCTCAGCATCACAGCAAACTAGAATAGAATCGATGCAGAATACCTAAGTTGGCTTCACCAAAATATGTTTAGTAAATCAGGAAGTTTTCTTGACAGACTGAGTATTTATTTTATTATTTTGTGGGGGGCAATACTTTTTTTTGCTGGCAATACTATCTACAGACTGAGGTAAATTAGAGAATAAAAAAGAGGTAAGATTATTGGTTTATGTTGATGACCTGTTTTAGAGATAGTCTACAAGAAGTTGCAGTAAATGTAGTCATTCTAGAATTCAGATAGTTAGTTTTATTTGAATAGAATAATATACTCATCATGATCATTAATGCATCAAAAGTAAAACGTGTGCATAGAGGAAATGTATCTTGCATTTTATGAAAATTACACCATATACTTTTCTCATTTTCTAACCTTGGGAGGGGGGCGGATTTTGAATCTATTAGAGATACCTTTATTGCAGTACTTGATGTTCTGCAGAAATTAAAAATTAAATTACAGAGTGTAAATACGTAACTTGATCTTGCCTTCCAAGCATCCGACCTTTCATACTGAACATCTACCCCCTCATTATATCTTGGGGACGAAGTATTGTGACAATAATTTGATAATTTTAATCTGACATTTTGAAAGTATCACCCTGAGAAATGTTACGCAAAGATATTTAAAATTTTGGTGTGAATCTTACTTTCCTATGAAGTAAGGTACAAGCATCATAGTATATAAACATATTAGGAAAAGAAAATGTTGTACACGGTTTTTGAGCAGTTAGTTTTAAATGTGTTTCTTGATTTAAGATGACTGGATTGAACGAAGTTGTTCAATGAAGGCCAGAATTTTATTTTCGTCCTCTCTTTGGTCTTGAAAACAAAATACAAGATTTGTAAATTTATCAAAACAAAATTTTATGAGTTCCAATGTGATAAAGCAAACCATTCCAGCACCACTGAGAAATGTTTGCATCTGATTTACTGGCAAAATCTAGAAAATAGGAATGTTAAGACCCTAAAGTCACCATTGCTTATTTTGATTGCTGCGATTGAAACAAATTGTTTAACCATTCACAAAATCCCTCCCTAAACGTAACTGTTATATTCTCTAAAATGTGACAACCTTATTTTTTGTGAATTTATGGGTTAGTGGTTCCATCGAGGAAGGACAATTCATCCATCGTTGCCTAGTTCATTTATTGAAACTAGAAGATGGAATTGCATTCACCTTTCTTAGAAAAAAAAAACACTGATGTACTTTCTTATAAGATATTATAGCATGACTAAATATTGACTGTAATATCACTAAAATAAACTATATTCTCGTTCCATAAACATACTCTTACTTTAATACAAACCATCCTTCCATTGAGATGCGGTGAAAATATTCGATAATTTTATGCGAATGGCCTAATATAAGGCAATTTAGCTGATAATACGCTGAGTTTACCGGCCTGTGTGTATATATACGTAGGTGTGCCTCAGACTGTACTGTTATATTGATTAAATTATATTCAAGCTCAGTCCTATGTCTATCGCTTCGTTTACTGATATTTCCCCTCGCTTGATGCGGGTATTATATTTGATTAAGGAACCAATCTAGCTTAATTGTTCACACCTCGTGAAATGAAAAACAACAATTTTTGAAGCAAGTAAATTCTTTTAGCAAGTGATTTGATTAATTTAGCGGCGGGGTTGAGGTGTGGAAATTATATTGAACTGGATTGAAGAATTTCCTCCAAAATATCATGTGCATAAACTGGAAAGTTCTGAAACTTCATAGCAAGTGTCAATACTCTAACTTTTTAAGTGCATTCAGTAAGTGATCAGCTCAGTTCAAATGCTAACTGTCAATCGCACTTGAAGGTTAGTGACAATATTTATGAAAAAAATGAAACATTGTTTACTTGTTCCATAGTTTGGCTGTGCAGAGCTGAATCCATCAAACTCAGACCAAAACAAGGGGAATGACTTATAGACTCTAAGATTGGTATTCCTGGCCTCATGCTAAACATTGCTAAGCATGGATGGGTTGGCTATGCATATATCAAAATCTTACAACATTAGGGAAGGTTTTAAGACTCTGATAAGATTGGTATGCCTGGTTTCATGCTTAGCAGGGTTGGTTTGGCTATGCACTAGTACTGACTCCATCAAACTGAGTCTCTGATAAGATTGGTATGCCTGGCCTCATGCTAAGCAGGGTTGGTTTGGCTATACAGTAATGAATCCATCAAACTCAGATTCTGATTAGATTGGTATTCCTGGTCTCATGCTAAGCATAGTTGGTTCGGCTATGCACTAGTACTGAGTCCATCAAACTCAGACTATGATAAGATTGGTATGCCTGGCCTCATGCTAAGCATAGTTGGTTTGGCTTTGCAGTACTGAGTCTATCAAACTCAGACTCTAATAATAGCATACCTAACTTCATGCTAAGTATGGTTGGGTTTGTTTGACCATGGAGTTCTATAGTTTGTTTGACTGTGCAGTACTGGGTCCTACAAACTTCCTGGCATTTTTTGTTGATCAAAGTGTTGTCAGTCGGCCAAAAGTGCAGAAAAATCTGGGAGGACTTAAACATTTCTGTAAATCTAAACAACAAAAGAAATTGAGGATCTGTTGTGCTAAATCTCTGCACAGAATCAACATTGTTGAACTTTATTCAGACAGATTCTGCTGTTGACTGGATTGGACACCTGACTGGGTTCACAGTTTACCCTCTGTGGTCTGGTGTCCCGTAACAGCCAAAATAATCGGGTCTCACCCACAAAATCAGATTAAATCATTTTTTTTTTTTCAAAAATGGGACTTTAGAATCAACCAAATATGAAAAACAAGTGTTTTTCTAAGGTATACTCAATATTAGCATCATGTGAAGAATTGCTTTTATTTATTTGTATACTTTCTTGGCAAATTTTGTTGAGTATAGATCTTATTTGAAAGGCTATTGAGCAAATTGGGTTAGGACAAATGGGTGCAAAGTCACCTCTAGAACCATCCCAATGCAGAATTGAATGTAAAAAAAAACTACGATTTGAACTAAATCAAAAGGTAAACCAAGGTGCAAGTGCAGAAAACTTCACAATTAAACTGAATATCGACTTTCAAAATATACAATGAAATAGCCACTTAAGCTTCCACTTTTCACAAAAAACTTAAGTAAGTTTCAATTAATTTTTTAAATGAATAAGTATAATATAAGATTGTCTCCACAACTTTATCACTTCTATAAATGTCTTCATAATTTTTTGAAGTCAGTCTTCTGTCAAATCTCATATTATGGAAAAAATATAAAATCTTTTACTTTTGAGGTTAAGTCACTGAACATTTGTAGTGCTATTTTGCTGTGTAACTTTTTTGCTTTTACAACAGAAAAAATAATGAACGAAAATCTCAAAATTTTTGTAATTTTCAGCGTTTTGTGAGTTTACTTACAATTTTGAAAAGATTACCCACATCTTTAAAGGCCCTGTACACTATTGGTAAGATCGAAAAACACAATGTTTAGAGATTCACACATAACTTACATGATTTAAAGTAAGTAATGGTAGAAAGGGTTCCTTAAAATATTTCTGCCTAAAATGCTATTGTTTCTGAGAAACGAGTAAAACAATAGTTTTTATCGCGCGCGATAATTTGAAAAAACAGAAAACCCATAAGATCTCTTTTCACTATTTTCTCATGACCTCGATGACCAATTGAGCTCAAACTTTCACAGGTTAGTTTGTTCATGCATATGTTTAATCACACAAAACGTGGACACTGATTTTGAGCTGTTACCAAAAGTGTACAATACCTTTAAGTATGAAATCCAGGCTATGCTTTCTGACTTTCAAACGTCAAGAAGCAATTGAAAGGAAAGTCTGAAGTCCTTAGGGGCAAGTTTCAAGTTGAGATTCAAGTCAAGTCTGTGCTAAATTGCAAAAGGGTTGGATTCAATAGAGACTCAATCCTAAGTCACTATCAAGTCAACATTACAGTATGGGTTTGCACTTAACTTATAGCAAATGGTGCACTTAGTGGGGCCATTAAAAATGATCAATGTTTATAAAATTTGTTCTTTTTTCGATTTTATTTTTGACCCACCCACCCCAAGTTTTGTTTTTAAAATATTGTATGGCTAGTTAATATACCTTAAATATATTGAAAAGAAGAAAACAATCAGTTATAAGGAATTTAACACAAACAGAAATAGTTATACCTTTGATATTTTTTTCATCATATTCCTGGTAAACAATTTAATTTGAATTCTGTAAAATGAACCATTACCCTGAACTATTCAGTCTCAATTTTAAGGACTTTCCAAAGTTCACACATAGTTCTCTCAGAATGTCCTGAAATTTCTTGGAAATGCACAAAGTTTGGAATAAGTTTTCCTCATAAGAGCAGACACAGAATCGCTTTTTAAAGAAAACATATCAAGAAGAAGAGGTTAAATTTTGACAATTAATGTAATCAGGAACAATCTTAAAGGTGTTATACAGGATTGGTAGAGCTGACAACATTGTCGCAGACTGTGTTCATGTTTTGTGTGATCAAACACATGCATGAAAAGTTGAGCTTATTCCGTTGTGTGAGTCAGGAGAAAATTATAAAAAACCATGCACAATTTTCAGCAAGTCAGCACAATGTCCTAAATTTTGGTTGTAACAACTGAAATCAGCTGTTGCATCTTTTAGTTGGTAGATAAATTTTTCTGGAATATGACTTCATTTGAAATGGAACTATTTCTCAGATAAAAGTCTTAACTTCATAATTAGTAAGCTTTCAAGCTGAAATTAAAGACTTAAGTTTTCTATCCTTACCGATTATGTATAATGCCTTTAATTACCAAATACAGGTCCAGGGTGTATTATTATAACTAATAACACTTTAATAACTTGATATAATAATAATTGTGTTAACTATGATGGTATTTCTTGAGATTGAGGTGGTTTTTGTAGACAAAAGAATGACACAATTTCTTCCAGAAGACCTTGCAACAAAAAGACAGTACAGTGTTAGTCTATTGTTTGTGACATCAGGCAGCTTGGTATGCAGAAGTTCCTAGGCTGTGTGGCAGCAATAACACTGTCTTACAGGGTAGGGCCTTGGGGTCAGTACATGGGGGACAAACAATTTTGGAGGTAATGAGCCACTAGGATAAAAAATTACGTTTCCATGCTGGTGGCTACATTTTATTCATTTAGTAATGAAAATACATGAAAAAAAGCTTCTCCATACATGTGCTAACATTTAGTTCACCATAGTCGATTGTTCTTATATGTCACAGGGTTTTTATCTATGAATGCAACAAAACATTGTCAACTTTTAACATCATTTTATCCTTCAAAGTTCCAGGTCTGATTTAAATAGAATTTGTTGTAAAATCATGTATAACGACTTAGCTATTAATCCCCAAACTGTACATGTGTACTCTATGCAAACTAGTCTTACAAGTTCTCAAAGTAAGATAGATTTGGCAATAATTCACACACAGAATGTGTACTCTGCTGCAGCAGGTAGATAAACAGCAGGACATCGTCTTTCTTAAGATCTGAAATGTTTTTTGCATACAGAAAGTTAATAAGAGCAACTGATGAATTTTCGTGTAGCAACTGATACATTGTGATCATATTTTCTTATTCTATACCAGGAAAGCACTCACTGTCCACTGTGAGATATCTCAAACCACATTTCAATAAAAGTATGACATCTTTGAATTTGGCAAAACACAGAATGCTCCTTTTATTTGCAGACAATGTTCTTTGTGTACCGTTTGAATGAAGATGCACTTTTTCTTGTGACTTCAGTCGTTGTTTATTGTATGGCAAAGTACATATTACTGTAGACAAAGACCCTATTCTTATTGAATATTAATGTAAACCTCTATAGCCTTAAGGAATGTGTACTTTCGTACTTTCAGACCTTAAATTAACCCACATCACCAACTACAACTGCTGTGAATACTTGTTGCTTTTTCATGGCTCTACTTACAATGATAGTCTACGTGTTCACCATTCTCAGCTTAGTGTTCCTTCCTCTAGGTTAGACTCACATGGCACATGTTTGCACTAACAGTATGAGCGAGGAATGCAAACTTAATGAAGGTCGCAAATACACAAGGAACAATTCCTTAATAACCTGTGAAATACGCTTACCTTAAACGCAGATTTTCCTGCTAAAATAAGGGCCAATATTTCCACTTTAAGCAAAGATGAGTAACTTTTGAGATGGTAGAGGGCGTGCCACTCACCAGTCTTTTTCCATTGTTCTCATCGCTGAGAATGATGGACAGAACCGATGAGTAGGGCGCCCTCTATGGTATCAAAAGATTCCCATTGGTCCATGCTGTTTAATGGCAAGTTGGGGAGTTGATGTTAACAAGAACCTTTTTCATTTTGAGAAAGGGTTCTCTTGAGGAAGATTAGAGAAAGTTCTTGAAAAGAGATCCGCTATGACTTCCTTGAAAATGTAAAAGAATCTACACTGACTTTGTAGACCTCTTGTAGTTCCCTTTAAGATTGGCACCAAGAGGGGAAACAATGGCTCTATTCTTAGAAGACCAAGAGCGTAAACTTTCAGGAATGTTTGGTCTTATGGGATCAGTGGTTGAGATTGAGGGCTTTACTGTTGTTCTTGGCACTGGGTTTGTTTAGGGTTGGAAAAGTTGTAAAAATGTTGGGAAACTTTTTATCGATTAGTAGGAAGGGAACAATGAAGCCTTTGTGGTATGAAGGACACATTAGGAAATCCATGTTGTCATTGGTTTAACTTCTGGATGGCTACATTCCAAGCAAATAGTAGATGTCTGTCTGTTGTATCATAGCTCCATGGTTGAATCCAGGAATCCAGCTTGTGATTTTGTGTTGATATCATCATAGGCACAAGACCCAAGGTGGGGGGGGGGGTAGAGGGGGCGACTGCCCTCCCAAATTTGGGCAAAGCATTTGGGAAAATTTGGGCACAGCAAGAAGCAAAACATTTGGCCTAGGAAAGTAAAACAAACTTGTCATTTAAGAAAAATTTGTATCTGTGTAAAATTTTGGGCAAACCCCTCTGCCCCTCTTAACCAAAGAGCTTCATACGCCCATTGACATCTGCTTCCTGCTGCGTCTGCCCAGTAACATGATGTTGACTAAACCAACATTGATGAATGATAAGCTTTCCCGCCTTGGTGGGATTCGAACCCTAGACCTCCCTTGCTCCTAATCGATGTCATAATGTGTGAACATAACCAGAGGCTTCCACAGTTACAAGAGGCCTGTTATAATGATTTATTTTTACTCATATTGTCTTATATTTTCTAAGTTCAAATTTTATTTAGCTTTATAATAATAATAGTATATATTATGCTTATAAAGCTGATGGGATCTCAAGGCGCTGTACAAATCAAAACATCACTTAAAGGCAGGGTATACTTTTGTTAATTGTCAAAGCACTTGGTGTATCCCAATGTATAAAAATAACAAACCTTTGAACATTTTGGCTCAATTGGTCAGAGAAGTTGCAAGAAAATAATGCAAGAAAAAATACCCTGGTTGCAATGAATTGTGTGCTTTCAAATGCCTAACAAAAGCTTCATGAAGCCTTTTTCAGATTCAAATATCAATGAGAAATTACCTCTTTCTCAAAAACTACATTACTTTAGAGGGAGTCGTTTCTCACAATGTTTTATACTATCAGCAGCTCTCAGGTGCTCTTTACCAAGTAAGTTTATGTGTGTAAAGTATTTCTTGAGGAATTACCAAAAGTATCCAATGCCTTTAACAAAAGGATGAAACCATCAAAGAGCATTCAAAGATTATATAAATTATTCAACCAAACAGTGGACGAGCCTGTAAATGACAATGGCATTGCTCTTCAATACAAGCTCATATTATACCGGATAGCGTCTGGTATTTTCACCCGGTAGCATGTTGAGGATATTTTGTATCAGACAGATATTAATAATCCAACAATTATTAGAAAGATGACACCTTGCTTACTGTCTACTATAAATAAATGTACTCTGTGTTTCAATGTAAACCATGTAGTAAAGGAACCAAACCAACCTCTGGTTTCTGGCCTTAGACAAACACCTTATGTGTTAAACCCCAAGGGTGAATATACTTTAGCTTTAAAGGGAAGGTTGATAACATTTGTAATTACCTTAAAGGGAATGTTGATGTTGACTGGGAGATTATGCGACAAATCACGTTAATTGCTTTTCTCAAAGTCAAAGGCAACTCAAGGTTTGTTGTGGTGTAGACCTGGACCTTCAAAATGTTTTGTTCAAAAGTTCTTAACTTTTCTTAAAATGCCGAGTCCTTCAAACTGGAGGATCTGTTTGATTTTTGAGGATTGAGTCAGTAGGGATCCTACATAAACTCATATCAGTTGATTTTTGAGGATTGAGGCAGTAGGGATCCTACATAAACTCATATCAGTTGATTTTTGAGAATTGAGGCAGTAGGGATCCTACATAAACTCATATCAGTTGATTTTTGAGAATTGAGGCAGTAGGGATCCTACATAAACTCATATCAGTTGATTTTTGAGGATTGAGTCAGTAGGGATCCTACATAAACTCATATCAGTTGATTTTTGAGGATTGAGGCAGTAGGGATCCTACATAAACTCATATTGGTTGATTTTGGAGGATTGAGGCAGTAAGAATCCTACAAAAAACTCATATTGGTTGATTTTGGAGGATTGAGGCAGTAAGAATCCTACAAAAAACTCATATTGGTTGATTTTGGAGGATTGAGGCAGTAAGAATCCTACAAAAAACTCATATTGGTTGATTTTGGAGGATTGAGGCAGTAAGAATCCTACAAAAAACTCATATTGGTTGATTTTGGAGGATTGAGGCAGTAGGAATCCTACACAATCTCACAGTGGTTAGTGTTAGGATTTTAATTTGCTGCACTTTGGAACTCCACCTGTATCTTGCTTTCCAGCATCGCTCAATCCACTCCAGTTTAAGAGGAATGTGAACAGATACCGTCTCCCTCTTTAAATTGTCTTTGTTTTTCTTTTCTTGTAGCGTTCACCTTGAGTGGCTCTTTGGTCATGTGTTAGGCGATTTTTTTTCATAAACTAATGTAGGGGTCCCCATAATGAAAAAATACAGGGTTTGCAATCGTGACTCACGTTATCGGAAGTTGAGTTTCTGCATGAGTTGTTATTTGTTGATTTGTTGTTGTTGTCATTTGTTGTTGTTGTTGTTGTTGTTGTTGTTGTCATTTGTTGTTATTTGTGGTCATTGGTTGTTATTTGTTGGAAAATTGTTGTTAGTTGTAGTGCTGAAAATAATTCAGCTGTCAGATTTCTGATATCCCAAATGAGTGTAACGCGAGTAACAGCTGAATTGACCAATTGGCTTGCAATCCTTTAAGACCAAATGTTAGATAAGATTATCAGCTAGTGAGACAATCTTACACGTCACAGAAATGGTTTCATTTTTGTGAAACAAAAACCTTCAAAGACAACCAAAATATCAAGCAGGCTTTGGAAAGTTACAGAGGGTTCCCAAACTTCTTACATCACATCTTGTCTATTACTATTTATAAAGATATTTAAAATATGCAAAACATATTGAAAGCTAATTCATTAATCGTATTGTGCCAAATCTGGCTTTTAAATGAGACAGATTAATGTAAGTCAAAGCCCACATATTACTGTAATCTTGAATATTTATCATTCTTTTCAATTTCTTTTTCGGTTTGCAATTAACTTTTTGTTCAAAATTAAAACTACGAATTCGGTTTTGAAATATTTAGCACTGTGTTTTACAAACGAACAAATTCTGAACGGATTTGGTCGCTAAGTGATGTGCATTTAAAATCGCGACTTGCCGTCAGGTCATTTACTAAAACGCCTCACGTTATGAATTCAATTAAAAATCTCGTCCAAATGAAATGAAAATATTCTACAGCCCGAGTTTAATCTCATCATCTCCCGAGCCTTTAATGAATGGTCAGTCTATAATAAACCCATGTATTACCCTCAGTCTGGCCTCCTGCCCAAACTCACATCTCTGACTCTCCTTTTTCTTATGTATAAGGAATTGAGCCGCGCTGTGAACACCGACCACTGATCACATGTATTGTAGTTTTATCCAGCCTACCTCTTGAATTATTCATTAACCCAGGATTCTTTCAATGTGTTCATGCAACTACAATGGCATTCTGCCATCACAAATCATTGTGACTGTAGGTCCATTTGGGCTGAGCGGGCTGCTTCAGGAATAATTAATTTGTCATGGGGCACTATGGGGTGGCATCTTGCTGCGATGAATACCCCATGCATTTTTAATATCTCTGATTGTGGAGTTTTCTCGACCGTGTACGCTCGACAATTCCTCATTTCGGTATTTCCAAAACGTGAAATGAAATACCGGACTGCAAGTCAAGGAACTTTCCTCTCTAATTTTTTGTTATTTTAATATCAGACACCTGATATGACCGTCCGTTTGGGACAAAAAATACGAGACAATTCCATATTGTTCAATGTTGTGGCGAGCTGTCAGAAATTCCATTTCATTGTGCGTTTAATTAGAAATACTCTTTATTCTGCTACACATAATTAAATAATTTCTTAATTTAAAAAAATTTAGTCAAGAATTATTATAAATTTTATAACAGTACCAATCCTCCTGTCCAGATAATTATTTCCATCTCGTATATATTCTGTCCAAGTTCATTGAATACCTGTAAATTTATTGTTCTTTATTTTGTTTGCCGCAATCATAATATGCCTGACATGAACGGGCAGCAAATCCCTGACATAACATAACGATTGTTTTCTCTAAAATGTGAACACCAAATTTGGTTGTCTGTTTGGTGTGTTTATTGAAACTTACAGGATTGGATAATGTTTAATTCCCTTTAAAGGGTATGTACAACATTGGTAAGATTGAAAATATAAATGTTCACAGATTTGCACATAACTTACATTGTATAAAGATGGTCATGGTGGTAAACTTCCCTTGAAATAGTTTTGCTTGAAATGCTAACAGTAACAATTAGTCTTTATCGCGAGTGTTCAAAACCTGATATTTGAAAACAGTAAAAACATATTTACAGTGGTGAGGTTTTTTACTGTTTTCTCATGACTCTAAAGACCGATTGAGCTTAACATTTCACAGGTTTGTTATTTCATGTATACGTTGGGTCACATAAAATACGGATACTAGTCTTTGAAAATTACAGATGTTGTACATGTGCTTTAAGGAGTTTGTCCTGTTGAAAATGGAGTATGACCACCTTTCTAATTTAAAGAGGCTGTGTCATCACGGTCATACGTATAGCAGGCTGTGGCTGTATACAGTATGGGAATTATGAACTCTAACCCAGAAACTGCATGTCCGCGCTCACTGGCCGTCACGACCAGCGCCCTCATTTTTATATTATGATGTGATGGCCAGCGCATGAGCTCGTGAAGTAACAGGGTTAGAGTTTAGAATTCTGAGCCACAGACCTGCTATGATCATGACGACAGTGCTCCCTTTAAGGTGATCCTAACCTACTGTACATCTATCTGTTCCTTGCTCTATGATCCAAGTGTATGCACATTTTGGTTTGTTGCTTCAAGATTGAGACTTAATCTCAAGATTTCCATCAGCGATGAAACGCTTCAACTTCTGTGATACAATTCTAAACACATTCCAACACAAATTCCTGTGAGCGCGGTATAATTTCAATTTGTTACAAAATATAAACATGTACAGTAGTTTGATATTTACCCTTCAGTGGGTTGGTGTGCCTTGTGGTCTTGTAGTCTAGTCATTTCAAAGTTGTTTGTTAAGTACGAGGTGCCAGTCTTTCATTTGAATATCTAAGGTATGTGTATTTTTACGGATCTAGAGAGTGATCGGGTGGAGAGCTCTTTACCTCCTCCCCCTTCCCCCAAATCAATCCAAATCCTGATTTAATGGCGCATTGAACATAGAGCAAGGGAATGGCTGCCAAACCACCCCAACCCCTAGCTAAAGATGCCCCCCTCCCCAGGCTTGGGATCTGCCCCCAATTAGGTAACCACCAAGTCACTAACTCATACCATCCAAACGTATTAATTAAAACGCAAACACTCAAAAAGGTTTTTTTTTAAGTCGAGATCTAATTTTACGTTACAAAACATTCCCGGTTTCATTTCAGATTCATTAGTTTTCATTTGTATCTTATAATCCAGTGGCTGTCTTAAGTAAGTCCATTTGCATGATTGTTCTTAGCTTTAAAAATGAAAAAGACGACAAAAAAGCAAAGTCCGTAAAACCATTCATCAGAGCTTAACGTACCCTCAGTAGTTATCGTTTTGGACAATTTATAAATTCATCGATTTCATTTACACAAGCATGTAAATTTTAGACTCGCTTAAACTAATTGTAATTCATGGCTTTATAATAAGTTGCCTTAACTTATCCGTCTCAGGATGAGATAAAAGAATTTTGAAACAAGGGGGTTGGGCACACTTAAATAAGCCGTAGATTTTAAATTTAAACGGTGTGGATCTAAAGATAATGCTCATGTATATTTTTAGTTCAAGGTATTCTACTTGGAGTGAAGGGACTCTAACATCATTCATAAGAATGATTTTTAATGGTATTATCTGTTATTATTACTATTCATGGTTATTTAGCATTCATTCTGCATCCGAGGGCTGAATTGCATAAAGTGTAATTACATTAAGAAGAATGTACACATTAAAAAAAAAAAAAAAGATATCAAGTTGTAAAAAGTGTTCATGTTAAACGAGAGTTGCATGGAAATTTTGTCATAGAAGTACTTGTTAATGTATACTTTAATTGGCATCAAATTACTTTTGAAGAAATGTTTAAAACATGTGCAATTAATACTGCCCTCTATTGACTTATATGTGACAACCTTCAATTATGGAAATTGTTAATGATATCAACTTATTTATTAATTTTTTGTTTTAAAACCTTGTGGTAAAAACTGCTGAAAAGCAATTTGTTGTCCGTGTTATCAAAAACTTGCTGAAGAAATGAAGAAATCAAACTGAATTAGTTCTGAAGGGAATTTGTGAAAACTTAAGTAAACGTTTTTTATTCTTGCTCGGCTGTCTTGTCTGTCTCATCAAGGCTCAAATTTTTGTAGCTCAAAATATTTACTGGACCCGAATTGTGTGCATAAGACCAGAACTAAAATGAGAACAAAAAAAGGCCAACACAGTTTAACAATTGAACTGTTTTGAATTTGAAAAAGCACTTAAGAGAAGATTTATCTCATTTGTATTATGGGTAAGTATTCTTCAATAATCAACAGAATTATACTTAAGCAGACTGAAAGTCAACATTTGAACACGAACACAAGATTGCCGGACTTGTCCGGCCATGAGTTTACTGGCCCGATGCTAAAATCACCGGCCTCTGGCCTGCGGTCCAGTGTCAAATTCCAGCCCTGCTCATCTTGATTTAAATAGATTGAAAATAATTACAGTACAAGAAGTTTGACTAAAAATTAGTGGTGAAAGTGTTATAACCTATTTGAACTCCCCTTTTTTCTGTGTTTGGATGCTACGTTGCTATTATTTATGTTAGCAGTAATAAGTGGCTGAGATGAATCATGTGTGCGTGTGATTCCGAGATAGGGTCAACTAACCACAGTCTTTAAACAAACCCCTTCCTTACTTGTCACTTCTTTCCTCTTTCCCTAATGATCTGCACGCTTTATACACGCATAGATTCTCCGTATCCCCCCCTCTCTCTCTAGCTCTCTCAATTGAT
This sequence comes from Pycnopodia helianthoides, assembly GCA_032158295.1. Classification (NCBI taxonomy): domain Eukaryota; kingdom Metazoa; phylum Echinodermata; class Asteroidea; order Forcipulatida; family Asteriidae; genus Pycnopodia; species Pycnopodia helianthoides. The sequence goes on from CM063264.1 coordinate 11,789,916, forward strand.
GCTCGTTACGTTCAGTCAGGTACCCTGTTGTGCCCTTAGACTTGTCGTTCAAGGTCAGCCAGTGGGAACTTGCATGTGGGACACAAACAGAATCTATGTATGGCTGTTGGGTTGATGATTGGTTAGGGTTTGTTTTGTACCCAAGCAATAAAGCAATACTACTTTAATGGCTGTCTTGAAGTGGCTGTCAAAATTACATAACTAACTCCCTCTGGGCGGCTAAAGAGAAAAAATAAAAGATAAAAAACATTTGTTGTTATCTTGGGTTTGTTTACACATCGTAATGATTCTTTCCCACTTTATGAGTGATTTCAAACATATCTTCGGCTGTTTTACCCTGTGCTTTGTTTCCGCAGCGATCTCCCTTGACATTGGTCTGCTGGCCGATCGCCAGTTAAAACACCTGAGGACCGGTCAAAATTCTCTCCAAGTGCTCCGGCCGGCTAGTTCAGTGTTGAAAAGCATCTTTATTCAATATATAATAATAATAAATAATATATCGATTTTATATAGAAATATGGACTAGTGTAAAAGCTGGCAGACTTGTGAAGCTACAAGATAACTGGTCCAGCCGGCTGGTCACTGATAAAGTTAAGGACAAACCCTGTTTCCGTAGTATAGTTTTACCGGTATTGTTGCATGTAGGGCCGACTTGTTTTAAGCGGAAATATAATCGTATTATATTCTGAGAAATAGATTTGTTCCCATCCTCTAGAGGCTCTAGTTAAAAAAAAACTAAAATCTCTTAAATATCGGTGGTCACGATTGAGTAAAAGTAATGAAAAGCGGTTTTGCCAGTGATTCAGAGTTTTATTTCGATCGTGGCAATCAAAATAAGCAACAGTGACTTTGAGGTCTGCAGATGCTATTTCCAGATAGAAATATTTCTCTGGAGAATTGTTACTGGTATGAACTTGGTATGTAATTATAGTCAGTGAGCTTTCAGATTGAAAATAATACTCTATTTCTTCTTGGTAAATGCCAATCGTTCTATGTCTTCAATTGTTAAACCAGTTAAAATCAAATCAAACAATAACAAATTATTTTCTGGAGGTTTTTCTAAAGGAATACTCAACGTACTGCAGACTTCTGCTAAACTCAGTCCCTTCATGAATCAATGCTCTCAAGAAAACAAAAACAAATCACTTCTGATCAAAATAATGCAGAAGAAACGCGTCACATTTTCGATGTGGCCAAGAATGGTGAAAGTGGCTGCACTGTGTTAGTGTGTGGTGCTTTATTTTTTATAATGAATTGTTAAAGATATCATAAAGCTTTATTATACCGGGGTGGAATATGATAATGGGGGCCTTGTAACCACTACTCAGGATGGGCTTGATGCAGTTCAACATATGGCTCATAGAACGGGACTAGGGTGTTGTGGTTCAAAGGTAAACAGGGTCTCCCCCTTCACAAGCTAGCGTTGCTGGCCGATACTCGCCAATTCAGACCAAAATTTGCGAATCATGGCCTGTACACCAAAACAAAACAAGAAAAAAAGGAAGTGTTTTTAAATTTATTTTTTACTTAACTTCAGATCAATTCACAAAAAACGTAAGATAGAACCATTTGGAGTACCTCAGATTACTCAACAGGGCTTTTAAGACCAAGATAAACACAAGTAAGCAACATTCAGCGGACCTCGTCTGAACTTAGCGTGCTTAGGCCAACTTTCCAAAATATGGGTCCGGAAGGTTTTGAAAAATCCTGGGAAAACCCTAGAACAACATCAGACTCTAAAAAAGAATATTTTTCTCTCTTGATTTCAAAGATCAAGACTTTTTTATCACTGGAGTTCAAGCTTTCAAGAGAGTGATATAACATTTTTGTTGTTTGATGGTTGATGATTGCTTCTTGTCATTAGAGTCAAGTTATTGTTAAGCAATGTTGTTGAATGTCTTTAAGGAAAATTATTATGTTTTGGGAGAGAAGATTCAACCATTTAAACTGGAAATTTTTATAAATAGGGTAAGTCAACCTTCCATGCAAAAAAAAGTTTTGTTTCTGTCATGAATTTGATGCATGTTTTGATTGTGGCAATCCAAATAAACAACAGTGATTTGGGGGCTTTCAAATGCTATGTTTTATCTGCAAATATTTTTCCAGAGGATTGGTGCTGGTATGATTTTTATAGTCAATTGAATTTTCAGACTGGAACAAACTGATCGTTATTCTTTAAATTTAGATAATTACTTGGTCTACTTTGTCTTTAAAGCGACATTGTTGAAGTTTAGTGTGAGGGAAAGATATGTCCTCGTAACCGCTTTGGAGAGATTGCAGTTTGAGTAATCGGTTTGCAAATGCTCCGGCATTGTCAGACAACTAGAGGTATTGTCTTGACAAGTTGTTGATGATTTGTCAAACAATCCATTATGTTGATGCCTCCTTGGAACAGGCAAGACTAGTCTAATCAAAAATGGCCAACTGTTACAAGATTTCAGACTGTCCAACGCAAATTATGATCTAGATCAATAAAAGGATGCTGGTTGAGGATTTGGTGAAGGTCCGATGATTCTAAGGTCAAATTATTATAAGCTCTGAACAATGCAAGGTAAAAGATATTAAACTAATTGCTTTGTGCATTATAGGAAAGAACCATTGTTTTCTGTTCAGCATATGAAGTTTTACAGTCTCTTTACACTGTTCAGTTAAAACAATAAATGGTTAGTGTAGCACTCAACAAAAAAGGTGGGCGAGTTTTTTGCTGCAACAACTACAAAATATTTTCAAAGGGAATTGGAGTTTAGATTGTTCTTAAATGGGTGCATTTTAAACAAGAGTTTTGACTTGATAAATATTTGTTGGTGCATTCCTTTTAGAATTCAATGAAGGCCTTGGTTGATTTTGTAGCAAACTGGTGACACATGTCTTAGTTTAGAGAATAGAATTAGAAAGGAACTAGGATGTAAACGCAAAGAAATTGTTTACGATCGAGCAGAGTCTATCTCAAAGGTTAAATGACAACACTACACACATAAACAGGTATACTGGTGTAACAGAAGCAGTCAAGTGGAAAGAGATGAAGAGAGAGGGGGAGAGAGGCAGAAAGCACACAGAAAAAAAATAATCTTGTTTTATAATTATTTTTTAAATTATAACAGCGCCCACTTTTATCCATTGTTTTTGTGAAATGCATTCAATGTGTTTTTGTATGTAGGTCCACAAAAAACTTTTTGAAATTAAAATTAATGCCAAGCAAAGAAGATCTTTTATGTGTTTTTTTTAGGCATTACATGGTGAGGAATCAATGTTCGGTTTGCGGTAACACCATGTGTATATCTACTTTGCTTTGTAGATTTTTGTTCTATTGAGAACTTGTCTTGCTATCTATTCTACTTCCGCGGAGTAGATTTTTCGGAATTTGGAAGACTTCTTAGTTCAGTTCTGAAAAGAACTGTCATGCTTATTAACTACTACCTTGGCGGAAGGTAGGAAATCGGCCGGGACTACTAATTTCGCTTAGTGGATCGAGCAGACTTCTTGTTATTAACTACACTGCCGCGGAGTGAGTCCTTTTGGTCGTATCACACAAAAAGAATCTTTGTCAGATTCACAGCTAAGACATATTGTGTTTTGCCAAGCAGTAGAAATAACCCTGACACACACAATACCAGTCCCAGTCTGGAATGCTGTCTGCTTCCAGCCCATAACCAAAGATGGTATTGTACTACTTGACCCCGTGACCTTTCTTCAGCCAGCATACCAAGGAATCTTTTTTGTGAGCCTTCCATGAGCAAACTGCTTGTGTGGGATGATATGATATCGTCTGTTGTTTCTTTTTTTATTATTGTGGTGAAATTACTTTAGCAGCATGGTACGAAAGCATAACAGTATGCTAGGGGCTGTGCTTATGTTTACTCTTAGCGCTGGTCATGGCTTACTTGCATATCTGTACCAGTATGATTGTGTAATTGTATTATAATGCGGCCCACTATTAGTATTACTCAATAAGCCTGCCTTAGCAAGAACGTACTGCATGACTGCTCCATGACAAGAAGTCGTATAAGAAATCCAGTAGAACAATTGGCATAATTAGGAAGTGAACATTTGCCCAATTATTTAATTAGGAAATATAATTGTGGGTAATTATTTGGTTAGTTATTAATTTGTGTAACTAATTAATTTGTTCAGTCGCATGTGATAGGGGTCGTAAGATGAATTAAGAAAATTATGATCATAACCGTTCAAGATGAATTGTTTAGGTATGTTAAAAATTCTGCAGAGTTAGAGTTTGAATATATAAATGATCACAGAACTAAAATAGCACAGATCTTCTGAAAAGAAATGCTATTTTATTTATTACAATATTCAATTGTTATACCGGTCGCAATATCAAGCCCGGTCTGAAAACACTTACGGTTAAATGTCATTAACATATTTTACATAAAAACCCATTTTGATTGCACTATGCACTATCCATTAAGCTATTCAATCAATAAGAAGGAAAATTTGATTTATGCAGTCAATAGGAATTCCATCCAGCCACTACCAGAAATTCCAAATTCAGAGTTCTTGTTCTGTGGGCTCGCTAACAGCATCAAGAATCAAACAAACCCTGAACTTGAGTGAAACAACAAACGATTGAATAACAGGCATTTTTCGCTGCGATATAAAGGAAGGGATTTCTGGCTTGGGGCTATGAGTATGGTATTATTGCATACAAACAGCAGGGGCCTTATTAAGTTTTTTGTGTGGCCGTAAGAGTAGATGAGACTTGGTCCTAGTCCGTTTTCTATTTCTCTTCCTCATGCTGTTATGTTGATTTTGCTATTTGTGTTTGGCAAATCCTTTCAAAGGACTGGTAAAGTACTGTTTATTTTGATGGTTTGACATGCATGTGTACTTTGGTAATAGGGTTGTGGAACAAAGCGATGGGACTGAATTGTGAGGCTAAAATTTCTCATAATGGTTTGTCTTATTGATATTTTCTTGAAAGTTTAAATCTAAAAGATTTGTGTAGTAGAACTAAATCCCACAACAGCCATGATGGTCTTGTTCCCTGTAAGGCATTCATGTGTAGAGATTCTCATGCAGAAAAGAACCAGACTATTTTCCATACAGCCTCACTTTGGCTACACTGTTATTTGCCTCTACCTACATTACTATTAAACCTTCACTCTAATGCGGCCATTTTGTTTAAATTCCAATCAACTCGGGTAACCAAACTGAGGCTTGAATGGTGATAGTCAGACCCCTATTTGGTCTTTGAGGATAAGTTTGTTATTGTGGTTTATTATTTGTTTCATCTACAAGGAACCAGACGAGAATATTGGCTGGATCATGGTCTATTTTGAGAAGGCATATGGTGTTATGGTTACATGTACAGTAGGCTGGAGTAACAATCAAATGAAGGTTCATACGTTTCCAACCCATGATGTAGTCTTTCCGTCAATCTTTGTTACCCATTTCAACACTTGTAGTGCACTTTTACTAGAATGACAGGGCTGTGTTCTTTGTCCCCATTTCCTGATGGTGTCAGATACTTTCAGCTGTCCAATCCCAACATACCACCAACCATGGTGGTCTTTGTTATGGCTGATTTCTTTGTCCATACTCATGGCCCATTGTTGGTCAGCTTTGGTGAACACCCTGCCAAAGCCCCCTCTCTACCTTTTGTGTTTCTTTTTTCCACTGTACTTTCTGGTAGTCAGTGGCCACTGAACAATCCTATTACCACTACATTGTGTTTTAAATGTATAAATAACTGAATTGAAAACTCGTAACCATGGGGGAGAATAAATCAACCACAAAAGGTGAAACTAGGAATCTGGTGAAACTAGGAATCTGGTGAAAACATGGAGGGAGGAAAATGATGCAGTTTGACGAACAGTGGGGAAAAAGATGTTTTTAATACAGTCAATCACAGTAAGTGTTTTAGAATCTCTTTTGTAGGGCGTGATTTTCATATTGGGAACACATACAATGAATGTAAGGGATTGTATTTATTAGCACATACAGTGTATGAGAAGAAGAACATTGCTTTGCTACCATGGAGGAAGGACACAAGAGAAGGAGGTCCAGTTGAGAGCCAACTTGTGTAGCTATAATGGGGTGGAACGATGCCCTCTAGTGGCCAGTGTGTGACCAGTGTATAGTAGAACGATGGGGTGGGTATAGGGGGTGGGTAATCCATGTAGAATGGGGGGGGGGGTGGGTAGTACACTTCAATCTTTAGCAATCTTTTTATCAAAAAGCAGAAAAGATAATTTTGTCAATTTATTTATATAACATAAAGAATATCCAATTGGATTTTACTTTAAGCCAAATACTATTAGTATTGTTTGTAGAGTTGTATTTCAACATTGATGATTTACATGACTACAGCCATCTTGTTTTTTAATCTCTTTGAAATCAATGTAACCAAAATGAGGCTGGAAGGACCAAAATAGTCTGGCCCATTTTAGTATAATATGAGAATCAGTATACATTATTGCGATTTCATTGCTTAAATTTTCTGCTATTAGCAAATATAACCAGGATACGGTTATAAGTGGTACATGGGACATTGTATTTTGGTTGGTAACCTTATTCTGGTAAGCAAAATTTTGTTGTGCTTAGCTTCTCTTTGTGCTGATGCAGCTCTGTGAAGTTAGCCCAATGCTGCCAGTGCCACCTACAAGCAAATGCAGTAACGGTACCCATCAGTTTTTTCTCATGTACTGCCTCACTTTAGAAAACCTTACCGTATCCTTCTTCCTCATTGACATTGGTATGGCCTTTTTCTTTTTCTTTCTGTTTTTCAAGGGGGGGGGGTTGATATGTTGCAGTTTGCCTCATCCTTTTTCTTATAGCCTCACCTTGAACGGCTATTAATAATTATAAAATAATAAAAACTAGTTCTTATATAGCGCATCTCACAATCATGTATCAATGCGCTTTACATTAGTGCCCTGGTCATTGGGCCAATAGCATTCCTGTAATCTTTCTCAGCTCCCTGGGGAGTATACAGCCCTGTGCTGCTGTGGCGCTCCGAAGGCTTTTTTATACACAATATCAACCTCTACCCTCGCAGGTACCCATTTATACCTGTAGGTGATGGGAATGAGGAGACACCCTCAAAAAATAAAATAATGCAAAAACAGATGAGTGAGGAAAGCTACACAGACAAGACGGAGAGCCGTGGTCCAGAAACTATCTGACGTTAACATAGAGGGCAGTCCATCAGTCATGTCTGTGATAGCTCTCGGAGCCTAACCTGCATTTTGTGCCCCCCACCTGCATCAGCCTGTTGATGGGTCAAGTTCTGAGGTCAAACTGTTACCATGAGAACAAGCTGTTTGGGTCTGTGCGGAGTTCATGAATGACTGAAAGTTGTGGTGGTTGTATGCTGCCATCGGTGGGTTGGAGAGCTAGGGTTGCTCGAGAGGCAAGTTGATGTAACGGGGCTAGCTATGACTTTATTTTATTTGGGTTGTCAAAGGCTGTTGAATTAGGTTTGATACAATCTGTATTCAGTTTGCTGTAAATCTACTTTGCTGTGTAGATTTGTTCGTTGAAAACTTGTCTTGCTATTTATTCTACTGCCGCAGAGTAGATTTCAGAATTCGGGAGACTACTTAGGTTTGGTACATTTGTGAACATTTGAACCCCACTCAAAACAGAAAACTCTTATTAAATAAATGATTTAATCTGCAAAATAGCTATTTTAAATAGACAATGCTGAATTTAAACTTCAAGAATGAAATATTTAACTTAAGTTAATAAATCTAGGTTTGAGAAATAATATAAATATTATCCAGTTTGATTTTTGTATTATTAGAGTTTGCCAGTTTTCCATTGTTGATTTTATTTTATTACCACCTGTTTTGCTAATCTTTCGGGGTGCGTGTACAAACGTCTATCTTTGTTAACACCATGTCCTTCTCTTTCTGCTCAAAGTATTTCCTCCCTAGGGATTTGGGATGTATGGAAGATGTTACTTTTGCCAGTCGCTTGTGAATCACAGGTTTTGTGACTGCGTTGTGACATACCTTGTTAAAAGTCTTCATTAGAGGTCTTAATAAAAACCGTCACACACCGCGCGACGCTGGTACGTAACGAAAGTCAGTCGATGGCCTTGACTTGCTGTTACACCGTCACCAAGAATACTCTAGCGACATCATAATGCCTCTGGCAGCACCGAGCACCCTGGCAGGATGCCTACTAATCAGAATGAAAATATACAATTACTTTCATATCCGTCCATCTTTATAGAATTTTTTCTCCCCCTGCAAAAAAATACTTGAAATTTTGTTTTGTGTCTGGGGAAAAAGTCGCTTTGTTTTTTAGGGATTTTTTTTTCCTTTTTCTTGTGCTGTTCACTTTTTTAAGTGACTGGCGAGCGGTACCAGCTAGCTTGTCATTTCACTAGTCCACTAGCCCTTTTTTAATTAGTCTATATTTCAAATTAAAGAGGGATGCTTTACAATACTGAACTAGCCAGCCTGACCACTTGGAGTAAAGTTTGAGTGGCCCTCGGGTGTTTTAACTGGCATCTGGCCAGTGGACCACTTTTTAAGGGAGAATGATGCGATAGCATTTTGTCCCCACCAGGAATTGAAGAAAATTCATCTATGGGGAAAGAGTTTCACTTGGAATAATGTTGTCTTTAAGTTTTGTTTAGGAGACATGTTTTACATTTTAAAACAAAAGAACTTGGGAACTTGGGAAACAAACTTTTATGTATTGTTGGGGAAAGAAGATGTTTATGGCACTGCCTGAAAAAATGACAACAATTTAAGAACATTTTTCTTACCTTAATAAGATTTGCCAATTTTCTTACGACAAGAATGATATTCTTAATTCAAAATTACTTTTCTTACATAAGAAAAAGAAATGAGCAATACATTGTAAGAAGGGTGCCTTTTTTTGGTCTGGCAAAACTTTTTCCCACCAAATATTTAGAAAGCTTAGGGGTTTGAGTTCAACTTTTCTCCTTGAGGTATTCTGATGAGATTTGGTTTAGATTTTACCTTTAAGCATAGTTAAAGGCAAAGCATATCTTTGGATTTTGGAATGTTTCGATTGTTTAAACATGTGAATGTAGATTTATACAAAAACAATAACCTGTGAAAATTTAAGTTAATTTCATTTCAAAAACTACACCACAGTCTCTGTGTGCACTTATTGTATTTCATACTTGATTGCTGTCTTGAAACTTTCTTTGGGTCTATGAACTCAACCTATCAACACTCCTACACACACAGCTATGCAACTTTATTTCTGAAAAATGTTACAAACAATACAGAAAAGTCTTTTCTTGTCAGCTAGTTGGACCACAGGGTGCGCCAGGGGTCATAGAGGTTGTGACCTTGTGTAACTGATTGACAACCTCTGTAGGGAGTGGGTTTTTTATTTCTGATCACAACGAAGGATAAACATGCAAGGTCAAATCTTCAACATAGATTTATAAATCACACTCGGTGGGTTTTTCTGGATTTGTTTACATATGATTGTTTTATAACTCGCTATTGTTGTAGCATTTTTTGTTTGTCATGGTTAGGTTTTTAAGATGATAAATATATTTGATTAAAATAAGCTTTAATTGGCTGCTCATAGAGGGAAACTACTTAAAGTTTTATGATCGGGTGCTTTGGGTTATAAAAAGTGTTTTTTTTATGAATATGGTTGGAAAGATATTTTTAAAATAAAATACAATGATTCACATAAACAACCCCATGTAATCTAGCTGGGCCAAATAGTTCCAAAATGTTTTTTATCAGACTTCTGAGAGTTGGTGTCCGTTCAGGGATGGTGCGGCCACTGTCAACTCGCTAAACGCGGATGGATTCAACGTTCTTGTAAAAAAAAACGTGACAGGTGTTTGCTGTTTTCTCAGCAAGTAGACACTGTATTCAGCTGAAACTTTCCCATGTGACTTTTATTGTATCTTTCTTGATAATGTTGCCAAGAAACAAGAAATACGTTGTCAAAAACCAATCTAAGACCTCACCTTTAAGACTTATTAACTCAACCACAAACTCAGGAACTTAAAAACTATTAATTGTTAACGTGTTCATTACTTGTATTAATATCGCTGACTTAGATATTGCTAATCACAGATTGCTGGCTGTAGGTGACCCGGTGACATTTGCTTTTAATCGGTCTAATCCTTTCAATACCCTCATCTCCACACAGGTGCATGGGAAGGGTTTTATTATAGCTGGACAGAATCACTGGGAGGTGATCCCACAGAAACCTTCCGAGTGGCGCCATTGGGTTGTAAAGGGTTCGTTTACCAAAACCCTTGCAAGTGTTTCAATTACATGTCAACACCTCTGGTAGTGTCCAGATAGGCCGCCGCGGCACATGGCGTGTTTTCGGATTCATGTAACAGAGTAATTTATACATACCGCATAGTTCAAGAACACAATTAACAGTCTGTGTGAGTCATTGTTGTGCAGGTATATGTATATCCTATGAATAAGTTCCTAAGAACTTGGTGCATCCGGACTGATAAAGATGAGGGAGGAAAGAAGAAAAAAACTCGCGAAATACACGCGTAAAAAACAATTGTGATGTAGTGATTGAAAGAGGCTTGTTGCGGTTTGGATAGAGCGGGGGGCTGGAATTAGAAGACGCTAAGACTAAGAGACGATTTGAGTGACAAATGGTGGTGAGTGAAACAAGGCTCCCACGTATACCTCTAATTCAGACATATCCTGAGGGAGGGAACAGGGGTGGGCGGAGGTAGACCGGATCCAGAAGGGGGGGTGTTTCACCTTTGCTTTGTGGAAGACTTGGGAAACAAAAGCAATAGTGGAAAACACAAGGGATCAGTAGAGAACAGAATGAAGCTGTCAACTCTCTGTCAGGCCTGGAATTTCAGCGTTTGGAGGGCAGGGACATTTCCATTTGGCTAAGGGCACTTCCATTGGAAAATTAAAGTCAATGGGAAACATTTGAAGGGGGCACCAAGGTCATGACCAGGGGCAACAGGGCCTCCGTTTAATTCCAGGCCTGTTCCTTTATGAGTAGGATGGAAGAGCCAAACCCTATTTGTCAACCATGATTGGTTTAGCAACTGAGTCGGTTAGTAAAGTCAAGGCAGTGGACTGATTTTAGAGGATTTGGAAACAAAAACAATACTGACAATTGCTGGAGGGATCCATTAGGAATTAAATAGGGCTTTACAACTTTCCAACATCTCTAAGTTTGTTGGGGTTTCTTAGCACTGAGATAAGAAAGTCTTCTGTTTCCATGGTAGCAGATCTCATGCCAGCTGCTTCCATTTTGATAAGGTAGTCGCAGGGAAGGGTTTGAGGATTTAATGTACATAGTACATGTTTTTCTTGTTAAATTTATTATACGGGATTGCTAAGGATAAAAAACATTGTTTAATTTTAGTTTGAAAGCTTACTGATTATGGAGTTTGTACAAGGACCATTATTTCTATTGATTATTTCCCTCTGAAATCATATTCGAGAAAATTGTATCTGAAAACCTATAAAAAGCGCAACAGCTGATTTTGGATGTTACAACCAAAATTAAGGACATTGTGTTTACATACTGATTGTACATAGTTTTTCACTATTTTTTTCCTGAGTCACACAATGGATTAAACCCAAATTTTCACAGGTGTGTTATTTCATACACATGGTTGATCACTCAAAACATGAATACTGTTTGTGACTAATTTGTCAGCTCTACCAATCCTATAATGCATGCACTTTTAAGCTACGTGAACTTGTAGAGTTTGTCCAACATTGTATTTGACAGAAGATAATGATCTAGAACATTGTGAGTACCATGAACTTCAAGTCCTTTTTGCATCTCAGACCGTGTCTTTGCCAAAAAGGCGGAGGATTTTTGGCGTCTTGGGGAACCCTCGGAGTACCTAGAATGTAACAGCTGTGTTCTTAACTCATGATGTGTGTTTCTTGCAGGGAGAAGATCAAACGACAGCCCCTCATGAAATCTTGTTAGATTAGAGGAAAAACCGGAAAGTAATTCTTAGACCCAGCGTGTAGGATTTGTGTTGGATTTTTCAGTTGAATGTTTCCTGCATGACCTGTCTTGATTTAGCCATTAAAATAGCTAGAAATCTGCGATCTTCACATAAATCCCTTACTGACTCTTCCAGTTATCAAAACCAAGTCGTATGGTTCCCGCTCTTTCCAATATGCAGCAGTTCAGTTATGGAACAGTCTTCCAGAAGTTGTTAAACAGGCTGAGATATTAAGAACAATTCAAAACCCGGGTGAAAACTGATCTGTTTACTTTGTACAATTGTTGATTTCCTTTATAGCACATAGGGACCTCATGGTGGTATAAGACTGGTTTATTAATATTATTAGAATCTGACGTAAAGATTGGTAACATTGTTGTTTGGGCTCATGAAGGAAGTATAGATAGTTGGACGTCATCTTTACGGGCAACTTGGGTTATGACTTTGAGCTGGCGCAAGCGTTTGTATTTTTCTAGGAAGCGGGGTGGTTCAGTGGCATTCAACAAATGATTTAGCATTGCCTGAAAGATGGCTGACGTTACCCTGTGTGACGTCAAGTGGGAATTATTTCGAGATTCTTTTGAAACAGGAAAGAGGTTCAGGCTCAGCTCCCGATAAAATTGAACAATTGAACGTCTCCAAACACTGAGGAGCCACTCTAATTTTCTTAACTTTTCTAATTATTTGTTTTTCGTATTTGAACTGAAAGAACTATCGCTCATGGACTGTCTGTTGGACCGCCAGAACGTTCCATTGGCATGCTCAAATTACTAACGTGGGTATTTACACGTGTAGGATTTCTCCCGTACTTTGGCACAATGATGCAGTCCAGTAGAACGTTCTGGCGGTCCGATAGATTGTGGGCGTGTACCCACAGGAACGTTCTTTTGCGTCGAGAACACGCCTGACTTTTGAAACGCTCCATAAATAAGTATCGTGTCTTGCAGAATCACTTTACAAGAATTCATACTTCTTCTCTCCCCTCCTTCTCGTAATTATCTTCAAAGAAGCAACAGCTATTTCAACATACTGCTCAACTAAAGGTTATTTTGTGGACTAGTTTGTGCTTATAATTTGTCCTGTTGTGTGTTCCGTTATTCATCAGGTTACCCAAGTCAGCGTTAATTTTGGCAATGATTTTGCTCAAAATTTGTTGGCCTCGTTCTATATTTATCTGCAGAGGAACTGGACAATTTTCAGCTCAAGGAAACTGTATTATCTATCCAGTGTTGTTTTGTGCAGTGATTTTGTACTCACAAACATGTCTGTCTTGTTGTTATTTACAGAGAAACAACAACGGCAATGTCAACTCTCCGCTCCAGCCCAGCCATGGGCACCGACGGTATCCATATCAAACAAGAACCCATCGATGAGGACAGCGACAATCACAGCAGCAGTAGCAGCACAGCAGAAAACAGCCGTGCTGATGTCCATATGGAATATGATGAACTGAGCAACGGCAATGGCCAGCTGAATGGAGATTCAGTTATGGATGGGGAGAACATGTTTAGCGATGAACATAGCGTTAATGACAACGGTCATAGTCCACTAACCAACGGGGTGGATAGTGATCTGCATATAGAAAATAACAATATCCTTCTTAAAGATGCTGCAGATGTAGAGAGAAGTATAGAGGTAATGGAAGAAGCAAGCCTCATAATTAAGACGTTTATTTTTTTGTTGTAATTTGGGGTTGAACAAAGAAAAATTTACTTCAGTGGGATTTGAACCAAGGACCTCCGGATTAACGTGCCGTCGCTCTACCAACTGAGTAATCTAGTCCTATGTATGTTGGCGGGTCTCCCTTATTTCATCAATATCTTTGTTAAAAGATATTGACAAAATAGGGAGATCACCAACGTAGCTCAGTTGTTAGAGCGCCGGCACGCTAATCCGGAGGGGGTTGGTTCAAATGTCGCTCTAGTAAGTTTTTATTTGGTCAACCCCAAATTATTAAAAATTTACTCAGTCAATTTCCCTTGTGGTTCATTACTTAAAAGAGATTTTTAACAGATTTTGAATAAAAGGGGATTTTTTGTCTCTTGCTCGAAGCTATAAAGCTTCATTTGTTCAACAACCAAAACACCAATAATAATACATCAATTCCATTAATAATAGTCCACCAAAAAATACTGTTTTGCTTAGCAGTACAGTTTCCAATCTTGAGTGAACCCAGAAGAAAGTTTCTCTAGGAATTTGGGGCTAGTTAGGAGTAAAGATGAGAAAGGACGCTAATCGGAATAAACAGGAAAATTGATTATGATTCTTGAAGCTTAACCTCCTTTGATCTGAGTCACTTCTTACAACTGTTCCCCAAAAAGGGCCTTTTGAAAATAAACAAAAAATAGTTGGTCTCCTCCGTTTATTTGTTTTCACAACGCTGTATGTTTGCTTGATATTTTTGTCTGCGGTGTACGTTTACTGGCGCCGGGTTAAGCTCTTCCTTTTATCTAATTTCTTGATCAGTGGAGCTCATCTGAACCTGTCAGGTTGTTCATATGTTCAATGGTATAGAACACAGCAGCTGTTCAGTTGTATCTAACAGCTGTACTCAACGATGTACTCAACCTACTACTTGATCATCCTAGCTAAGCACTGTTTTTTTTATGGGTGACGGGAGGAAGTGATGGTTTCACCCCATTTGGAGACCAACCTCTAAACAATTTCCGTCGTTTAGAAAACAAACAAACAAGGGAAAAGAGATTAACGGATAGGCAAGGATTCAGTAAAGATATCTTAGTCTAAATTTCCAAAGGCAGTACCAAAGGTTATTGTGATGAAGTAAATTGATTTAAGGGTGGTGTGTGTGTGGTCGGGTTCCCATTGCCTGGACTAAACACCACACCCCAACAGAAAAAGCCTAGACTGACACCCATGCACCCCCCCCCCCAAACCCCCCCCGCCCAAACAAAAAGAAAGAGAAAGGAATGGGGGAAAATAAACTATTTTACTAGTCCTGTATGACACAAAATACATGTATAAAATAAAACTGATGTGAAATGCACTGGCCAACCTTGGTAATTGTCACAGTCCAGTATCGTCACTTTGTGTGACCCAACAAATACATGAAATAACAAACCTGTGAAAGTTTAGCGCAGTCTGTCATCAGACTCACAAATAGAAGTGAAAAACACAATCATTGTTTTCAAACGTCAGGTTTCTAATTAAATGCATAAATTTGCATTATTGTTGAAAAATTGTGTAATCTGGAGTAATAAATTAATGCAAGCCATTTCAAATCTGTGTACAGTTTTTTAATTGTGTTTGTTATAAATTCTGATTATTTGTACAGGTAGCTGAGATGGAGCTGAGAAAAGCCCCTGAGAATGGGACACCAACATCTCAGAGCCTTGCTGAGAAGGAAGCAAGGTTAGAACAGCTCTTATCTCAGTTGAATGTTCTTAAAGAACAGCTCCTAGCACAACAACAAGAAGCCGCTGCCATGCACCGCTCACAGATCCAGCGTCAACAACGACAGATGGAGCTGCAGCGACTGCAACAAGACATGCTTCAGCGACAGCAGCAACAACTTCTGGAGCAGCAGCATAAGATTACCATCCTAACGCAGGCGATGCAGCATCAGAGTGGTCAATTCATTCGCCTGGTACCCATCTACCCACAGGATTACCCTGCTGGGGTACCACCGGTGCTTATCGCTCCTGACGGGGCGACCACTCACACTGGGACTAAAACAACTCAGTCTGGTTTGGTGACCAACTCCCACCTCCTAGCGGGTCATCCAGGGCTTCCATCCCCTCAACTCACAACAGGGGTTCCCATCTCCGCCAAGTCCCCCTTGCACACGACCAGCCCCAAAGGTCTCCTGACTATCCCACACACCACTTTCCCGCCAACGGGCTTCCCAACACGCACAAGTCCCACAGTAGCACCAACACTCCATCAAGAGTCCGATCCTGAGCCGCTCAATCTCTCCGCGAGGGGTTCAACTTCTTCCGCGTCCGCTTCTTCCACCTCTTCTATGTACACCAACTCCTCTTCCAGAAGTACCTCCGATAGCAAGGGCTCTACTTCCCCCTCACAGATCTTTGTGACCTCAAGACCGGTGAAAATCACAGAACCGCTCAAGCGGAGCCAGTCGCTGTCGCCCAAGACAAGTTATCAGAAATACACCGCCCACGAGGCAGAAATAGTTAACCATGCCTCATCATCGCAGATACGACTGTTTCATGACAAGGCAGAGATTAGACCAGGAGGTTAGTATTAATAACAGGAACAAAAAATAAATGAAGAAGGTAGAAAGATTTGTCCTGAGTAAGTATCCTCTTCTGAAGTAGTTTAGGAAACTGTTTTTTATCTGTGATTCTGGACCCTCAGTTCTCTTGGTTTACTGTTGGTCTTGTTATTGTTATTATATATTTCTAGTAAGGAAACAAGGATGCCTTATTAGTGAACTTAATCACTGTAGCTCGCAAGCCTGAGGAAACCTGTAAACAAGGGTGCTTGCTATATGAACCAGAAACACCGGGGTAAACCCCTACTCTTCCACGATAAGTGTTCTGGGTTCTTTTACGTGTACTGCCAATCCTAGTACACGGGACCTACGGCTTAGTGTCCTATCCGACGGACAAAGCAATTATGGTTAAGTATCTTGCTCAAGGACACAAGTGCCACGACTGGTACTCGAACCCACACTCTGCTGATAAGAAACACCAGAGCTTAAGTCCGGTGCTCTTAACCGCTCGGCCACAACACGCCACCCTGCAGTCTTGCTGTCTTCAAATGCTTCATTCTTCCTTCCCTAATGGAGAACAGCTATAACTACACAAATGTGCCCGACAATATCATTGTCACATTGGATACAGGGAACTAGTCAAACCACAAAAGTATTTATAAGTTGGTTCATCTCTGAGGGGCAATCAGAGTTATGAATATTTTCAAATTCCTGTTTTTCTTTGTTTTTTTCTAAAATAGTTAAATTTTTATTTTTTTTTCCTTTGACCCTGCCCACCACCCGCATTTTCAGAAAAAAAACATTCACAAATTTAAAACATTGATAATTCTTAATGGCCGCTAAACACCATAACTACTCCATACAACACTTCACCGGTGTTTATAAGTGTAATGTTAAACCTTAATGAGATATTTGGAACAAAAACAAAGGCTGAAAGTACTATAAAGATAAAGTTTTTATAATCAACTCATTTAAATTCCCTCCAAAATCAAAACCATCTGTGTTATTTGGTCACCCAGTCGAAAAACAAAAACAATTATTTATATTTTGTCCCCTTAACACCAAATCTGTCACTAAGGCTGACCCTTGTGGGCATGTAGTTTGTTGTCCTAGTCACAATTCTGTTTACAGGTTGTACACACATTTTAGCGAAGGTAGGCGGCTACGAAACCTTACAACAGACAGGTCATAGTTCTACATATAGAGATTGAAAGTCGCTAAAAAGAGTCATCTATTAGCGAGTCTTGAAATTAATGTGCACATTTGGGGCTTGGGCCCATAATTGTTTGCCGAGGTCCCTCTTCTGCACATCCACCGTGGGCCAAATCAGGGATGACAGGTGATGAACGAGTGTCTTAGAAACTTCCTTTGCAGTTTCCGTCTTTTAAACTTGCCTATTAAGAGTTTGGCACTATCCAAGAAGACCTCAACAACAAGTCTTTTTTCTAGACGTACTTCGTCAAACCATCAGAACGTTCCTTCTGTGGTTAACAGGAAGAAGAAAAAAATGTTCCTGTTCCCCTAATTGTGTGGGTCTCTTAAGAAGTCCTATTTCACATTCTCCGCTATGACTTTAACTACAACCTCAAAGGATTTTTTTTTCTTCTGAGACTTGTTTCACTAAAACAGTCCACATTCTTGTGGTTTAAAAATAAAAAACTTGTTCCGGTCTCCCTGAATGTCTAATCTGTTTTTGCTGTAATTTAAATTTGGCTCCCTGTGTTCAAGCAAGTGCATTTAAATCATTAGAATGCAAATCCTGCACTAAAACAAAAAACATTTTCACTTTTTAGTTAATTTTCTGAGAATCTGTATCGTCCTCTGTCCGCCCATGTTACAAATCACTCTGTAAATTACTCTGGATGATGTGTTAATTTCAGAAATGAAAGCCAGTTGCGCTATTAAGTGGAACTGGAACTAATACGATTGTTCTGGTTTAAATCTGACCCAGGCGAACATGTGAATTGGTTTTGTCGTCGCAAGCTCAATTACGCACCTCTGAGGCAATACCTTGATGTACCCACCTGTTTATTAACCACACACCTGGACGCACTGCCATGTCTCTGCTGTTGGTCAGCTGCCACTTAAACCCAATTACACACAACTGGACAAGCGACGCACCTGTTTTATATAAACACCTGTGAAAACTGGACGCTATTCATTACGTCTTTTATTGGACGGCCACATTTATCTGACTATATATATCTCGTTATATTTAGCTTTAATTGATAACACTTAATGCATCCTTAATATAAAAAGCTGTTTTCCGTGTGGTGGTGGTACACCAATTATCTACCGTTGAGTAGTTTATCTTTGGTTTCAGAAGTTTGAGGAACTTTTTGGAAGTTATGTCAAAATGATGGTGATAGAAAAAAAAACCTTGAAATCCTGAGCATTTCTGTAGGTAAAACGGTATAAGTTATATCTTGTCATCAACTTCTTAGGAGCATCTGACTCAAACATCCATGTTCCTGTTTGTACTCCTTGACGGAGTGAAGGAATTTATGTTGAGGTGTCTTGATTGCTCTTTCTTGCCATAGATTTGAAATCATAATGTGCATGCCGAGTCGCTGAGTGTCATTAACTCTGTAGGAACTACCTTGTCTGCCCAACTATCCAGATTCCTGTTTGCACTCCTTGATGGAGTG
This sequence comes from Pycnopodia helianthoides, assembly GCA_032158295.1. Lineage (NCBI taxonomy): Eukaryota > Metazoa > Echinodermata > Asteroidea > Forcipulatida > Asteriidae > Pycnopodia > Pycnopodia helianthoides. The sequence goes on from CM063264.1 coordinate 11,808,682, forward strand.
AAGCAATTTATGTTGAGGTGTTTTGATGTCGAACACAATTGCTTTTTCATGCTCCTTGTAACCTAAGATTTTAAACCCACAGACAGAGCTGTCGGTGTGCAGACTACACAACCATGTTGTGATTGAACACAAAGAAACAAAGTAACCACAATATTAGTTGGGTTGAAGGAGTTAGAGTCTAGGGTTAAGAAGTGTAAGTGTGGCATCTGTTTTGGACTTGTGGTCGTCCTGTCGTAGTCAATCTTAATGTGGTTCCACGGTGAATTGATTAGTTCCTTCTTCAAGAAGTCGTCTTTAGGTGTCATCTCTGGGCAAAGTTATGACTACATGTTTGCTAATTGTGCTGGTACTTTGGTTAAAGGTAAGGACAAATTGAAACAGAAATTCGGTTTCCCCTTTGTTGGATTACCTTCAAGTTTTAGTTTTCTCTTTTTTTCTTCTTCCGTGCATCCGGCTACAACTCTTGGCACTGTTGGGGATTTGTTGTTGAATTGACAGAAAGATAAACTTTTAAAATACTGAACAACTTGGTTGACAAAGTGGCTGAAAGTTTCTTGAAATTTTCCTTGAGTCTTTATTCAGACGGCATTATGATGTCTTCAGTATTAGTACTTCCTCCTCTTTCTATTCCATACTTTCTTATTTATTTATCCTTTGATTTTTCTTCTCTAAAAAGTCCATGTCTAGGGAGAAACTGTTTTATTGATTCCAGACACCGAGTAATACGTTCGGATCACTGATTGTTACATCACCATAGAGCGAAGCGTCTCTAAGCTATGATCTGTCATCAGTAGGAGCTCATAGCCCCCCTCACACTGACAGCCCAGGTACTGCAGTGCACCCATATCTCTTCCCCCCTTCCCCCAAGCCATATCCGCCTGTCACCAGCCCCCAATTTGCCGCGGCTGGCAGGGGCTCACTTCGCACGTTAGCGTTGCGGTAACATTCAATTTCCGCCTGCTGCCGTCCCCCCCTATTCAGTGTACTACGCGACTTCCTGCTTGCTAATTTCTACCCAATGAAGCCATCTATGGCAGTGAGACCTTTCCTATACAATGGCTGTAAAACACCAAAATAAAGTTTTTAATCGAGCTTCTTATCACGATTAAAAGATTACTATAAGTTTGTCAAAGACAAAAGTTTGACAAAATCATTTAAACTTATACATAGCTGGTAGCTTTGTTTTTGATTTCTCTTGCAAGTTGCAAACTTTGTATGCATTGAACAATAGTTCTTTAGTGATGGTCATAAAACACAAGTCTAAATCATGATTGACAATAACTAGACAGTTGGCCCAGAAAAAAAGTTTGACCAAAAACTTTGCAACTTTTATACAAACAATTTAGATTTGTAGCTTCACTTTGTTGGTTCAATTTTGGCCTGCTGTTCGTTCTATGCAAAAGTCTAAAACTGTTCTGAAACAGGTGTTTTTTTCAGGAGGTAATGACTAGGTCAGAGGGATATAAGCAATGTTAGTGAATGACTAAATCTGTAGATTTGGCACCTTAAATGATGCAAAGCTTAATTGAATAACTAGAATGTAACAAGATTAACTCTCTATGCTTAGGAATGGTTTAGCTTGCTGGAATAGAAGCTTAAAGTGTTAAGCATAGTGGCTTCATGTTAAGGAGATTTATGAGCAATAGGGATACCATGCGAGCTTAAATTACCACCAATAGGTGACCTACAAATGATCAAACTTGATATAAAATGATAACAGTTGGATCTGTTGAACATTCTATGGCAATTCTGGCTGTACGTAATCTTTATTGGGATCAAATGATGCAGTTGAAATTGAACAGGCGGCCATTTTGAATTTATTCGGATTGCAATGACCAAAGTGAGGCAAGAAGGGAAGACGGTCTGGTACCTGGAATACAATTGATAAAAGTTGTATCCATGCTAACTCTTTAATTGTGTTTTATACAAACCTGAAATAAATATAACAAAATAAAGATTTTAAGTGAAGCAGATTGGGAGTGGTGCAAGAAGAAATAATAGTAATGGAGTCTAATGTAGTGCAGGTGTCCACCAATAAGGTGCTCAAGACGATTGAACAAAGAGAGCCACTTTATAAGACAGGTTTTGAAGTTTTGTTGAACTATAAAACCAATTTATGTAGCACCTTATAAGGATTTACAAGGTGCTGCGGCGCACTCCGCAGCCACTGCCAGAAACACCGGGGCTAACCCCTTTTCTTAATGTGTTTGGTTCTTTTACGAGCATCACACAACACATGGGACCAACGGCTAAACAATTCAAGACTTTGATTGCCCGTAGTATCTTTTAACCGATATTTCACTTTCCCCCCAGTTCTACTTTTTCTTCCTGTGTGCAAGTTCTGCATCGTCTGCACACCCCAACTGAACCACAACGTGTGAAACTGGCTCCAGGCTACGCAAAGTAAAGCTTGTTTCCAACGGTCCAATCTGGGCTTTGGGCTTCAAAAGTAGCCCAATACAGTCGGCTACTTATTTGATGTACAGGATTGTTCAGTCACTCTTGGGCTTGAATAGTAGCCCAATTTCCCCATGCAGCTTTTGCCTTACATCATATTACTGTTGCTTTTACTGAATTTGACACTTGGAAGACTGGCGTCAAATTGACCATGAGGGCAGAGCGGAAGCTTGTGAAAAAAAATCCCTGACGCCATCCTGGATATTAGGGGGGGGGGGGGAGGGGAGCTTGGAACATGAATGTGTAACGACCCACAAAGATTCTTGGTTTCTGATTGGAGAGTGTATTGAGTGTTTTGTTCAAAGTTAAAATCCCTACCTGTGTGGGAAGTGTTTCCTTAAGATTTCAGTCTGATAAGAGTTTGTCTTTTCCTGTCTAGTAAATGAAAGTCAATTACAACGTTGAGTCACATCAGTAGTGTAGTCGTGCAATTAACAGGGGATCTGAAGTTTTCTTCACTTTCTGGAAATGTTTGGAAAGCAAGTTTAAGAGTTAAGATGTGTATGATGATCAAATCTTCATACAAATTAGTCATATTGTGGATTGTGGTAAAGCGTATCATTAACTCAATGCTTCATTGCTTCAAGCTTGGAAGGCAAGAAGTTGTTATGCATTTTTTTCCTGCTCAAAAATCAAACAAACTAAGACATTTTGATTCATTCAGTAACTTGTACCTTATCAAGCTGTTGGAAGAATGGATATGTGGATTGGGACAAGGAATTCTTATTTCATCTTGAGGGTTGGTAAGAGGCTGTATCTGATAAAATGCAATGATGGGAGTTGAAAGTTTCATCTTTATTATATATTTTGGGGAATGAAACCAAGGATGCCTCATAAGTGAACTTAATCACTGTTGCTTGCAAGCCCGAGGAAACCTGTAAACAAGGGTGCTTGCTATGTGAAACAGAAACACCAGCGTTAACCCCTACTCTTCTACGATAAGTGTTCTAGGTACTTTTATGTGCACTACCATCCTAGTACACTGGACCTATGACTTAATGTCCCATCCAATTATGGTAAAGTATCTTGCTCAAGCACACAAGTGCCACAATCGGGACTTGAACCCACACTCTGTTGACCAGAAACACCAGAGCTCTGGACTACATCTTCAAGCCAATAGAGGGGGTTACTTAGACCTACTCTGTGTATGGCTGGTACCCTTCCTAATCCAAACATGCCTCTGGTCAAGCTGGTAACCGCTCATTAGCCAGAATGTTTGTAAGTTGTATTTCAAAATAGGCTGTGATCAATTCCATCTACAGAGATAAGGGAAAGTTTGTAATAGCTTATAAGTCAGCCCATAATGATGGCCTAGTTTTACTCTACTCTCCCCCCTTCCCCCTATCACCAACATATTTGTGTTAAGGCATCCACATTGGCTTCCGTCAGTACTGCGAACGGAGACAAAGTTGATCATGGAGGGAAGTGGGGGAAATCTGGAGATGTCAGGTGGGGGAAATCACCGAAATTCTTCTTTTCCTTCTTCAATCAATAGACCAGACGGAGCTGTGAAAGTGCGTAGTGGTGATCCCTTTGGCTGGCGCCAGGAGTATGCGAGCATATTTAGCTTACCTTCCCTGGGGAGGTTGCACTGGGACCGTTCCATCAATTGTTTCCCCCCAGTCTGTGCCCGACAATCCACTTGTAATTTCCTCCATTTTAGTTTATTATTATTTTTCTAATTTGGGTTTTGAAAACATGTGGATTACTTTGAGGTTTTCCCCTCGCGCTCTTCTGGGATCAATGAAATCTTAACCAAGTTTGGTGAAGTTGCAGCATTTCAGTTTGAATGTTAGTACCAGTCAGCATCCTGCAGTACCGTGTTGGTATACAAGCGCCACCTGAAAAGAACTTCCAGAAAAAAAGTGTTAACCAAATATTAACCAGTATAGACCAAACGGATGTCAGGGCAAATCAACTTCTGATGTCCAAAAAGAAGTCTCAAGCAATTCATCTACAGAAGTTGAACACTTTTCAAAGTGAAGGAATCACTCGCAACAACGTTGTGACATCAACTTAAACCATTTGCGGGAAGTGCAAATCTTCCTTTTGGCAAATTATTTTCAGTACAGGTCTCTGTTAGTGACATAAGGTGTCCTTTATGAGTTCAACGAGTGGGATTCCTCATTTGGTTTGTCAAAAAAACATTAGAATAGACCGTAACGGGAAAAAAATCATCACAAAACTAAACAGCTGGGTGTCTGAAGCTGAGAGATAATCCACAGTTGTTGAGTTACTCATTACCCAAGCTGGAAATGCTTGTAATATGGCATAGGATTTATACAACGAATAAGCTGCATTAATAGGATTTGGCAAGGCCTTGTCTTCTCACTTTGATGATGTTCCTCTGATTTGTGTTTGGTACCTATCGAGTCGGATCTAGGCCATACAATCGACTAGACATTGAGTATAGTCACCAGCGCCATGAGCACTTCTTGACCTTTGAAGTGAGTGCAAAGCACCATGCTCGGTTGTCAGATCGTTTTAGAAGAACAGCTGTTGTACTCCCTGAAAGTAACATCCCAAAACAAGTGTCTCTTTGAAAGTGAAGACGTAATGTCGTGTCTAAACAATCATCAGAACACATCCGTTTCTCCTTGTTTGGAAAACAGACTTACTTGAATCTTCTTTATTACAGGGGCAGTTTTATCTCTGTTCAGTAATACATGTAAATGTTGGAATTGAGCCGTGGCCCAACAATGATGCAGTAAAGGAAAGGGAAGCTGAATTGACGTGTCTTGGCCGGGCGGTCAAGCGAACCGGACTCAAGCTCTGGTGTTTCTGATCAGCAGAGTGTGGGTTCAAGTTCCGGTCTCGACACTTGTGTCCTTAAGCAGGACACTTAACCATTATTGCTTCATATTTCGGACAGTTTCGGAGTGGATGTAAAGCCATAGGTCATTGTTTCTAGCAGGTGCATGTATAGAAGGGTTTCTGCACAGTACATGAAGATGAGATGATTGTTTACCTATATAAAAATGAAGGGAGTTAGAAAAGCTCGCCAAAAGTAATGTCTTAAATACTGTTTTATGTTTCCCCTCCCCACCCCCCCCACGCTTGATGTCAAATCTCCACTTCTTGAAGAAGTGCTCCCAATCAACAGCTCTCATTGTAAAGATGGAGCACTTGCTTCAGCTGTTGTTACTTGTTACTAACCCTTACCTCATTGGATTATTTAATTCTCGTCATTACTTTCATGTGGTTGCAGCATTTGTTAGGAAGAGTCATACCTAATAATGTCTAATTGAACATCTGAGTATTTCTATTTCCATTAACTGTCGGAAGGAGGTCAATCTAACGACCTCCTTCCCCCATTTCATCTCCCCAGTTGGACACAATGCTACAGGGTTATTTTTTGTTGAGTAATGACGTTTTTCATGGTTGTAGTTTTAGGAAGTGTGATCGGGCTTCACATGAACATCTTGAGGATGGGACACTTTCTTGATGCATGCATTCGGTCATTCTTGTCAGTTTTCTTTGTTATTATCTCGTCTTCGAAGAATTGGTGACCTTTTGTTCAGAGGTTTGAGTTCGTTTCAGTTCAATATTGAGAAAAATATCTCATCTATTGTTCTTCTTGAAGGACATGATCTTGGACCAAAAAACAGTGGGTTTTCTTGGTATTTTGCAGTGGTAGGATTTAGTTCTTGTGACCCCTCACAGATCTTCACTCTTCAGACACTTGTTGCTAGAATCAATTCTTAAGACCAGGTTCTCTCTCCTGAATTTACATCAAGTTAGAAAAATCCAGGATTTTTGTCATCATTTCAGATCCTAATATGAGAAAGGCAAATGAAGACTGTATGAAAGTTCACCTTAGTCAGTGCAAAACGAAAACACTGAATAAAGCCTAATTTTGATACTTTGGGAATTTGTTCTTGAAATTTTCACTTATAGATTTTGATTGGACATCCCAAGTCAGGGATCTGCATCTTAGCGGACATTTGAAAAAAGTAACAGTCTTTTTGAATCAATGAAGCAGCCATTTTGATGCTGTGTACTTCGGGCCTGGAAGGTAGTTTAGTGTCAAAGGGTCACCTAAAGTGACACTATAGTCCTGGATCTCATTGGACCAAGACGTCTTTATGTAACATTCTCTATGTATGGATCCGTCTTGAGAATGGGAACACTTATTTCCCCCGTCCCTTGCGTAGAGATTTCTTGACCTTGTCTCTAAGCATGTCATCCCGCTTAGTCTCCAGAGATAGTGTAACTGATGGACTCCAGAGATCCTATCAATCATAATATACCGAACATTATTGGCAAAAAGTTCATTGCCGCGTGCGCCAATTTCACATGAACACGTGCGAGTTATAGAGGAGAGGAAGCGGGTAGGTGCCAGGGTTCTGTGTACCAATTAGCCGCTGCCATATTTTGACATGAGGGGGGCCGTCTAGCCGGTATTGTTCCCTCCTGATTGCAACTGATGTTAAAGGTTAGGAGTCAATTACTCTAATGCGAATAGGAAATTGGGTAATACGGTCACTGGGGACCGATGTACGCTTGTCTTTTTTCTGTTTAGTGGACGAGGGAGGGCTTCACTGCCTTGTGGTGTTGTATCTTGTTATGCTTGGCTGGAATGATGAGGGATGTCGAAACTCATTAAGACGTTGATTAAGGAACATAACTTTTTCTTCTACCTTGGATACTTCCTGGAAACTGAAACTTTGATTTGATCAAGAAGTAGACTTAAGATTTACTGAAAAAGGAACTAAGTGTGACTTTAAAATTTATTAAGAAGGAAAATGTGTTAATTTATTGATTGATTTTTTTATGGGGTAAGGGGAACAGGGGTTGAAAGTGGGAATATGATATGACCTTGAAGAAAACTAAACGTTGTTTCGTGGGCCTGACTCATAAAAATTGCTTCATTGTTGTTGTTTTTCACTATCCTTTTTTTTTAATACAATTTGCAACCTGTTGCTAAGCTTTTCTAGCCTTCCTAATTCAATATTCCAATTGGTTTAATGACTAATTAATATTTTAGGATTACCAAATGATCACAGCAGATGTGCTCTCGACTTCCAATGTAAAGCAACAGTTGCATAGCTTGAGTTACATCTTAGAGTTTGTGAATCACGGAGTGACAAGAATTCGTCTGTTGTTAATTAGTCAGTTACTTTTAGCTCAGTTTCGTAGGATATCTCACACTAGATGAAAAGTGTGAATTTTATATCAAATAATAAATCACATCCATGTTCAGTTCATCATAATTATGTGCTAATAATCTAATGTGACTTGAAATGTGTGTGAACATTGACACTAATAGATTACATGTGTAATATTTAATTCAGTAGAAAAAGGGACTTCAAATTATGTTCAACACTAAGGATGTAAATATAGGAGTAGAATTTACATTTGGATATAACTAGATTAGTGTTTTTGTGTTTATAATGAAAAGAGCTTCAAAAAGTATCCACTGCCTTTAAAAGAGTACGTTTGTGTGATTTCTAACAAAACGCTGTTTCCTTCTTTTAACTATCAGTGTCGGTAGCTCTGACAGAAGCTGCATCATTGGCCGCAGCCAGCGACTTCCCAATGGCGTCAGATAAAGAGAAGATTGCTCTGGAAGCACTGACCAATCAGCTTCCAACAAGGACAATGGTGATGTACAATGGAGACCAAGGAGGGGATAGTAGCTCCAACGCCAGCATCAGCGAAAACGGAGATGAGCCGGTATGCCTCTTGCTTTTTAGTTGAGAAGGTTACCAACCAAAATATCGTAGCAGTATATATTGATGTGCCTGGGTCCCAGCTTATTTTTCTGCAGCAGTAATTTGGGGCCCAATTTCATAGAGCTGCTTGAGCACTTAAAGTAGCTAAGCACAACAAAATTATGCTTACAAGGATAGGGTTACCAGCCAAAATACCATGTCATTATGTACAATCTGTGACTGGTATCCTGTTTATTTTCGCTTAGCAGACAATTTGTAAACAATATTTTCTGCTTAAGCATCGCTATGAAATTAGACCCAGGGCTGAGCTTCAATTAAAGGGGCTGTGTTTTCATGATCAAAGCAGGCCTGTGGCTGTACATGGAATTATGAACTCTCACCCAGTTACTTCACGCACCCCCTCCCTCTATATCTATGGAGAGAGCTCGTGCAGTAACTGGGTGAAAGTTCCTAATTCCATGTATAGCCAAAGACCTGCCTTGATCATGACAACACTGTCCCTTTGAGAATAGCGTGGAGTTTGGCACGACTTTATTGAGCTGATGAGGCAAAAAAATTTGCCTACAAAATTACTGCTACAGAAAAATAAGCTGGGAACCAGGCACATCAATATAATATTGCTATGATACTTTGGTCGGTAACCTTTTTCTAGTAAGCACAGTTAATTTGTGCTGAGCTAAATATTGTACTCCAACAATTTTATGAAATGTGGTTCCGGTCTAAAATACAGTGAGGAACTGATACTGAAATAACAAAGCTGAAATATTGTTATTTACCTTTAAACCTATGAATAAATTGGCCAAACTACAATCCTATTCCCCCTTAGCCCCTGTTTGGACCCCTCTGCAATCCCCCTTGCCCCCCTAAGACTTAAGTCACACTCCTTATATGGAGCCACGTGGCATCAAATTAGTACGTCTAATCAATCAGCTTCCATCAGAGCTTTCCCTAAAAACAGCTTCGAGACCTCAACGTATTCCCTCTTGGCTTGTCTGACCCTAAGCAGCGCCTTGTGTACTTTCAAAGATTTTTTTTACTTTTTTTTGCGGGGGTACTTATAATTTTGTTAGACCCCGGATTAGAGATGGGGGGAGAAAAAAGTTCTGTGACTTGAAAGTGGTTGTATGTGTGACAGAGGTAAAGTGGCAGGTTTAGTGGGCTTGAATCCTTTGGGGGAAGTTCTGTGTCCGTTCTCTGCGTTAGCTTGGAACAGTGAACGCTGTTCTCTATTAAAGCAGCATTTCCGTCTTTCCTTCCATTTGTTGGCCTTCCGTGAGGTTTGCACGCAAGGTAATTTGACGCAATTGGTATTTCCAGTCGGGGTTCCCAGGTTGACGTGACAGTTTGTGTCACCGATAGGGGAATTGTTTTTGGATCGACCAAAAAAGGTTTCTGTGTTTTGCATGTCGGGGGGGGGGGGGTTGAATAGAAAGGGCATTGCTCTTTTTGATGTGGGCGGGAAGTTGGGAAATCTTGTACGTGATTTTTTAGTGGTTTTGGATAAAGGTAAACCTGACCCAGATTTAAATGTAAAACAAGTGAGGTGTTGTTTTCAAAGGTTTATTTGATTTGAAAAGGACTTTTTTTAGAAGGTAGAGTCACATCAGGGTTTAGGGTTGGGAAGTGGATTGTTAAAAAAGAAATTTGAAGACAAAAACAACAACCAGGGAGAAATTACTTGCATTCATTTCAGACGGGATTGTTTGGTGAGGGGGTCATTGTGTTTGTATTGACAACAAACCTGGAGACTGAAGAGTGAACCTGTTATGATAAAAGAGCCTTACTTTTGAAATAGAAATGTTTTATCCGTTGAAATTTGTTGTCTTTCTTTTAAATTGTTTTTTTTTCCTGTTAGGGTAGGGGGGTTTGGAGTGGGTTTTTTTCTGCTTAGGGGGTAGGGGAAGGTTGGTGGGGTTTAGGGTTGCCTGTCCCCCATTGACCTTGGAACTAGTTTATAACCAAGATATGTGTCACATCCTCCAAGCATATTTTCAGCACAGATATCAATTTTCAAAACATTAATCTAAATTTCTGTTTCCTTTTTTTCCTGTTATCACCCAAACATGATTATAATCTTGATGTTATCTAGCAACTCAGGAATGTCTGTATGACTGATGGTTTCGTTTACGATTTCTAATAGCTCCCTGAAGCAACAGAGGCACGTTTATTACCTCCATGCCCCCAGATCGTTGCATCATTATTTGTCTCAAATCAATCCAGTAGAATGTAACTTTCCCTCAAACAGGTCTTCATTACTGAACAAAATCCTGTCCTATCCTATAACTGAAGCATCAGGCGCATAAATATCTGTAGAGAGTGTGTTTTGCTAGAAATTTATTTAAAAACACCACAAAGTTACTTTTAAAGCCCATCCCCCTTTTTCTGGTGGGTGGGTTGGTGTTATCCCTTTACTAGTCCTTGTTTCTTGGGTTTTCTTTTTGGTGCATTCATTTTCTCAGGTTTGCATTTTAGCTGTATCACGATCAGTCTCACATTGTCCTAATCGCGGTGGACCTTGGGATATAGTGGGAAGGGCATAGCATTCCTGGGGAATGGATCAAAGCCAAGAGTAGAGGTGGTTGAAGTGTAGAGCTGTCCACCCGAGTAAACAAAATGTTAGCAAGGCTGTAACTAAATAAGATTTTCTGTAAACTAAAAATCATGACATCCAAATTGCTCACCAATGATACTAATGCAATGAATATTTGAACCATGGAGTCCAATTTACACCACAGAGCTGCCAACTCTCCCTGATTCTGCAGAATGTTCCCTGAAAATAAATCAATCTTTCCATGTCCTGATGAACAAGTTTGACAGTCTCCCTGATTATGGAAACTTTGTCCCTGTTAAGTTGAATGTAATTCTAAATATCTCCCTGATTGTTGTATAAAATCTTTGTGATTGCAAGAATCTTCCTGATTGTAAGATGCCAATGTTGGCAGCTCTTCACTAACAAATCCCTGTAGACTCTCAGCTTCCAATAACTTCTACTTCTGGAGTCTTTGAAGTCAAACCCTGCTGAATTTCTTTGATTGTTCCTCCTTCTATTGTTTGCATGACATGCTATAGATAATAACTTTTACTTCTACTTCTGGAGTCTTTGAAGTCATTACCCTGCTGAGTTCCTTTGACTGTTCCTCCTTCTATTGTTTGCATGGCATGCTATAGATAATAACTTCTACTTCTACTTCTGGAGTCTTTGAAGTCATTACCCTGCTGAGTTCCTTTGACTGTTCCTCCTTCTATTGTTTGCATGACATGCTATAGATAATAACTTCTACTTCTACTTCTGGAGTCTTTGAAGTCATTACCTGCTGAGTTCCTTTGACTGTTCCTCCTTCTATTGTTTGCATGACATGCTATAGATCTTAACTTGAATCTTTCTCCTCTATTATGACACAACTATATACAACATTCTTTTCAGACCGCCTACCCATTGCATATGTTGCAGAGTATGAAGAAGTCTATTGTCATTGACCTGACAGATGAGGATGGGAGACCCAAGATGGACGTTCAAGTTGACAACTGTAAGTAAAAGACCTTTAAAAGTAGACGTATAAATGTCTTGAATTGATGTAGTTGCTCTAAGGTCAATGGTTTTAGCCAAACACCACTGTGTGTAAAGCACTATATACTCCCAAGTCCTGTGAAAAAAATATCCACAGGCTTATTACTTAGATGGGATTCAAACCCATGATCTTTGTAATTCTAGAGCAGATGTCTTACCACTAGACCACCTAGATTGACGGTAGCTAGAGGCAGTTTGAATCCTATAGTTTAGCAGCTACAACATCTATTATTCTAAGGTCAATAAAAATTAATCTTTATTTTGGTATTGGCTCTAAGCCAATGCATGAAAAATTGATGTTTTCCAATTCCTGTGGAAATAACCATTCTTGGACACCTTGAGAGGGATTCGAACCCGGCATTTTAGAGCAGATGTCTTCATACCAGTTGACGGTTAAGCTCAAAACGTCTTGGTGCCCTTGCCCTTTCAAGAACAAAGCATCAGACCTGCACATTGGTGTCATCCACAAGCTAGTTTTGTTATTTCTTATTTACAGAACATGCAAGCTTCAAATTTTACTTGATTTTATGTTGTAATTTCAGCAACGATTGCACGTATGTACCGTGACACAAGGAAACTAGAGTCCAACAGGCCACACATCAAGCGACCAATGAATGCATTCATGGTGTGGGCCAAGGAAGAGAGAAGAAAGATTCTTGCAAGACATCCAGACATGCACAACTCTAACATTAGCAAGATTCTTGGTAAGTGCAACCATAGACTCCATTCAAGACGTTTTCATCCACTGTAGGATGAAGACCCTGCTTTGTATAATGAAGACCAAGTGTAAATTGCCCCATCTATTATATTTTTGCTTCCAACTTTTCCACATGTCAATATTTCTTGCTGCATTTTACCAACAGCAATGTCCCATTACTGTTCTTTTGTTTGCATCCATCATCAAAAATTACTTTATTTCTTGCAAGATGTGTGCAGTTTACAATTCCCTTGTTCTGTAGAAGATGTAGAAGTTATTTTTAAAGCTTTTTCCCCCTTGATACCAACAGAGGGCAGTATTTAAGTTTAGTGTGATACTGGTAATAGCAAGATGTTTCCTTTCACTTCTTCATTGATAAGGAATTTTAATTTAGAGACAATGGTGCTGGGATGGGTGGTTGAAGAATAGAAACCATCACTTTTGATTTCAATTTTTGGTTGAACAAAGAAAAAGTTACTACAGCGGGATGTCAACCTTCGACCTTCTGATTAACGTGCCAGCGCTCTACCAACTATCTAGCCCAAATGTTTATACACTTGTTCGGGGGTGCCAGTCAGAAGCCCTTCAACTTGTAATGTAGTTCCGTTGAGGTTGCAGGTTCAAATCCCGCTGTAGTAGAGTTTTCTTTGTTCAACCAAAAATTAATAAAAGGTTATTGTGGAGGTTGCAGTTCAAATCCCGCTCTAGTCAACTTTTCTTTGTTCAACAAAATTTAATTAAATTACAGGTTGAATGGCTTTCTTTGTGAACATCTCTCTGAAATGTAGTTAATAATCTTTAACAATCTTTTTAATTTCTTGTCTTCAAGGTTCTAAATGGAAGACCATGTCCAATGCAGAGAAGCAACCTTACTACGAAGAGCAAGCTCGCCTCAGCAAAGCCCACCTGGAGAAATATCCTGATTACAAATACAAACCCCGCCCAAAACGCACCTGCATCATCGACGGTAAGAAGCTTAAGATCGGTGAGTACAAGGCCCTGATGCGAGCCAAACGACAAGAGGTCAGACATGTCTTCTACACGCGAGATGGAGAGCACATGGTGAGGGCGCCAAACATCGGACCAATGTCTCCACATGGACTATCGATGGTGGATGGGGCTTACTCACTGGCGCAAGTCTCATCACCAATGTCTCTGGAATCACCAACAGAGTACTGAGTACTGAACCTTCAGGGTTTGCTTTCTACCTTTTATTAGTAGCTACTTTTCCTGCCCTTTTTCATAAAGCTGGACATATTTCTGCTAAGCGAAGAAAAGTCCCAGTTAGCAGAAATAGGTTAGCAGTATTTGACTTGATTCTGCTAATTGCTTAGTAGATGTACAGCTGTATGAGAAAGGGTCCATGTCTTGTGGAGACATTTTAGCTTCCTCTGTATGAATCAGTGAGACTGTGGCTAGGTGGAAAATAGTCAGTTCCCTTTATATGCATTTGAGATTTGCTGTATGATTAACACAGGGAACTGGACAAACATGGCCCAAAAATTGTATCTAGGTTTGTCTGCGTCAGGGGTATTACAAGGTTTTTCTCATTTTACAAGTTTTTTGTTGGAAAGGATTTCTCCTGTTGAGATAAAACAGGTGAGTTTCACTTACGTCAATCTCAGAGTTTCCCATGTGTAAACATCAAATCAGAAATGTGGGAGACGAACCCATAATTGACCTGTGACCTTTAGATTTTTAATAAGGTGTCAGTTTGGGCTCCACTTAATCCATTGCATTGTAAAATAAATTGCTGCGTCTTTGCTCGCATGTTGGGTTTAAAATTAGGAGCTGAATTATGCATGGTTAAACTATTACAAAGCTTGTACATTAAATAGGACCCCAGTGTTGAGCAGTATGACTTATCACTGAAGAACAAAGCTAACCTTCTGACGCGCTATTGTAGGCAGTGGTTTATCATTGGCTCTAATTACTTGTGCATTCAGTTTCTTTACCTCAATGATGGGGCTTGCTTTCATGCATCGCTGGTAAGCAACAAACAAGGTTGGAAACCTTGATAACTCAAAAGCAGCTTTGAAGGATAAATACTACGCAGGATTAATATAGCAACCTTGATACAATATCAGTTTTTACCGATTTATTCTGACTACCTCAACCTCCAAGTGGACGTTATTTGCAATAGAATGCACAGCATGTATGTATTTCAAGACAGCAGCGCAAGACCAGTGCTCATTGTTACCTTCCCAGTCCTCCAAGTTATTGTCAACTAAATATTTGATGGCGACTTCACTACAGTATGGAAGTAGGACTACAACAAGTCTAAAAAGACACTGACTGGGTGTGCTACAAATTAAACAATTACGAAATGGAAGCCGCTGAGTTTCAAATTTGATTTGGGTCTTTTACAGAACGAGAAAGATTTCAACGAAATGTCCACTTACAAAATTTACATCTTGTAATACTGCTCCGACTTGTCTGCTCAATTTTATAGAAATGCTTAAGCAGAAAATATTGCTTAAAAAATTCCTGCTAAGCTACAGTCAGCAGGATACCAGTCACAGCTGCTACACGTGAAATGGTATTTTAGCTTAATTGTAACCTTTTTTTCTGGTAAGCATAATTTTGTTGTGCTTAGCTAGGTTTTGAGCTTTTTGGCCCAGATTCCAAGGTGTAAACAATGAGCATTGGTCATTAATTTCTGTCAGCTAAAAATATTCAATGTTTAAGTTATTAATACAGCTTGGGAACTTCATTTCCTTTTGGAGAGGGGATATGGTTGATGTTTTTGATGATCAAACTATTTGGACGGTACTATTTGGATGCAAATAAAAAGTAGTAAATTTTAAAGGTTTTTTGGGACAAATTTTCTTTCTTTCCAGCTGCATTGATTTCGTTTTGATAGATCAACACCCTGGGCCCTTAATCTCGTAGTGAAGTCCTTGGCAGAAAAAGATGCTAAGGCAGAGAACTATTGCTTAGCAGACATGGGTCACCAGCCAAAATACTATTTAATCTACACTGCTCTTGGCTGGTTCTCAACAAGTTGAGCAGATGACAATTTGTTAAGTGTTGGCTTTGCAAACACTTCAAATACACAAAACAGCTAATAAATGATATCTGCAACCTTAGGTGCAAATATCACTTAATACATACTTGCAAGATCCAGGTATTCTCTCGTAGCATTTCTTACAATCCATGCAGTAGAAGATGCAGTTGAAGATGGGGAACCAGTTAGCATTACCAACCACACCCTCTCCTCCTCAGAAAACGTTGACCCCAACAAGGGTTCATTTAATAACACTAGTGCAGCTGAGATGTGCTAACATTTGTATTTTGCTTTTATTTATTATTTTTTTTTTGTGTAAGAAAGTGTTGCCATTGAGTTGTGACATCACAAGTGACATCACAATCACCTTCATGACAATGTTAGTCCTCTTTTTCTTTTGTAGGAGCTTTAATTTAGAGTACGAAAATTGGTTTCTGGAGCAGCTAAAAAAGTTAACCCTATATAGAGACAATCTTGTGGAGGACCTTGATGTATTTAAAGTTGCTAAAAGTATTCTTTTTTGACAAGTTCACATAGTTGTTATGTGGATAACTTACAGGTCAACCTGAGTTTATATTACACTTTTACAATTTGTTTTTTTATATTATCATTTAAAAAGTATACCTTTTTGTTTTTATTTAATCTCTGCTTGTACATAAACAAAAACTAAAAGAAGAGAGAAATAAATGGGTAATTTATTTTCAGGACCGCGTGGTACATTGGGACAAGAAAACAATTAACAAACGAAAACCATGTCTTTTAAATGTGCATGATTGATTTCCACTCAATTTGCACAAACCAAAAGTTAGGTTGTCGATTGTAATCAGTTGATTTGGTAAACATTGTACCAAATTATGAACCAAAAGGGGGCGCTAACAATGACATTTTGAAACAAATTCAAACAAACTTCAGCGAGACAAAAATTGTGCTACTTATGCTTTCTCATTTAAGCAAATCATTTGTTGATTGTTTATTTTGAGGACCCACTCCTGTTCTACAATTCATATAGCGCCCTCTTGTGGTGATACCAGTGGTGTGACACTTTGAAATACTGCCCTCTTTGGCCAGGTGTTGCTTGAGCAGTTCTTGCGAACTTAATTCTAAAATAAATTTAGGGATTGTGACAGATTTGGGCAGTGCTGTTGTCCAGTCGTATCGTGGCTGCTTTGTTGTAGAGTAGTTTACATGTAAATATGTATTTAAATCTATAGTTATATCACCGTTCATCAATTGTTGAGACACCTAAACCATGGTATACCTCTGTTTAAATCCTCTGTACACTTCTAGTACACTCAGTAAATCAAAGTATCCCAGCTCCGCCCTCGCCCCCTCCCTCACAGCAAGATAACACCAGGGCACAATTTCATAGAGCTGCTTAAGCAGGAAAAAAAATTGCTGAACAGTTTTCTGCTAAGCAGAGATGAGCAGGATACCAGTCACAAATTGTACATGTGGCATGGTAGTTTGGCTGGTAACTTTATTCTGGTAAGCATCATTTTATTGTGCTTAGCTATTTTTTGTGCTTAAGCAGCTCTTTGAAATTGGGCCCTGGACTAAATTGTTATTTTTATGGTTAACCCTTTTAACTTTGAAAAGACTGTGGCAGTTTTTCTGTCCGAGGTGCAATTGGGAATACGAAGTGAACTCAAATGCTTCACTGTAGGGCCTAATCTCAAAAAGCCTGTAAGCAAAAAACTTGCTAAGCACAGAAAAAAATTTGCTTAGCAGAAACAGGTAACCAGCCAAAATCGCATAAAACTACGATGTTGCAAGTGGTGCCCCACTAATTTTTTTGCCGAGCAAAGAAATTTGCTAAGCAGAATTTATTCGCTTAACAGCTGTATGAAATTTGGCCCTGCTTATCAAAGTTTCCAAATTGATATTCATAACCCAAAGGATTGGGTTCATCAAACTGTTACTTTTTGTTTGTACTACCATGACAGCTTGTAATATTTGCTAACATGTCATCGACAAAGGCTGCCCTCTCGTGGCCCTAAATTACAACGTATGTCATCGTTATTTTAACATTGTTTATTAACAAATCAATTGGGATTATAATTTTTGAAATTTGTTTTTCACTCCTTATTCTTTAAGAAGAAAGAAAAGTAAATAACATGAATATGTGGAAAAAAGCAAAAATAAATGGACAACTTTTTGCATTTAATTGGACTGCTTTATCGAAAGTGGACTATGACCGCCATACGTTATTAGCTACTACAGCGCCATTTTAGGTCCAAACTGTCATCGTCTGCCTGTATTTTGAAGCTTAACATTTGCAGTTGGTACCTCTAACCAAACAACGAAATGATGCTCATGTCTCAGCGATAGGCGCCAATACTTGGCACTTCAACTAAATTGTTATCGTTGAGAGATTCTAGAAATAAATAATGTTAATAGAGTTACACTTTACATTGACCATTAATTGCTTACTAACATTTAAAAAATCTGTATTTACTTAAACAATTGTTACAAAAAAGACTAAAAGGACAACTTTTGGAAAATGGAAGGATGTATTGGCCCTGGATGACTTGTTTGTATTCACTATGCAATACTTTCTAATATGCTAATTCTATTGTTGTGACGTAGTGTTACATATTCATGACTGCTGTTTTGCATAATGACGTTCACTACTATTTCATTATTTAATAGATATCGTCGTAGTTGTTGATGTGAATACATTTGCATAGTTTAGTCTTATTAGGGGTCATATATAATCATATCCGTTATCCATGGTGTCGACCTTATTTCTAAAAAAGTACTCGTCAACGATCTTGTTAGTAAGTTCCGTCTTCTCCCAATAGGTTTTGTGGTTTTTATTTCTAAAATTGACAACGAAATATAAGTTCAGCAAAATATAGTTCAATCATATTGGTTGAAATCAACATGAAAACTTTGTTTTTGAGTATGACATAATGTGAACTCAATATTTCTTATCATGAAATAAGCGTACCCAGAAATAAGAAGGGGAAAAAACAACAATAACATGCAAACTGTTATTTCCTCATCCATTGTTTTCAAATATTTGTTTGTAACTGATGTGTGAGAGATTTCTTCTGGTAACCAAAACACAAAAACTTGACGTGCCCTTTCATTTTGCTGGCCGACATGCTGATTGGGTTTAAAGGCAGGGATACTTTTGGTAACTACTCAAGAAATATATTACCATAACAACTTATCTGGTAAGAAGCACATGAGAGCTGCTGATAGCTGCATTAGGAGAAATGACTCGCTCTTAAGTAATTAAGTTTTTGAGAAAGATGTAATTTCTCACTAAAATATTTGAATCTGAGAAAGGCTTCAGGTATGAAGCCTTTTGCAACTGCGATGACCAATTGAGCCAAAATTTTCACAGGTTTTTTATTTGATGCATATGTCGGGATGCACCAATTGAGGAAACTGGTCTTTGACAGTTTCCAAAAGTACACCCTGCCTTTAAATCTTTACAGGTGAAACTAAACTTCCAATTTCGTTTCGGATGTGCGTCTTTAATTAATTCACACTTTAAAATGTTGTTCTTTTATAAATGTTAAAAAGTGTCGCCCTGTTAAAATAATGTCCCAGTGTATATTATTGTCTTTATCTTGGTCCATTTTCCTAACGCTGATAGCGTGAACATCCGCTTAGCATGGAACAAAATCGCTTAGCAAAACAGTTTGGTTGCCGTTGAGAAGTCCTCGTAATGATCACAGGCAGCAACTGGTTCTCTTGTAATTTTTTACTAAGCATATATCATCTTGCTAAGCATGTTCAGCTTAATGGTTTTATGAAGTTTGTTCTTGTCAGTTGGGTTCAGCCCCAGGTTGTCCCTAAAACCTGTTTTATGTTTCGGCAAGATCGAGAAAAAATGTTTCATCGTATAAATATGTAAGTGTTAGTTTCAACAATATTTAATACGAGTTGAACTTTTCTTCCTTTTGTAATAAAAATAAAATACATAAAACGTCATCGCGTATGACTCTAACATTCATGTTGTTTGGAACTATTGAATATTCAATAGAACTTTGTGACGTTGTAGAGTAGATGTGCGTTCACGAATATTCATTAGCTGTAACTATCGGGTGCAAAACTTGTGTAGATTAATTATAATATGACGTGGTTGTTTGAAAACTGAAATAATATATGGACATTATTGAACTATTGTATTATTAACACTTTGTCAATGACTGTCCTGTGACTGTTGTTTCTGTACAATTTATCTGAAATTTATTATGATGTACCGATCTGTGGTTTTTATTTTTTATAGACTATTTACCACCTTTTTGAGGCGAAGCATTGTGTCATTTGACTTGTTCGAAAGTAATTATTGTGTAATATAGGTAATGGAATAAGTCTTGAGCAGTAGACCACGTGACATTGTGGATAATTGGTGTATATTGTGTATGTGTAATTAACTAATTATAACTATACAATTCAAACTTCATATAATAGTGTACAGCACGGTGTTAGTTGTAGTTAAGCACAAGAAGGGAGATACATAGATTTGTGAGGAAAGCTTTGAAGAGTGTATAACAGGTTTCCTCTTCAGGGCTCCCGTTTGGGGTACCAAACATTCTTACATCGGGAGATGAGGACTCCAGTAAGGGAAGAAATATACTCCGATTGGAGTAGTTTGATAATGTTATCATCATAAGAAACGAAGGGGGATAGAATTGATATCCTCATCGGGATAGGATGATTTGAGTATATTCCAATCGGGTGAGCTTTGAGATTGACCCTTGTAATTAAGAGTTGTGGAGATAGCTTTGCCATTGTATTTGTAGGTAGTATAAAAAGTGATAACATCAACAAACGTTAAGTAACGTTAATCAATTTGTGTACTTTGTTTGACCAGCAGGGCCATATTTCACAAAGTGTTAAGCATTGTTTTCTTGTAGAAAACATTGACGTTTGGCTTGGGTCTTTGTTTCCCGCTAAGCAAGATGTCCATGTGCGTTATAGCAATCTGTTTTCTTAGCGGATTCTATGAAATTTGGTCCAGATGAAGTTCTGGTTAGCAAGGTAGATGGGGAATGAATTTCACATCTTGTTATTTGTAAAACTGAAGTCAAACTTTAATGTCTCCCTTTGAAGCCATTTTAACTTTGGAAGTGACGTCAGTTCTTTTTCAATTAGTGTATATATACCGGGACTAATGCCTGGGAATAATGGACCTTTTGATAATTAATAGTAGGGCTTCCGTGATGTGATGTACGTGGTGCTTTGTATTCAGTCTTTAGCCTCTATTGTTGGAACACCCCTGTGTGAGTAGTCAATTCTTCCATCCAGAGCGTCCCAATGGGCGTGATAATGTCTTCATCCATTTTCTCCAGAGGGATTATATTTATAGATGGTCAGTGAATTAATCTTGTCAACGGTCTTGAAAAACTGCTCTGGTTCCCAGAGTTCATCATATACAGAGGTAACTGCAACACGTGTAGTCTGGGGCTATGATGCGAAATGTGCGCAGGCGCGGATCGAACTTATGTCACTTAATGTAATTAATTGTTATTCATGAGAAAGGAGCTCCGCTTGATGGTCCAATTTGTAGCGTATCTTAACGCTTTCAACATTTGACCAAGATTATGCCAAATTAATTTCTTATATTTTTTTCTGAAAAGTAAACATTCTTAGTATTTTAAATCAGGATATGGCAAGTTGACGGGTGTTTTATTTTAACAATTGTTTTATTATTTCCCTAAATTATTGGTGCTCAGTGTTACCGGCCCTTTAAAAGCTTTGTAGATGTACGCCCTCTGTTGACCCTTGTTGGTCAGTTGCATGGTGACTATTATTGTATTATTTTGTATAGCAGGAAAACAAATCTTTAATGACCCTTTTTGACATTTATGTAGTATAAGATAATAAAAGTTGTGCAACTATACATACAAATTCTTCGTATGAGTCATTACTTTGATGCAAACCGAGTTGTTGTGTCTTTTCCCCAAGAACGGGATCAAGTTTTCTATAAATGAAAAAATATTGCCTTTTCGAAACTAGAGCCGTATCCGAATTGGTGGCTACACCTACTGCTCTACAATTGTGTTAAGGAAGTACTACACTTCGACGCATGATCCAGCCGTAGCCATAGCTGTAGCCGCCAATTCCGACACGGCTTACGACTTGTTTAAGCTTCGTTCACAAACTACTCATGACGAAAGCGCACGAACCAGTTACATTTTTATATGGATGGGCTCGGCAAAAAAAGTAACTTGGATGGAGGGTGCTTTTCTTGTATTGAACAATTTTTTATTACTACAGTGTGTTATCATTTTCGATCTCATTTAGGGGTGCAAGAGACGGGTTGGGTCGGGATTCTGCCGACCTGCCCCCGCCCTCCCTCACTGCACCCCTCTGGACGCCACTTATCTAGAGCAAGAGCTGAGGCCCAGTGGTTTTGAAAATACGGTTCAGAATGTCTAGAAGTGTCACGTGTATGACGTCATTTATCTTAATGTTACAGGGATCTGATCAGGGCTGGATTGTCCATGACGCCACAAGATTCCCAACGAAGCGGTGCACACATAAGAACATCCGTACACATTAACCCGTAAACGATTATTGAAATTTTAATTTAGATAATTAGTCAAAAAGGTACTATTTCATGGCATTTCCTTTTGGTTGAGAGGAATCAACTTAAAACATGCCACTCCGACGTTTTTAAAATTGTATTGTTATCATTTAGGGTTTGATCACTTTTAGCAGTGAGCCTTTCATATTAGGCCAATGAGGGCGCTCTTTACGGACGGCTTTCAATACCTCGTTTAGACTTGTTATGGGTTCCCAACCCAATAGACCCCTTGTATGACGTCACAAGCCCAAACAGCCCACCCTGAGGTTAAAAGGAAGACCTATCGTTGGCTAAGGGTGCACCCCACCAAATAGGAGAAAACAGAGCGTCGAGCTCATTAATTTTTTGTAGGCCTTCAAAATATTATATTTTTTTAGACAGATTTGAGAGACCCGAGAAAGTGTTTCAGTGTAAAAATGTTGCCCAATTGTGACCTGGGGGTTGTTGACTTCCAGCTTGAGGTATTTTGGATGACATAGGCCCTGAAATAAAAGGTCCTATTTGCTGAGACGTGTAGGGACATTCCCCATAGGGGAAAAGAGGGAGGGGAGGATCCAAACTGATAGAAATAAAGGGCCATAAACACCGGCAGCTAGCGTATTGGGAGTTAGAAACCTTGAGCAGACGCTGTAAATAATGCCCACCTAAAAACACATTCACCTGGTGGTCATTTCCACTGGGAACCCATCCATTGGTCAGTCTGAGATCTTTCCCAGGTGTTAAGCACGACATGCCTTGGTCATTTAAATATAGCCGTAATGGCGTGACAACGCGTAACGGTGATCTAAACTACAAAAACAACAAGACAGTACTATACGCGGTCCTCACCCGGTGGCCAATGTGATCTTTGTAAGTGTAATGTTCTATTTTCTACCAACGCTTACTTTGTAAGACGCTTTATACAGTCATAAAATCATACTAGAATAACTGCGAACATTTAGAAGTAAACTCATTATTATTAGAACCTATAATTGTTGTTGAAGTGGGACACTTTATAGCAAAGCAGAGGGTGAGGTTTAAACATTGGAAGATCCCGCACATTCCTTGGACGAAAGCCATTCGAGAGTTTCATTGCTATGCAAATTAGGTCGTTACGCGGGCGGTTCTTTCAAAAGCTACAACAGCAACTAATAGTGCAGTATTCTACAGTGCTACGGGAAGGGAACATAGCTGCCTGCATGGACTTCTTCTACACCGGATTTGGACGTCGCATTCTGGATGAACTGCTGTGTATTTCCACTCTAAAACGAACATAATTCTCACTATTTTGACTACCTGCATAGGCACTTTCGTTTGTACAACCTTCTGGAACTCTAAAGAGTAAGCTCTTCGAGTCTTTGTATGTGCCTTGCTGCCGGCCAGGGGTAGATAAAAATTGTCTAATTTAAATGACGATTTTGCAACAAGCCAGAAAGCTTCATGGATTTAAGTGCACATGGATTGTCACCACGAACTGTTAACTCTTGAAAAAGCGAAACTGGTGCACTTCGTTGGCGAGCTTCTGACGTGACTGTTTTGTGATTTCCAATGATTTAGTCTTCACAGCTTGGATTATGTTAATATGCAAGAAGCTTATTGGAAAAACACCAACTTTTATGTTGAGTTTGCGAGTGGCTAGAGAGCTCCAAGGAATATTCTTCAACGATAATCGGAACTGTAGGAAATACTGGACAATGTTCTATATTCCTTGTCGAGCCTTTGGCTGTTTGCGAACTCCATGAAGGTTGACCTGAAGTCTCTCCTAAACCTAGGCCGAGCATTAGTGGAAATACACGGCCCAAACTTTGACGAACTTGATGGTAAAGGATGACAAGGGACCGATAACGCCGAGGCGATCGGACACTGCAGCAGGCGTGACGGGAACACCAGCGGGGCGAGAACACCACCACCAGCTCGGGGCCAAGCCAGCGGATAGCTTCAGAGTTGGAGATGTGTTTCAAGATCAAGAATTTGTCTATGGATGTGGTTGGAGGAAAAGAAACTGAAGCAGAACTTTGTGTTGACTTTGACTTTCAAGAAACTTTTACCCCTTGGGATATAATTATTGTGTGTTTTGTCTATGGATCTATGATGTCAAAGGTAAAGAGCACGTTGTTGAGTGCATCAAATGGTAAGCGAAGACCTAACCAAACATTCTCCCCAATAACCTGCAGGATTTCTTTTTTTATGCAGGGTGCTTAATTTTATGTTGTGTCAACTTGTATTTTCAAAGGTCAAAAAAGATACTGTTTTCAACGGGCTTTCTATGGTAGCATTTGGTCGAAGCCATTGATGCTTTCTTAGCTTGTCATTTTTTTTCAAGTCATTGAAACTTTTCCCGGGTTGTTGAAGCTGAAGTCATGTTGTCATGTTTAATTTGTACATTGTCATTTGAATTTTTTTCAAAATCAACATAATTAAAAGTTATAAATAGGCCTCTGAACTTAGGGCCGGGCCTCGAGCCAAGCAATTTTGTGTTACGTAACAAAGATTAACCTCCACATAGTATACACTATCTTCTATCTTGTAGCTTAAAAAATAAATCTTATATACCTATTGGCGAGAAAATATGTAGTTTTATCAAATTAAAAATTATATGAAAAAAACTACGGGTTGAGGAATACTGAAATAATAATTTAGAACTAAATTATCACTTCATATTCCCAATGCGTGGGTGGAAGTCATCAAGTGTATTTAGTGAAGTTTACTTTAATATTTCAAAATAATAAATTAACAAGACCCATGCAACAAGAACTTATAAGTAAGATCTTTTGAGAAAAACACTAAGGGTTGAATCATTTTTACCTGCTTATGTCATAGTTTACATACTTTTTGCGCCGTTGCCTTTCCATCCGGGGATTTATGCAAAGTTATTGGACGCGGCTTGTGACGTCTAATGCGCGCGCTTTTAAATCTGCAGCAGCGAGTGTAACTAACTCAAGTGATCCTGGAACCAGCTCAAGTAATCCTGGAACCAACTCAAGTAATCCTGGAACCAACTCAAGTAATCCTGGAACCAACTCAAGTAATCCTGTCCACTGACGTCACTGCACCGTCAATAAATGAGTAGCGCCCTCATCCAAATGTTGGAGCCCAGCTGATGGTGGACGCTGTGTGGAGAAAGGTATACCTACGTGATTAGTTGGTATGTATGTTATGGTAAGTTTAGAAAGGCATAAAGAATAAGAACGCAGGCTTAGAAACTAAGTGTTTTTCTGTTGACAGGTTCCAGTCTGGTATTATACTTAGTCTCGGTTTCAGAATCTTTAAGATTGTTTGGTCTCAAATTGAACACTGAAAAATACTAACTATCAAAAAGTAGAGTCTTGAACCGAGACTAAGTATTAATCTCCCTGGTGTGTGACCCGAGGTCAGAAACGTTCCGAAGGTTCCAATTCAACCGGAAGTGGTTGCAGTAATGGTTTGTATCAGGTATAAAGTATAAGGGTAAAGTATACCATGGTACTGTGGCAAACAGTAACTCTGACCCCAACCTCATGTAACGGGGGTTGTTAACCTTTTCTTCCCACAGCATTTAACCCTTTTTCCTACAGCGGATGCATGCTATTTCCCGGTGCATTCTGGTACCGGAAATAGCGTTTGGTAAGTTCAAAGGTGAAGAACACTTGAAAATGGTTGTCAGTAAACACTGACCCACCTCGTGCATCGAAGCTGTTAACCCTTTCCCCCACAGCCTTTAACTTTATTTGTTCTACAGCGGATGTCCTCTGGCCCGGTGCATTCTGGTACCGGAAATAGTGTTTGGTAAGGTCAAGGGTAAAGTAAACTTGCAAATAACTGTCAGTTAACCTTTTCCTTCCACAGCTTGTAACTAGTTTTCTTTTTACCCTTTTTACAATTCCTGCTGCACCTTATCCATTGTATGACCAGATGCTAGTCTCAACGACTCGAGTGATGGCTTTTCTGGGATACCGTAGAAGAAAGTTTGGGTAAGATATGAGGTAAGCTGATTTAATAAATAACCGGAAGTTGGCTTGGTTTGCTTTTTAATTCTAACTATCTTGACAAATTCTCTCTTGGAAGCAGGTTGTATTTTTCTTCACAGAAATTGACGACCCACTCTTCGAAGATGCAGGTAATCTGAGTATCCAAGGGTTGGTATGTAGGCCTTTAGGTTAAGTTTCAGTTCAATCAACATTTTCGGATGGGAAAAATCAATTTTCGGAATAATTTTTTTGTTTACAGATTTATCAAACATTTTAAAGAATGTTGTTGAAAAGTGAAGCATTCTTCCCATTTAGCCTTAGAGAAAGACTCTGCTAAGGTCAAAACGTCAGGCCACTATTTTTAATATTTTCCCTGAGCATACAAGATACACCTATATCTTCAAAAACTTGGAAAGTTACTATGGCAGATACAGTTCCAAAATTCTGCCAAGCGATTTACTCTGACCGTGAAAGTAGAACCAGTAAGGTCTCTCAAACCTGTCACCGCCAAAAATGTAACCTGTTTCCATGTTCCTCTTTGCCTTATATTGATCAGTTCTTAGACATCGATTTGGCGAACTAACCGAAGTTTTTGTGATTTGGACTGAGTGGGCGGTTGCCAAAGAATCAACTACCGGGTCAAAGGTTAGTTCAGATTTGTTATTTAAAAACTTATTTTCTATATGCAGCCGACCTCAACTCAAGAGTTCGAAAAAGTAATTAATGAGAAACAGCTAAGGAAATAGAGTAACATTTTAGGGGAGGAGGGGCACAAGGTGGTGCACCATTTTGAAATTTTTGTAAGGGAAACTTATTGCTAATTAAAACATTTACAATTTTCTTAAACAAGCCCCTTTACAGCACTCAATTTTATGTCATTTCCTATTTTTGTAAAAGATAATATCACGTGGAGGTAAAAAAAAAAAAAAAAAAAAACATTTTATGAGCTTGAATAGAAATACAGCTTTGAAAAAACACTGAAATTGCTACTGTAACATAAAAGCTTACAAAATGTAACATTTTATTCTGATAGTTTTAGTCTCAAAAGTCTATAGATCTCAAATGTAGGGGGGGGGCCACCGGGGGCACGTACTCATCCTCCCCGGTTACGCCACCGGTGCGAAAATAAAATTTGCTGTTGCAAACTCCAAAATAATCTATGGTTGAAATGTACAAAATTGTGAGTCTTTCTCAAAGGCTGCATCAAGAAAGCTAAAAGAGTTTTTGCATAAAGTATTAAAGTAAATTGTGGCATTTTTATGTGTTTCCACAGCATTTATTATCAAGAGGATCGCAGGGATGTATGAGAGATGCTGAGACGAACTTGATCAACTCGAATCCAGACTCGATGTCAGTTAGACCACGATGACATTTTGATATAGCAACATGCAAGGGGAGATGTCTTGAGACAGTATGACAAAAATATTTTAAAACATAAAAACCGAGAAATTATAAACAGTTTTGATCAACATACAATTTGGATTGATAATCCTTTATCAAAATTTGACCAAAACTAAGATCTTAAATATTATACAAAATATATCTTACTCACGGTGTTCCCTTCTTGGTTGCTTCATATCAATACTCATGTCGGAATTTAAAAACAAAAGTCTGACAACGGTTTTGTAAATAAGAATCCGTAATGAGCTTAATGCGTCAAGGTTACATAACATTTTTATTTTTCGGAATGCAAGAATTTATGATTACAGAAAAAAACAAACCTATCGAAATTAACCAATCTTATCAAAAGTCTAAATGAGTTTTGTTGAAAAGTAAAGCAGTCTTCCCTATAGAGATTAATAGAGTAATACAAATACTGAGATGTAAGGACGTCATTGATCATAGCGCCCTCAATCCCAAATACAGAATCGGAAATAACACATTTTATTCTCCTGATGACGAACTGAGCACACTGTTTAAAATGTTTAGTAAACATCCGGTTCTTCTCAGAACCACACTTACTCCCCCAAGAGAGTGATGAAAACATGGTGTCATTGTAAGCCGCGTCTTGGTTTGTTTCATTGATACTGATTTGAAACGGGGTAAATATCCTGTTCCCAATTTCATAAAACTGTTTACCAGCACACAAATAGTCGTGCTTACTATATCAGAAAAATATGTGTAAGCTAAAGCGTATTTCATAAACGATCGAGGCGATTATTTTTGACAGCGCGTGCGTGCGTTCACAATGGATTTGCATTGTTGCGTCACTCACCTGCTCAGGAACTGCCAGGGCCCATTAAGCTCAAAAATGAGCCAAGCACAACAAAATTATGCTTACCAGAATCTGATTACCAGCCAAAAATACCTTGTGACATGTACTATTTTTGACTGGTATCCTGCTCATTTCTGCTAAGCAGGAAATTGTGAAGCGGCTCTATGAAATTGGGCTCTGCAAGCCAGCCGGTCTTTTGCTTTGCTTACGGTTAGCAGTGTTAATGAAATATAAATTATGCTATTGGCTGCTCGCTAAGCAGAAAGCATCTGCTTACAGACTTACTTCCATAGCGGGATTTATGATGGTGTCACCTCAAACTTTCATCTCCCATTCTTGTCTGGTTTAATATCGTTGAGATTCGTTCCAAAGTCTTGAAAGTAAACATCACATACGAGGCAAAATTTCAAAGATACAATAGTGTAAATCTATTTGTGCTAAGCAGAAAATAAATACCAGTGATATTTCTCCACTTTTTATTGCTTTGTTCCCCTCTATAGTTTGTGCCAACAAATTAGCAACCCCACAATTATATGACAGCAATGTGCCCTTGGTATTTTATTATGAGAGGTGCAGACACACAAGTTATGGCTAATTGAAACTAATTTGCAAGCTGAACCATTTGCTTTTATTATTATCGTAATAACAGACCAAGCTTCACCTTTTCACTGATTTTAATCGGACATTAAATTGGTATACATGATTTTAACAGATTTGGATGAAGCTGTGACACACGCGCCACAAGATATCTGTCACCGCAAGCAGACGGAAGACTGGATGTAGCGTCTCGTCTTCATACAGGTCTGCGTTTCTGAACAATTTACCATGCATAAAATAAATTGATTTTAAAAAGAAACTTCAAGGAATTATCTCTTTGATCATCGATTGTGATAATTTTGTTCTTCTCATTTGGGTTCTTGGCCCACATTCACCCAACTGCATCTATAAACGTGACAGTGAAACTTCTAATTAAAAATACATTTTTCATTTTGTAGACTAATAGACTATGTTGCATATAGAGAAAAGCCAAAAGCTGGTTGTAATTACTCCTAGACTCATTTGCATCAAAATTGATTGCTTGTCCTTAGGTCTACAGTAGAATCAATGGCGAGCACCTGGTCTCAAGACAGGTGTATTTACACTGCGCATGCGTCCCACTCCCTTATTGGTCAAACATGTTTTGCGCTAACTCATTTTCATGACGACACATTTTCTGTGTGTTTGGAGGTACGACTAGCTGGTAAAGAAATCCCATTGAATTTCAATGGTACATCGGAAATAAAATTCGCCGAGTTTCCAGATAACTATAATGGAATGTTTTAAATCATTATTAGGTCAGTGCCGATTTTGAAACAATTTTATTAATGGGTGAATGTAAATGGATGTGCCAGGCGTCTGGGAAACCTGGCTGAAGGAATTGAATGCAGATTGACATCTGGTGTGTTGAGGTGCAGTATTTTTGTGTTGACAAGTGTTGCTATCGAAACGCCTTGCTATACAGCAATGAGAACACCTCGAAGCATTGATTAGTACACATTTCTCAGTGTGCTGTTATCTTTTTTTGTTTCATTTTTTCGTAGGTTATGTTTGCCTGCTATCATGTGTGCAGCCTTCGATGGAATGTTAATGCTGTATTGACTTGGTTCCTGTACCCGTGTGATCATCAGACGGAGTCTACCAGTACCACTATAATGACAACACCGTATGCTGGTCTTTCCAGATAATTTTAGAAATGCTCAAATAAACAGATACAACTGTGGAACTTCTGGTGTGTACCAACAACCAAAATAGCTTGTTACCAATAATGAGTGTTTCAATGGACAGAGTAAAGGACGAAAATGATGGTGGTGTTGACGGCGCCGAGCGCTCGGCCAGCGAGCATCTACAATCCCTCCGGGCCGCCCAGACGAAACAAGATAACAAAATCCGAATAAATGTGGGTGGAGTTCGCCATGAGACTTATAAATCTACCTTGCGGAACATCCCAGACACCAGATTAGCATGGCTTGCCCAGTCCACATCCACAAACAGTACCGATTATGACCAGGTAAAGGGTGAGTTTTTCTTTGACCGGCATCCTCGGATGTTTGATGCCGTCTTGAACTATTATCGCATCGGGAAGCTACACGCCCCGAGAGATGTCTGCGGACCTGTGTTCGAAGAAGAGCTACAGTTCTGGGGTATAGATGAGAAGCAGATTGAGGCGTGTTGTTGGTCTTACCACACCCAACATCGAGATGCACAAGAGACTCTAGCTAAGCTCAACGGGCCAGACTTTGATAATACTGACAGTGAAGATGACGAAGATGTGGCCAAAATTTTTGGTATTGAGGAGGTTTATGAGCGAACAAGGACTAGCTGGTACGGCCGGTGGCAACCAAGGATATGGACGGCGCTGGAGGAACCTTATTCGTCACGAGCTGCAAAGGTGAGATGAGTGAACTTACTTATAATACGTAGCTGTGTTGTTTGTTTGGGGTTTTAATATTTAGGTTTAATCATTTTTGAAAACTTAAACTTGGAGTTTCGAGTTCTTAGGATACTCACAGCAGAATGACATCATACTACATCGCCCTTGAGGCATATTATTCGCCAGAATAGTCGTGTATAGGATTCAAAGTAGACTTATACCGAGGCCTTCGTGGTTAAGTTCCCTGTGTGAAGACTGATGTTAAAATCCCGTACTGCAATTTCTAGAAAAGGGACCAGACGATTTTGTCCTTCAAGCCTCGCTATGGTTACATTACGTTAAACTGAGAAACCCATGATGTCTTCAAAATGATACAAAGGTCTTTTGATTACATGAAGCACAAAACAGTTAAAGGTTAAAGAGGGGCTCCAAGATCAAATTAAATTCCTTATTAAAGTGGAGAAAATTGCAAGTCTCTATGTTAAAATGGTGTAATATGTCATTGTATCTATTGCTCTTAAGAGCGATATTTGAAACATGATGTAATCGAACATGAAAACAAAATGGGTCTGAACATTCCATAGAGGGATTTTTGCACAAGTCTTAAGGTCAAATGTAATGCCGATCTGATTGAATATCATCAACATTTAGGACTCTTTCGATTGGAAAATAAGTGAATCACAAAACTGAAATTGACCTTGACTCTTCAAGTCATCTTCAACACCATTTAGTTGGGCACAGGGGTGAATTTCAGCTAATTTACCATTTTTCTGTGTCAATTGTACGCACACAATTTCAAAATGGCCGAATATCTTGCGCACTATCCTGTATCCAGATTTAGCGACTTTGGCTGTGGCTATGTGCGGGTTTTCAACAGCAATGCTGATGATGTATAGCAGGAAGCTATGGCTCAGCCGTAGCCTCAGCCCATGTCGTTACCTCGGACACAATCTTATCAATGAAGCTGAGTGTCGCTTTCGAAAACATGCTGATGCAAAGATAATCATGAAAAGTAAAGGTAGCCCTATTATACAGGCTTTGAGAGCTGAGAAAATAGTCTTAGACAAGCTTCATGTTTTTTTATGTATAATACAACCAGCAGTGACTGTAAAACACAATTTCTCCTTCAAAGATATTGAGCAGTTTCAAATTAAATATACTGCACTTGAAAAACTTTGTCTTGGTTTCGTCAGCCTGTAGTGGTTTACAATCCCTATAAATTACCATTCTGAACAGGCATACGTGTACGTAAACAAGTGTGACGTTACACATTGTTTTGTCTTTCCCAATAACCACTACGTAACGAAAGTTCACGACACATAAGTTCACGTTATAGTGACGTGAATCTTGTAATTAGCGAAAGTAATCTAGTTTCGGTAACTCATTCGCAACTCGTAAGGAAGTTCAGAAAGTTAAACCCCGCAAGGCTTAGCTGTCACTTGTTAACGTTTTTGTTCTTGTTGCCGTTTTTGTTCTTGTTGCCGTTTTTGTTTTTGTTGCCGTTTTTGTTCTTGTTGCCGTTTTTGTTCTTGTTGCCGTTTTTGTTCTTGTTGCCGTTTTTGTTGTGTTTTGTTTGTTGTTATTTTTGTGTTTGTGTTGTGTTTTGTTGTTATTTTTGTGTTTTGTTGTTATAGTTGTCTTTATACTGTTATTGTTGTGTTTATGTTGTTGTTTTTGGTGTCAGTGTTCCTTGGTGTCAGTGTTCCTTGGTGTCAGTGTTCCTTGGTGTCAGTGTTCCTTGGTGTCAGTGTTCCTTGGTGTCAGTGTTTCTTGGTGTCAGTGTTCGTTGGTGTCAGTGTTCCTTGGTGTCAGTGTTCCTTGGTGTCAGTGTTCCTTGTTGTCATAAAGAAGTTTTTAAAAAGAAAGAAAAGCGTAGTGTAACGTTTTCCTTTTAGATGAAACGCTTTAAGTGAAAGTGCCCACCTACGTCGACAACGTGTACAGTCTTTCATCAACCCCATTATACCCCAAGATTAAATTGCCCCTGGTCTTGAAACTATTGCCCGGAAGAAAGGAATTGGAATAATATTCGATATAATTGATTAACTGTGTTCCTTTGTCTTCCACGGAGTTCCATTTTGCATATTCACAAGTAGACAGCGTATTCTTGTCATTGGCCATGTCATTTAAATAATTGTTTACTGGGCTTAGCTTACCCCAAACACCACAGTGCTTCTGTTTTGTTTGAATTTTTGTCTTTATTTTTGTCATAGTATTGCTTTGAGTGTGAAGACTATAGCTAAGAAGTAAAAAACTTCATTGCAAAAAATGAATAACTTTATGCTAAGTTTATGTATCTTCAATGGGTCGGGCATGCACGTCTTGATACATTCTTTTCTAGCTGATAATACTATGGTGAACCATTCGATATCGTCGAAACTATTTCAGTTATGGATGGACTCAGAAAAATGCCTTGAGTGTGAACAGTGCGACAATCATGTCATCTTGATATCATTACAGTCTATGTTATTATCTTAAAGAAGCTTTCGATATATGCACCTTGGGAATATACATTTTATGGTAGTCGACGTTTTAGAGTTCATGTGTCCCGTCCGTAAATCAAAAAATTGTATCAATCAGAAATGAAAATTCATGCTAAGCAAAGCGCATTGTTTTTAAGGATAACGTAAATCACAATACGGATACATGGAATTATGCGCTTTGCTTGTACTTTCATTTTTTAGATTTGCTTTGGATTTTGATTTAAATTACTTTTGTTTTAAATTACTTATTTCAATATCTCCCCCAAACTTGCTAGGTAAGAAGCTTTTGACAGTATAAACTATTTTGAGAAAGGATTCCCTTCGAATTAATAATTATGGTTTGGCTAACTTTTCAACCCAAAACATCGGAATCTGAGAAACGATTCATGCACGAATCGTTTCTGAGGGTTCCGCGAATGCTGCAGCCAGAAATCAGGTTGCCCGCTGTCACCTCGCTAAACGTGGATGGATTCGACGTTCTTGTGAAAATACCGTGGTGTTATAGTTGAAAGTCTGTAGAGATTTCGGCGACGCGTAGAGATTGATTGACAGTAGCAAGTAGAATCGAATAATTAACATACTCTTATGTGTTTTAATGAGAAACAAAAGGTATTCTTTTGTATTCGATTCTATAACAGACGAATATATCAGTAGCTAGAATCGATTCTGCGTTTCTCGGTTTACGACTTACTTGTTTTCTGACTGGAATAAATATCCGGATATTATCGCAATCGATTCCAACTATGCCTCAGTTGGATAACAAAACAAATTTTCTCCAGTGAAGATAATAAATTTTCTTTTATTGTCACTGTATCCACAATGAATACTATCACATCCCAAAACGGCAAATTTATTCGACCCTGGAAAAAACATATCACCACTATTGAGAGAGTTGATGTATTGGACTCGGTACACGATGACGGTGAAATGTCGAATGCTGCAGAAAGAAAGGCCATTGAGCTGCCGTTGTTCAAACATTTCTGCCGGCTCGGCTGCTTCGTTCCCACGCGGTAGTTTTTTTTTTTTTTTTACTGCGTTTCCCTTCACATGCATAATTGAGTGTCTCTCACTTTCATAGAGTGGTCTTTACATCAATTTAATGTAAACGGTTTCTAGTTTTTGAAATTGAAAGAACTGAAATGTTAGTGCGTAATAAAATGTGGTATATTATCTTTTGGATAGACTTGGGCCAATGAAATGAAACAAGTTTGTTCCCAAAAGTTTGTTAAATGATCTTTATTATATCTATTGAGACATTCTGCTTAGATGGACACTTGAGTTCGTTCTCCACATCTGAATTTATTTTATCATCGTGACGATAAGCAGTTTAGCTGTAACTGCTGTTTTACAATCAAAGCCCCTTTTTAAAACCAGTTTTAATTAATCAAATCGTCGCCTGAGTAATATATGGGGAAAATCGCATCTGGTTTAGAGAAGAGCGTTTTTTATTAATTACGAAACAACTTGTAATTAAAAAACAATCAAGACAGGTGGATTGTTTTCCTATAAAAACACGGCAGATTTTCACCTCGATTAATTTTTGAAATAACAAACACTTTTGTCACGATGTTTTTCCAAGCACCAATAAATGACGTATGGAGTTTGATAACGACCATGCAATCTTTTTTTATTTTATTTTAGCGAAATGATTGTTTGCAAGATAAACTATCTGTGTGATAACCTTTATACTGCATTGTCCATACCAACAATGATTGAACTAAGATAAGGTACAGCTTTTTAAACAAAGTTCGTCGCTTTATAGTACATGTTAACAACTGGGCCCAATGTCAATTAAGCAGCTTAAGCAGGAAATATTGCTTAACAATTTTCAGCTAAGCAGAAATGAGTAGGATACCATTTACACATGGTACATGTAAAACGGTATTTTGGCTGGTAACCTTATTCAGGTAAGCATTATTTTTGCTGTGCTTAGCTACTTTGAGTGCTTGAAATTGGGCCCTGATCTGAAAGAAACTTGAGCAAAATGTTTTCTCAATTTTTTTCCTTTTTAAAGGAAAAAGAACCTGTTTATAAAAATGCATTCGCTATATTATCGGTAACATTGATACCGTGACTAAGGCGTGACTCGCCAATTCAACACTTAAAATATTACTCTTGTAAATGTACCCTTTCCTGTCGAATCATACATTTTCAAGCAAGCATTAACGGCTATCTTTTTATTAAATAATTTCACACGTCCCAAAGTTTTGCCCATATTTTTATGGCATTTGTTTACTTTTGTAGACAATGTCAATAAGATCAGCTGTGAAGATTTTCAGTGCAACATGTGGTGGTTTTTTGTTTTTCTTCAGCAAATTTATTTTGAACAGAAAAGAAAACTTTCACAACTTTCAGTTTTGTCTGTTTGCAGAGCTGGCAAAGTGTGATGTGTAGCCAGCATCATTACTTACCGTACAAACACAACACTAAAAAATATGCATACAAATACTCCATTTTAAATGCCACAAGTTCTAAAGATTAGTTTGAAAATATAATGCAGATGTACTTTCGAGGTTAGTCTGTTATTTTACGGGCATGAAGTTTTTACAATATAGATAACAACTCAAATGATGTTGTTCGATAAAATGTTTTTTAAGCGCTAAAAGGCGTCATTTTCTTACAGTACACGGATTCGGAATCTCCCCCCCCCCCAATACTCATTAGAAAAAAATCCGAGAAAAGAGGACAAATGCTGGACATATCATCATTTGAATGAGAAACAATTTACCGCATCAAGTTTTACGCAAAAGCTTCCCTCAGAATTGTGATACTCTGTGAAAGATTGATCGCGTAAAATCAATGTGGTCTCAATTGGATATTTTTGAAAGGGATGGTGAAGTTCCACGAAGACTTTTAATAGGTTCTGAGGCGAGCTTTTTTCTCGGAAGTTATAACAGTCTAGTGTTTTTTGTTTTTTTTTCGTTTATAATCAAATTTCCTAAAAACGTGTTCTTATGATTATTGTGAAAGGGCTAGAACGGTTGTGATATTTTGATCAATCTTATTCTTCATCAACTCGTCTCCGAAACATGTGCAAACGTCTTGCAAGAAAAAAATCAATGAATAAAGTATTTTGGTTAATTGATGTTGATTTTTTTTTTACTACAAAATTTTCTCATGCAATACTTTTCAGATAGGCCTATAAGTTCATAAACAAAATCTAAGCAGTATTACACGTGCAAAGGAACCTAAGAGGACCACCTAATTCCGCCATTTATATTTACTTTTAAATGTTCACCAAAAGTTTACAATAATATAAAGTACTTTGAAGTACCGCGTATTAAAATATAAATATTATCATTTTTTCTTCTTCTTCTACATTTCCACCATGCACACAACTGTTGGCATTGTGTATTTATTTATATCAGCGTGTTACAAAGTAAACCAAGTTCCTTCCAGTCTGTTTTCAATCCGTCATTTTTTTAAGAACTGCGTACTGATCCAATTTGGCAGGTGGTGATGGTTCCGTTAGAATAGTACAATTTACGCTTAATGCAGAGTTCTTAAGATTTGTAACTGGACATGTATGTAAAGGGTGTGTTTAATAGTACGGGTTAGGTTCAAAGGCCAGCGAATAGAGCCGGTGTGTTCGAATAACAGACCTGTAATTTCAACTTTGAGAGGGCAAGGCCGATTTCATTTTGCAAAGAGCACTTTCATTGGAATGGGAATATTTTGAATGGGCACCAAGGCTAAGACCAAGGGATTCCAGGCCTGGAAGAATACAAAATGTTTACCACACTTTAAATAAAAAACTACGCTAATTATAAAAGGGATGGTTTGTTGAACATTATTTTTTAAAGGTGGCTATTCTGGTTGGTCTTTATCTTTCTGTGAATGAAACTAGGAAACCATGCCAGTAGAAATTCATTTATCCTTGACACTGGTACCAAAGATTGCCACAGAGCTAGCATTGGGTGTAAGGGTTTCCGCTGTTTGTACAGCGCGGGTATTATCAGGAAGCCACGTGGCTTGTGTATACTGTGGACTTCACAGTCTCTTGTTGAATATTGTGGCACGGCCCAGTAAAATGCCAATCAAGAGTTGTAAAAAAACATTTTATTTCAAGTTGAAACAAGATTTAACATGCTTTGTGTACACGTTTACCCCAACAGTATCAATTTATTCTATATCCAATTGCAAAAGTGAAGGATTCGGAAGGGGAGCTTGGCCCCTCAAATGGCTTATTAGGGGTCAGGCATTCCAATTTTATCGAAGTCTAAACAATTCTATTCGGTTAGGAGTGACTTAGGGGTAAGAGGACATTGAATGGTTGAGGCCACACTCAAACCACACTGCCCAGTCTTTATTATGCCGTTTTGTTATAGGAATAGAATAAATGGCAAGGTCGCTTCTCGGATCTTCTAGCTTGGTTTGACATTATGAGTAATAATCTATCATGACCGTTGATGGTGTACCTTTGGCGTTATCATTTGAACTTATTGAAGGGGAATCAAACAACAGATACAAAAACACCTGCTCTGACACCTAACCGATGAACGCAAAATTCTATAAAAATTACCCTTCAATGCTACTATAGTTTTTAGCAAAATGTGCATCAATTTGTCTCGATGACAATGTTTTTGGCTGGTGGCCTTATTCTGGTAAGCATAATTTTGTTGTGCTTAGCTACTTTGTGTGCTTAAGCAGCTTTATGAAATTGGGCCCTGGGCTCAATTTTATAGAGCTGCTTAAGCAAAAAAAAGAAATGTCTACTTAGCAAAAATAAGCAGGACCAGTCACAGATTGTACATGTGACACTAAGGTATTTTGGCAGATGGCCTTAATCTGGTAAGCATAGTTTATTGTGCTTAGCTACTTTTTGTGCTTAAACAGCTCTATGAAATAGGGCACTGGGCGTAATACTCTGCAGCTCTTTAAGTTGACGGTTTTGTTTCCTTCATCACACGTTGAAGCAAATCAATAGCACCAGAGGTTCCCCGAAATGGCTGAATCATGCGCTAGGCTGGTTCGATTTATTCAAAAGTACTACCCAAGCAGGACTCAATTTCATAGAGCTTCTTAAGCAGAAAACTTTGCTTATAAAATGTATGATTATTATCAAAAATAAGCAGGATACCAGTCACAAATTGTACATAACCTGGTAACCTTATTTCGGTAAGCATCATTTGGTTGTGTTTAAATACTTTTTGTGCGTGAGCAGCTGCTTGAAATTGAGCCCGGGCCCAAGTTCATTAAGCTGCTTAAGCACACGAAGTAGCTAAGCACAAAACAAACGTTGGGATACCAGAAAAGGGGGAATCGTTAGCAGAAAACTGAACTGGTCCCTTCATAAAGCTTCTTAACCATACAAATTAGATTAGCACAACAAAAATATCGTTACCAGCCCAACCACCATTTTTTCGTGTACCACCTGTGACTATGTATCCTGCTCATTTTTTGCTGATCGGAGGCAATTTTAAGCAATAGTTTCGGCTTAAGCAGTTCCCTGGCTCAATTTCGTGGGGCTGCTTAGCACAAAATGTATCTAAGCACGAACAACGTTGATGATCACAAATAGTTACCAGATAAAATCGAATTTCACACGTACAATTTGTGACTTTTGCCCCATTAGTGAAACAGGTCACAAATATAGCGCACATTGTTTTGCAGCTTGTAACCTGCAGCAAATTGTATTGGCTTAGCATGAAATTAGCTCCGAGTTGACTTAGTAATCCCAGCCTATGTGATGTTTTGGTACAAACCTTGTATGTCTTTGTTCACAGTTTGCGTCTAAACTAAGACAACATTACCTCAAATGGGGTTTTCTTTCACATTTACAAGCGAATTGTCACTTCGTCGTAAACGCTCCACGAGTCTTATCGGATCTTTGAGTAGTGGTGTCGAAAACACTTCTTTTTTTTTGTATTACAAAATACAATGTCAAAAGAAAAACATGACGGGAAATATGTTTATTGGCGTCTCGTTTACAGCGTCATGTCAGCGCCAACGTCATTTCTACAAAATAAATTTGTCAAAAATGTATCCTTAAAGGGCATGAAAACCAATACAAACGGAGTAAGCTCAGGAATGCAATCTAAATTTTGTTAAGGCACTTGAAATTAGATTTTATGGTTTCGAAATTTTCATTTATTTAAAAGTTTTTTAAAAGGTGGAAATAAAAACTGCTTCTCGTTTGTCTAGAAATCATACAATATAAGTTTTTATCGAAGGAATTGTCTGTAACTGATGTTTCAAATAACAATTTTATTCTCTTGTTTATTTTTATTTTCTGTTCAGCTTTTTGCAGCAGTCTCGCTCGTATTCGTCGTGCTTTCAATCACAACATTTTGCCTGGAAACTATGGCAGTTTTCCAAACTATAACACCTTCAAAAACCGTCGAGACTGCCGAGTTCCTGTTCTTTATTGAAGGAGTTTGTGTTTTGTTCTTCACTCTGGAACTTTTAGTGAGGTTCATCTTCTGCCCAAGTAGACTGAGATTCTTTATCTCGGCAGAGAATATCATCGACATTCTAGCAGTGATACCTTTCTATACGGACTTAGGCAGTCTAATAAGTGGAGGGGAATTGGCAGGGGTCGTGAATGACTTTTTAAATTTCCTTCGGATCGTCCGGATTTTCCGGATCTTCAAACTCGCCAGACACATAAGTGGTTTGAAAATTTTGGTACATACGGTGAAAGCGAGTGCAAAGGAACTTCTACTGATGATCGTGTTTGTGACTTTGGTTGTACTGATATCGTCAAGTCTGATTTATTATGCAGAAAAATGGACTTCTGAAGTTAAAGAAAACGACTTTACGGACATCCCGGTGGGTTTCTATTGGGCAATTGTGACCATTACCACGGTAGGGTACGGTGATGTTGTGCCTCGGTCTTGGCTAGGGAGAATCATAGGGGATGTACCGCGGTAATTGGAGTCCTTACCCTGGCCCTTCCAATCCCGGTCATCGTCAACAACTTCTCTCTTTATTACACTCATGCACAAGCCAGTCAGAAGCTACCAAAGAAGCGAAAGAGAGCTCTGGTAGGAGCAGCCGACGCCCTAAGACACAGGGGAACCAGATGGCATCTTCGAGTATCAGTGGTTACTCAACTCAGTCCACCAATGAATACGATACGAACAGCATCAGGAGTGAAGACAGCGCTCTTAGAACAAGTAAGTTATCAGAATGTCGTCTAATACTTATAAGACTCTAAAATGGACACAACTTTATTTTTTATGAACTTCACTCATAATGAACTCGGGTGTTTAAAAAAAACCTTTCTAACATGAGATATCGCCTAACTCACAAGGCCGGACGGCCACTCTAAGGGGATTGAGGCTGTCGACTCAAACCAACTGACACCAGGGGCACGTTGCCACCTATTCCTGGGGCTGAAACAGGGTTACCCCGTTCACAGTCCGTAAGGATGTAGGCATGGGTATCATCCACTAGAGAGCCTGGCTGGTAAAGCAGAATCCACTCCTTCCAAACTTGGGTGTTATGCATTCAACCTTTTTCCGAATCATGTGCAACAGTTCACACAAACACTAAGTTACATTTTTTCTATTCAATCGAACAAGTTGAAACTTTTATTTTAAAAATGTTTCCTTATTATGTTTGCTGGCTTTGAAAACATTCCGACGTTTCAATCAGCATTTTTTGCTTGTCTGCATTGGACTGGGGCTTTAATTTCTGTTCAGAATTCTAAGACAAGAGGTTTGTATTCACATCAGTGCAATGCATCGGCTGTAATAGAAAACCTTTTTCGTATCAAAGGTAGATATCAATTTTGTCAGAGCAGATGTCATAGTGTCACATCGTATACTGTGGGCTTAAACCTTAAGTCAGATAGGGAGTGTATTATTTCTCGGTTCACAGACAACAGGCTATTACAATCATTGATCGGTAGCCCTAGGAAACACAGGGGGTGGTTTGCTGTTGAGCTATCGGCGTCATGACGACGAGGTTGGGAATAAACACGACAAATTTGACGGTGGAGGCTCAAGATGGATTGGGTTTGAACTCATTAGGACTGGCTGCGGATAAAAATGACTGGGTGATAAAATACTTCATGGATACCGGGGTGTTGGTGGTCGATAACTGTTTCGTGTTTCAATTTTTGTGAGTTTAATTTAAAGGTCTTCAGGTTAAGAATAAGAGTTAAAGTAACTTTGTTTGGTTTTTTAAAATGGTTTTGTTACTCCCGAAGACCTCAAATAAGTTTTAGAGTTGGTGGGATGTTTTTCCTGTTGATTCTCCTACTGTTTCAAAAAGAGGTAGGAAAACAGTTGTAATAATATCAACAGTAAATGGATAAATACATGAATGATTAAATAAATAATTAAATAAATAAATAAAAATAAATCAATTTAAAACATTTAAACTTTGAATTTAATAAGCATACTTGATAATAAGCTTACGTGGTCGCAATCAATGATTCTAAAAGCTGTCTTCTTTTGGGAAAAAAACGTTTAATTTCAAATCAAGGTTGTCTTTTTCCGCAATCGTCAATTTACGCTGAAAAACATGTAATCTATGCGTTGTATTTAGGGTACAGGTTTCTTTTCATCTCAAAAAGACTTTTTAAGATCGAATACAATGCTGTATCATTCCTTTACGAAAGAATCTGTGACTCCTAATCATATATTTCTAAGGTCAAGTAAAAATTTGAAATAATATTATTACAACATAACAAATAATCATGAAATTGTCCCTGAATCGTGAAGGCCACTCCCGTGACTTGAGGGTTCGTTGCCATTACAGAGCATCGAGCAGAGAAGCCCACGGGCGGAAACCACACCACCTGCCCCGGTACTCTGAGCTCGTATACGGTGCGGTCTCTATGAGGCACCTCGCTGTACGGTACACTGAGCAGCAATACCGGGGTAGCTTGTGTGTGTGTGAGGTCATAAGGATATCTTAGCATTCTGTATTGGGATTATAGATTTGTTGCTATACCTCAATTACCAATGCTAGGTATCTACCCATAATAGCGATTAAAGGGCAAGGGTACTCATTATCTTCACAAAGGGTGCAAATTTCCAAATAAAATCAAGAAACGGTTAGCGAAGACAATGCTGAAAAAATGAACAAGTAAAAACGCCATCCCCTACAACAAATTATTACGTTGCAGCCTCGCCGGCAAAACTCTTGTGGGATACGGCATGTGGATTGCTAATTTAAGTGAATGACGAAAAGAAATTATCATATATTTAAATTTTATCAAAATGACGTCACTAAGCGTCACTATCCTCCATTTTGGCAGCTCGTTTAAGAAAAACCCCAGACATGTTGCAAATAAAAAATGCATTTAGATTCAGCTAAATTAAGTTTCTGTTTATTTAGTTCGGTTGAGTCTATTTAATTTCTACCAGAAAATGGCCTCGATTGTTACCAATTTACCATCAAAGTCTCGCGTATTTGAACGTAAAAGTTTGCGATTTTGTTTCGCAGGAAATTAATGAAAATAGGACTCCGGTACACAGAAACCAACTACTGCTTTGTCTCAATCAGCAACTCATGGTACCAGACTAATCGTCCTAGCCTCGGTTTGGCCACAATGGTTTTGCAAAGAGGATTGATAAAATGGCCTCACATCGATTGTCTTTACACTAATTCAGTTTATCACCGTCATAAAAATTCTGAACTTGGCCATGAATTCATCGAGGTGTGTATTCCCGGTAAACAAAAGAGGCCTTTTAAACCTTTCTCAATGTTGATACATCTAACACGTCTATGAAATTAATCACCACTTCCAACATTGTTGACTTAGGTTTTAATTAACGCGGACAAAATTCTCTTTTCATATTATAATGCTCATTGTCAAACACAGCCGCGTTGCTTGTTTTGAGGTGACGCAGTGTTCGTA
Source organism: Pycnopodia helianthoides (assembly GCA_032158295.1). Classification (NCBI taxonomy): domain Eukaryota; kingdom Metazoa; phylum Echinodermata; class Asteroidea; order Forcipulatida; family Asteriidae; genus Pycnopodia; species Pycnopodia helianthoides. The sequence continues at coordinate 11,851,481 of CM063264.1, forward strand.
CATTGGCAGTGTCCATGAGTAAGTTTGTTTGCGGTCTTTCCACGTTTTTTTAAACAGCTGTACGCTGTGTTTGCGAGCGGGGCCACGAGCCTTGGTCGCCGGGCACAGGTGACGGAAAAGTTACGGTAAAGCGGTAAACTTAAAATGGCGTCTTTTGGTAAATCATTGAACAGTTAGTACAAACCGCAGCCTCAAAATTAAAACCTCAGATCTGTTTCTTGACATTGCGAATTGAGCAATCGGCTATTAAAGAGCCTCGCCTCAATAAGATCTTCATGGATTATCACATGAACTACCCGAGTCAATCCACCATGCAAAGCCTCATATCTTACATTAAACTTAAATAACCAAAGAGCACTTTAAAATGTCATGCAGAGAAAACCTGATTTAGAACTTGTAGTTCATGGTTTCTTTAATTTGTTCAAATTTTTACAGTTTCCGGAGCAGTTACGTCAAATGGTAGCGTGCGGATGCCGTCTTCGGCTGTGGGCGAAAAGACGCAAATCTCGGTATTTTTTACCGATGAAGTTATGGAGAGCCCGACGAGGTCGCGGTCTCCGATGTCCCCGTCTCAGGGAGGACTTGGGAAGTTATCTCCATCTCAACAGCGGAGAATTGGGAAGAGAGCAAGTCTCATGCCAGCTAGCCATGCAGGGGTTGGAAGAAGAGAAAGTTTTGCCCCAAACGGTAACGCCAGCAGGCAAAATGGTGAGAAGAATGTTAAAATTTGTTTCGAAATGTGACATTTTCTTGTTATACCGTGAGGCTTACTAGACTTCCCTCCTCAAAAGTTATGTATACATACATCAGATCACGTGGAAGAAATGTTTAGGTAAGAAAGCGCATATTAATAACAGTGACTGTGTGAAAGAACCAGTTTAAAATCTACGAACTTGTTAATAATACATGTACTGAAGTCTGCTGCCACCAGACTTGCAACCCTCCAATTTCACCTTTGACCTTTGAGATTTACACGCTCGCCTCAGATTGCATCTCAAATTGATAACATTTGAGGCTCTAAATCGACCAATAATGTATTTCGCGAATAACGAATACTAAAGCGAGAAGGTTTGGTTAATACAGTGATATCCTTCCATTGAACTTTTTTTTATAAGAGAGCAATGCTTTTATTAACTTACAGACCATACAGGCTGTTTGGCTAGAGTTCGGCACAAAGCCTCACATTTTCTGCTCGCATATGTCACTCCACAACAAATTATGCGGACTTAGATAAGATTGGAATGCCTGACCCTGTGATAAACAATGATTTCATGGGCCTACCGGCCAAAATCATTCGGAATCCAACACTTTGGCGTTTGGATATAGAAAGATTGTGCTGTAAGGGTTTTAATGATTAATGATTTTTGTTCGAAGTGGTTGTTTTATAACTCGGAACTTGAATTGGTTGTTTATACTCGATGCAAGAGTTGCATAGTTTCTGAAAAAGAGTAAGGTCAGTGTAATTTCACAAACAGTTATAGATAGTAAAACAATGTTTGCTGTACTTGTACAAATTTTATGGATTTTTGTTCGAGTGTGGCAGTACACCACCATTTTTTTTCCTCCTAAGATATTAATGATGTCTTATTGTTGACAGGCCGTAGTCGATCGTTGGTCGCAGGGGCGCTACGACCGCCTCCACGTCGACGCTCCCTGCTCCCCTCCATGACGGAAGTGGATGTGTGACGTCACTGGTTGCCTAGTAACGGACATCAAGCAGCTGCGCGTTGGTTGACATTTTGTATGACAATCGTCCTTCCCTCAACGCCTACGATTGCTGCTTCTTACTTCTTATGTTTAGTTCTTGGACAAAAACATTCTTCGTGAGACAATGGAAATGGCGCTCGAGTTGCCTGCCATCAACTTTATTACCATTGGTCTAAACACGATTTTAAAGATCTAAGCAAAATATTAAAGGCACTGGACACTATTGGTAATTACTCAAAATAATTGTTAGCATACAAACTTACCTGGTAACGAGCAATTGGGAGCTGTTGATAGTATAAAACATTGTGAGAAACGGCTCTCTCTGAAGTAACGTAGTTTTTGAGAAAGAAGTAATTTCTCAGTAAAATATTTAAATTGATTTTGAGGAGACTTCACGCGTGAGGTCTCAAAATCAAGCATCTGAAAGCACACAACTTCGTGAGTCAAGGGTGTTTTTTCTTCCATTATTATCTCGCAACTTCAACTACCAATTGAGTTCAAATTTTCACAGGTTTGTTATTTTGTGCATATGTTGAGATACACCAAGTGAGAAGACTGGTCTTTGACAATTACCAAAGGTGTCCAGTGTCTTTAACAAAGAAACGTCTCTGAAAGAATTATTACATCTATCATTAGAAATAACCACAGATCAAGATTACAGATGAATATTTCGCATTATGGAGTAGCTCTCATGGGCGTAACAGTCTCAAACTATCTTGTTAGAAGAATGCAAAGTGATTTATTCCACAAGTTAACTCTTTTCTGTCGGTCGTCATCATGACGCCTAATATAAGGAATCAGCAATTCATTCGTACTAGTAAGCGCACATTGCTTTTACCAATCTATTAAAAACACTGCACTCAAAGGACAAATCAAATAATTTACAACAATGAACCATTGTTTGCTGATGACAAACTCGATTGTAATGCTGGACTTTTTGTGAAAGGTTTGCTTGAATTTGCAAGAGAGATTCATTATAATTTCAGATCCTTCATTTACGTTCGATTTACAAAAGAAATTACGGTTACATTCTTACAAGCAGTGTTAAGCCCTAAAACAAAACAAAGCGCTTAAATATTTCTACTGAACTCTCTGAATAGATTTGTTAGAATTTACAAAAAATACAGTGAATGTTATACTATCTTAAGTCAAGATTTAGCCACAAATGCACCTTTCTGTAATGGTGACATTTTTGTTATATTCAACATTAATTGGTGTGTAAATCGTAATATTATGCTTTAAATGTGTATGCATTGCTTACTTAATGAATATATATTGCCAAATTTTAATTTCTTTTTTTAAGTATAACATCTTTCAATCAAAAAATATTAATTAATGTACATTTCACAACCTATACTATGTACAGTAAAATTGACGCAAGATAAACTATTTGATAGGATGTGACAATACTTGAAGAAACTTACATTTGGAAAAGTACACGCCTAAAACAGACGATTGTACATAATGCTATGAGTTGCATGGTTTAGTAAGAATGAAGATGAGCTCTAGGGATGGTGACAGCTTGTAGTGATCTTTACTTGGACGACACCAGATCTAGCTCTAAGGATCTTACAGTCAGTGAAGTTGATTCAAAGCTTCGGACAGTATTATGATGCCCGTTTTCGGGAGAAAGCTGGACAACAAATGGGTTATGATCACGGGTTAGGTTAAAGGGTTTTATAGGTTTAGAGTTATAGGGCTAAGTTTTGGGTCACGTGTTAGGGTAAAGTGCTAATGGATTTAGGGTCAGGGTTAGGGACGGTGTTTGTAGTTGGGTAGGTTTAGAGGTAGTGTTTGGGTTAGGGGTGGTGTTTGTAGTTGGTTAGGTTTAGAGGTAGTTGGTTAAGTTAGGTGGGATATGGTCTAGGAACATCACCAGTCCAGTCGTACTGTCCGGAGCAAAGCGTCAAACTTCACTGGTTTCTGATTCTGTTCAAAACCATACTATCTATAGATTTTGAGAGTCACGCACCTCTTAAACTTTTCTCATTTTGCAGTTTTTTTAAGGTAATTTTCAACATGATGCTTTCTGATTGTGATTTCATGAAATGTATTTAAGTTCACATTACTACACATTCATTTCAATATGCAAACTTGCGTCAGTTTTGTAGACCACAACAATACAGACCATGAAAAAACTGGGGTTTTTTTCATCACAAAAAGAGTTTAAAATGATACGTTTACCAAAGTATGTCATTATGAAAGATAACGGTTAGATATTTATTATCAAATAATATTTTTGCCTGCAAGTGAATTTCAGTGCTCTAAGCAAAACGTTTGTAAATTTCTTACCACTTTTGTGCTGATTAAGTAATGCAAGAGTAGCAACTTATTAGCTCTTTTGACCTACAACAACACAACGCAACAATACAAGGTAGTTTGAATGCCATTTTAACCCTTCAGCCTAGTAGGCTGAGGGGTAAACAATGGAATAAAAAGAGGATCAAACTTTTTGAAGGTATGGCATTTTGAAATGACACTTCCACCATTTGGTAACCCCTGGAAATATAAATTTGATGGAGTTTTGAGTACAAGTACAGTGCTATATAGGAAAGTAGCGACCAATGTTTTGCCACCACTTTGACGAAAAAGCGTCGGAATTTAGAGAATAATATTGAATTTATCCCTCTTTTATAAATGACCGTTCCGAAACAGTCTTATGAAAATGCAATTCATTGAAGAAAGAATAAGAAAGAATGAAAGATCCGTTATAATTTATTAAAACATCAGTAATACTGGTACTTATTTTTGTACGTTAGTTTTACACTCTCAATCCTTGCTATTTATATACAACACCCAAACTCTTAAAACAAAGCCTCAACATTCTTTAGAATTTATATAACTGGTTTCTTTAAGTTAATTACGAAAATGAAGATCATATGTAAATCATGATGTTTTGCACTTTAGCTACTGTCATTGTGTTTTTCATAATTCTAATTTTGTCATTCCATTTAATGTTAAAGGAGTATGCCTACCTTTTCATTGTGGTGAGAAAGATTTTCATAAATGCGATATCATTATTTTTAAAGTTCCATTTTCACATAAATGAATTATTCAACTTGTCTCTAAATGAGTAGGTGCACGAGTTATCTGTTGTCTACCAGTAGATTTATTAGGACCATGTCGATAAATGGAGGGTACAACTGTGCTAACCTGATGTTAGTAGAACACATCTGGACCGAATTTGCTTAGCGAAGAAATTTGCTAAGCGGGATTTTCTTCCAAACAGCTTTATGAAACTTGGCAATGGAAAGTATTGCTTATAACCACTTTATGCAAAGCAAAACTGAGCAGGTTTGACATGTGACATTGTCATTTGGTTGGTAACTATCCTTTTGTGCTTAAGCACCTCTATGATTATTCGGCCCGTCCATTTAAAGCTCCAAACTACCCTTGAACAATATCCCCTTTTAAATCTTGATTGAGTATGAAACATTTTCCAAGTAGGTACTAATTCAAACGTGCACTCAAAAAAATGAACTAAAATTATGTTTTTAAGAATATGAACAAGGGTCATTGTCCCCTAGGATTTCCATGTATTAAATACATGCAATGCCGGACATTTTAAGCTGTAAATTACTACTTTATACAAAACATTGCGAATACAATTTATAACAATTTATGTAAATAATGAACGCATACACAAGTTCACATCTGGCTTCTCAAACTTCATCTTGGTCACAATTCAAACTTTCAAAAAGTCCAATTGAATGTCACGTTGTTTGTTGGGATCGATATAATACATTGTTAAAACTGACCATGCCAGAGAACGTCCGGATAGTGGGCCGATCAAACAGGCCTGGAACAATGCTGATGGTGAACTAGGATTTGAAAGTTTGTTTGGCGGGAAAATTACGTTTGTAACTCCATTATCACCTCGGTGAGTGGTGGGGTCTGTTGTGATTGTACCCCCATGCTTAACAGATGAAGTATGAACCCCAAAATTATGTGTACCATTCTTTTAAATGGATCTGAATCTTGCTGTATTTAAATTTGTTATCAAATGTATTATACGGTGCCTGCCATAGAACACAGTAGAAATATTACAAGCCAACATTCGACAGAGGGCGGTGTTTTGTAAATTAATTTATGAAATAATAATGAATGTGTTGTACCTTAATATGAGCCTACTATAAAACATGTGCCTTGACGTATTTGGTGTATAGTTTTATTATACCCACATCATGGCGCACCTATGTTGTCATCCCATTAAATGCAATCACACCGAGGTTGAGAAAAAAATAGTCTGGTCCTTTTTTGTAAAATGAGAATCAGTTTTCGTTAACATTATTGCATCAGGGAACATGACTAAGATAGGAGCATCATGGTGCTGGTCTATTGCTATTCATCGTGTGCACTAATTAATTAAATCCACATTTATTGATTGACACCAACTACTGTCTCTTGGCTAATATTGTTAAAGCATGACCGTCTTTAATAGACTTGGAGTCAAGTCGGCCGTGACCGTAATTCCGGCATTTTTGTGCTGAAAAAAAAAACCCGATTTTTTTTTGTAAGTTAATTAGAAACGAATGACAGAAAAATATTTTTTAAAAACATTAAAGATTTCAGCACTTTTGGGTCTGTCGGTGGAGGGCAACTCATCAATGTTGTTGTTGTTGTTGTTGTTGTGGGGGGGGGGGGGAGGGGGTGCTTAAGTTTCAGACCGAAAAAGAGTACGTGGAGTCGATACCTCTAACAATGCACTCCGGTGTATTAACAGTATTTTGACTTCTTTTCACACCAGTCGTTCCGCTAAGAGCATCCCGATGGTTGAGAAGGGGGGAAAGCAAGACGGCACATGCTAAGTCATAGTATAATATCGCGGTCATAGCTTCCAGTCTGATCGTAAATCAAACCTTATGTAAAAGAATCAATTTATTAGAATGCATCTAAACTCAAAAGTAGCATACTAATAAACACAAGCGGGCTGGCGTCACGTGACTCATACACTCTAAAAACTCTCAGGTCAGAATGACCTAGCTTCCAGGTATCATGTAGACTTGGTTCCAAGTCTGCGATCGTGGCTTTTAGTCTACATACCCGATAGTCAATAACCGTGATCTCAGACTTGAAATCAAATCTAGGCATCATGGGGCTTGAACCCTTTCTAGGTCAGGCTGACCTGGAAACTGGTCAAAAATTAGATTTTGACTCACATTTGACACAGATTCTGGGTTGACCCAAGGCCCCAACTGGACCCGGGTATGGTGTCATAGGGAAATCTGTCCCCTGGAGATTAGTCCATTATTATGGAAATTAACATGTGAAGGAAGTATTAAAAGAGGCGCTATCAGAAGAAGTTTGTGCACAGTTCGTCGTATTAGGGGGAGGGGCGGGGTGGACACAGAATGTATATTTATAGTGGGTACACAATGTAAACAAATCAAGTAAGCAACGCCCAGTGCGCATGGGCTGCTTCCGAGTGCTTCGAAGGTGGGAAGCAGCAATGCTGTTTTACGCACGCTGTTCATTAAGTGCTTGTTTTGCTTTACATTGTACACCCATGAGTCACGTGACTCCCACCGTTCACTATTGTATAACGTTAGGTGGCAGCAGACACATTTATAGTTCTTTTTCATCATTATAGATTTTTGAGCAGGCCCACAATTTCGGAAAAACTGTTTCACCCGATAAGTAATTTCTTGTTAGAATCGTAATCAAACATTACTTTATTCGTTTAATTGGGATCTGGGAGAACATAATTAGTGCATACTCACGTCCAGGTACCAAGAAGTTGATGTTGCTATGGGTTTAGTACACTGGTTGCTATGGGTGCTTCATTGATTCGTTTCGCGCGGCTTTCTAGTAAATTAATACATATCTTGTGATGCGCTCTTATTATCATTTATTCGGCCGTTTCTCAAATAACAAACATACAGAATACAAATAGTCTTTAAGAAGTGAAAAAAAAATCATTAAGTTGGCCAGATTTAACAAAAGTGTACTTAAACACTATAACTCGAAAGTCTGCTAATCCAAACTTGAAAATTTAAGTAAAATACACACAAAAATCAAGAGTCCTTTTAAGGGGTGTTTTAAAACCGAGTATTCGTTTTAAAACATGGAGGTAGTTCTACCTTTATGCTAAAACTTATTTGTGTAGTATTATTTATTTAAAAGTTTAGTTAGATTCGTTGTGTTGCTTTTCACGGTTACTAATTATTTGCAAGAGCTCTCTATCTTTTTCATAAGAGCGCCACCAATCGTTTAAGGTCAGCCATTAGAAACAAAATGTCGGCAGCAGAAAAGTAATCTTCGTTGTCAAGTGAAGATGTGATGTTCATTCCTTCACCGAAAACAGCGCTGAACGTCCAAGTATCAACATGCTCCTGCTAGTTTTAACGATATATCCAAAAGAGAAGTTTGGTCTTCATCCACGTGATGATTTTATGTAAATATGCGATTGCTAAACAAAGTTATGGCAACTAGTCTACTGACACAAAGTCCAAACCGGACAAGTTCGACTGCCGGCAAAGTGACTCAATCGACGGCAGCTGGCGGTGGGCGTCTGCGCAGTGCAAGTGGTGGTGGTACGTCTGGTAAAAATTCTGCCAAAGTAAGGATAAATGCGGCACTAAAAGACAAGGTTACAAAAGGTAGGTATTTCTAATTTAATCATTTTGATCATACTTAATGCATCATTTATTCATGTTAATTATTGTTATCATCCATATGGCATTTACACTTGCAATTGCAGATAATCATGTTGCGATAATTGTAATCCTACTCCTAGTCCTAGTCCAAGATCCATCTTCCTGATGGTTGGAGACCGGAGGGTTACAACACTGTACATGATGTATTCGACCATTTCTTGTCAGATTAGTGACCAGATTTACTTGCCCTCAATATTTACTACTATCACTAGATGTCGTGACACACATTTAAAGAGCAGGGATTCAATAATGAATCAATTTGGAACACTTACATTTATTTAAAAAATCAAGAAAAAAAAGTGACAAAAACCTACCGTTACCTTGTGGTCTCCGACCATCAGAAGGATGGACGGAGGGTTACGATTATCACAACTTGTATTAATGTTATTTTTAATGTTATACTTTAAAGTTTTTTTACACAAATTAATAAAAATACAATTTTCATACGCCTGTCTATCTAACTTTTCATTTTGCGAATGTTTGCAGGGAGACTTCAAGTTGCATTTGACGGACGTCCTAAATCAACAACAGCAAGCCTTCCTGAAAGAAATTCATCCCCAACCAGAAATATCACCACATCAAGCAGCGCTGGTAATGTGAACACTAAGCGTAACATACGTCAACATCGAGTCAATAATGTACGACCTGAAACAGGGCTGACTCAAGCCTTTGAAAAGTTGAAGATTCAAGAAAAGAAACACTCATCAAGGTAAAGTTTGGCTGTTCTTGTAATAATATTTTAAACAGATTTTTCTTCGGACACCTTGCAGTCTGATAATATAAACCTTAGTTAAGAAGTGATCTGGTAGTTAAAATGTGAAAATTTGATGCTTGGTTGCAAAGATATAACCTTTTTTTATGAGCTAGGGTCATTCAAAAACATGGAGTAATTTTCTTGTTCAATTGTAACCATTTGAAACATATTTTATAAGTAAAACAACATTCATTCACACATTTGTCTTGAAATAATACTAAGCTGCAGTTGTTTTTGATGATGTTGATGGTCTAAAACAACCTAATTTTATGAGAGGAAGTCAATATCCAATATAATTTTAATCCATGAGGTGTATTTTGCTGGATTAACAGTCCTTGATACAAATGACTGAGAAAATAAAGAAATGATTAAATAAATAAATTAAAACAATTGATCTTTCCAGTGCACAGTTTCAACGTCGTAGCTCATCTGCAAGTAGTGCAAGCCACGTTTGTAAGAGTCTGGATGATGTTGCACGTTGGATTCTAATGAAGAAGTGTCAGAATATTATTGTGATGGCTGGAGCAGGGATAAGCACGCCAAGCGGGATCCCTGATTTCAGGTCAGTAGGTCAGGTCAGGTCAATAGGTCAATCAACCAAGGACTCAAGATCACATCAAGTTTATAATTTTGTCTTGCCATTGTGATGTAAGAATTGCTTTGTTTGTTGAAATTTGTGTGATGTACAAACCCAGCCTTGCTACCATGGGCAGTGCGCCGTATCGATACCTCTCGTCAGTAACCCCTGGAAGGGAAGTGCTGAAAAAATGCTGATAGGCTTCCAAAAGTGACTGCTTTGCACGCATGCTTGTTAAAAACTTTTGAGCGCTTGTGTGACGCTTTGTACTTTATATGCGTGTCAAAATGCAAGAATTTTGACGCAATTCTAAAGGTGAATCATGTATTTACACGGTCACTCTAAACTGCATACAGTGAAACATGCACAAGATCAAAGAAGAATGAGAGGGGACCAGTTGCTCTTTGACTTGATGCCTCTTTTGTAGGCTACTATAGAAGTTATCGGCCGCAGGCCTAATGGAAATGTGCCATATACTGGCACATTCTAATTAACCAATACCAGGGTCGAATTTACAAAGCACTAAGATTCATCTTAAGATGAGTCAGTATTACCATAGTGATTTGTATTGTGACATCACTCTTTGCTAAGCAACTGCGATGGATTTGCAGTTACGATCAGTCTGAACTCTTTGTGAAATCGAGCCCAGGGGTTATGAGCGAGCAGCGCATGCTTGGAAAGAAATGGCGCAGTGAGATCGATCACCCCTGCGAACGAGATTGGTACGCACCAAACTTAAGGTGTGTTAATACATGTAAAATTATAAAATTTCAAATTTGCAATTCTAATATTTGACCTTTGAACTTACTGTAGATTTATAAATCTGCTGGAATCAATCCAATGTTTTGTTTGTTAATCTCCAGATCACCGGGTTCTGGTCTCTATGACAACCTAAAGCAGTATAACATCCCATACCCGGAAGCCATCTTTGATATTGATTTCTTCCATCGTGACCCTCGACCTTTCTTCACCCTTGCCAAAGAACTGTATCCTGGTACCTACAGACCGAATTACGTGCACTATTTTGTGAGGATGTTGCATGATAAAGGAATCTTATTGAGAATGTATACACAGAATATTGATGGTTTAGAGAGAAGTAAGAACAATTTGTACATTTTAAAACTTATCGCTAAGCATTTTACTTGCAAGGTCTGGGGAAGCTCGGGCTGAAAAAAATGTGAAATGTGCACTGGACGCCATTTCAGCAAGCAACTCTTTTGATGCAACAATAAATCAGTGCAGACAATGACCATTGCTATCAATGAATCACAAAACATTTGCTTGCTGAAATGGCGCCTATGCGTATTAAGTTGAAGCCCCAGTAACTCATCTTGCACCTTCGGTGCTCTCTAATCTTTGCTGATTAATGATTCTTACAGGCCTGGATATTCGTATGTAAACAGGCAAGGCCATTTTCATTGTAGAGGGCTTTTGGACTTTGGGAGTATTTTTGAAGGGGCACCAAAGCCAAGACCAGGGGCAACAGCGGCCCTTGTCTCTGTTTGCCTCTAGATTTTTATTAATACTGGATTTTATAGTCTACTTTTATTTGACAATATGTTGAACAAATGGATTTGGAAAACGATACAAATGGTTTAAAGATTTTGTTGGCTCCTCTTTGTACTCTTAAACCTTTGACAAAAATAAACACAAAAGAGTTGTTTACGGTAGGAAATAAAATCAACAATTCTTGAAGGTATTTGGTTTTAAAGAATGAATCTGTTTGATGATGTTTCAGTGGCAGGGATCTCTGCTGCTAAGCTTGTTGAAGCTCATGGAACATTTGCTTCATCAACTTGCACAAGATGTGATCAGAAGTATGATGGTGAGGAAACTAAGGTAAGTAAACACCGAGTTGTTAGTGGTGTTTGAAGCTTTGCATGGTGTGAAAAATAAGAAGTAACTATCAATAGTAAACTTGCGGGTACAACCATGTGAAAAACCTCTTTTGTGAGAAGTGTTTGCTCTGAAAAGAGCCGGTGTGGTCTCGACGTTTCCAATAGTATACTCTGCTTGCTTCAGGAGAATGCTGGACTGCTGGTGGTGATGCAGCTTAGAGCAGCAGTAGAGCTTGACGGATGCACATTTGGGCGGGAAGTATCCAAGTTGTTCTTGATCGATGATGCATGGGCGGATGTGGCTGGATGTGTGTGCGATGGAGTGTGTGATGCATGGCCAATGTATGGGAGGGTGATGGTTGCCTTGAACTGTAGCCTATCCTTCAGTGGGAGACTTGGCTTGGGCTGGTTGAAGTTGAAGGTCTTGTTTCCGTTGAGTCTTGATGTGGTGAAGCTCCTGCTTTGGTCACAGGTGTTGAAGGCACTGTGGGCCAAAGTGTTGTGGGCAGCCAGGTGTTGAAGGCACTGTGGGCCAAAGTGTTGTGGGCAGCCAGGTGTTGAAGGCACTGAGGGCCAAGGTGTTGTGGGTGGCTAGGTGTTGAAGGCACTGAGGGCCAAGGTGTTGTGGGTGGCTAGGTGTTGAAGGCACTGAGGGCCAAGGTGTTGTGGGTGGCTAGGTGTTGAAGGCACAGTGGGCCAAGGTGTTGTGGGTGGCAGACTTGAAGCTCAGATGATGGAATGAAGAGTTGTGTAGGTACCGGTCCAAGTACTGAAGAAAAGAACATTCACAGGGATCTTGGTGGGATTTGAACCTATGACATGTCTTTACCACTTCATCCACAAGCTTACCCAGTGAGAATGGGCTAGTTTGATTCCAGTAGTGATGGCTAGTTTTTAATTTTGGTCTTTCTCTTTGCAGCCATGCCCTCTATTTGTCTGTAACTAAAAGATTTTTTACAATTACATTATATTGATGTTACTTTTAATGGCAAACGTGGAGTCGTTAACGAAATCTTGATGTGTTTCTCATCCAGGTAGAGATAATGAGTGATAAAATACCCAGATGTAAACAAAGAAGCTGTACGGTATGTAGGCCATAGTAACATTTTTATTAAATATGAAAAACACAAATGTTTACTATTTTTTTAATTATATGATTTTGGGTTGAACAAAGAAAATTTGACTGGAGCAAGACTTGAACCCCGACCTCCAGATTAACGTGCCGACACTCTACCAACTGAGCTATCTAGCTGTAATGTTGGCAGTCTCCCTATTTTGTAAATATCTTTGTTCAAGGGTGCCAGTCAGAAGCCAGTAACAAATTACCCAGTCAGTTTCCCTTGTGATTTATAACTTGATTGTTTTGTATGTTTGGATTTTATATAAGAATAGAAAAATTTGTAACTGTGTTTGCTACATTTTGTTCATATTCACCTGTTACTTCAAGTTGCTGTATATTTGTACTTAATATTTAATTTTCCTATTATATATGTCTAAGTATGTTTTCATTCTAATTTCTTGTCCACCTCTGACTTTGAGATAGTTTAAAACGTTTCATGAAATATTGACTTTTCTTAATTCAGGGTAAAGTCAAACCTGATATCGTCTTCTTTGGAGAGGACCTTCCTAAGAGATTCTTCTACTATTTAAAGGATTTTGCTCAATGTGACTTGTTATCGTCATGGGAACATCACTAGAGGTAAATGTATAAAATGGACTGGTAAAAGAAACATGGTTATTTAAAGATAGGGTCATAGATTGGTTTCCTCCTCACATGCTTAGGGGTCTATAGAACAATTCTGGATACTGTTCGTCTTTGCTCCTGCAGTAGTGGCCAGCAAAACCATCCTTCTCTGCCTCATTTTTGTTGAGAGCTTGGGCAGGTCCCCACAAAGGACTTTGTTGGTCATATGTTGACTCCAATTTGGGCTTAAAACTGTGTAGAAGATTCTGAACCTGTTTTTTCTTTTTCCCCCTGTAGGTACAACCCTTTGCTGGAATAATCAACTCAGCAAGGGGATACATTCCAAGGCTACTCATCAATAGAGAAGCTGTGGGTCCGTTCGCTAGACCACGTTCAAGCCGGTTCAATGATGTCACAGTAACTGGGATTTGGTTGAATGTGTTCAGAGGTTCGCACGTATCTTGGGATGGAATAAAACTCTTCAAGATATGATCAAGGAGCATCAGACAATACTAGTAAGTCTTCACCATCCAAATTTTGAACATTTCGGGGTTCCCACTCACATTGTTAAATACAGGATTGGTAGAGCTGACAAAATAGTCATACAGTGTTGGTCAACCATGTACATGGAATAACAAATCTGTAAAAATTTGGGCTTAATCTGTTGTGTGAGTCTAGGATGGGGGGGGTACCCAGACCCACATGCCATTTTCAGGAATTTTCAAATTTGGCAAATACCATCCCTAATTATATATTAGTAATAATTATTACAAATATTTATTTATCTTGCATCATATTTTTATTTCTTTTATTTATCACTAAAAGGATGCAGAGTATGGTCCTAGGAAGGTTCCAGAGAGTCCATCCCCAAAATGTTCTGATTCCAACAATGGAAGTGAAAGTCGGTCAACCAATGAAAGCCAGTGACAGGAGCAACGACTAATCAAAATGCAAGAGGCGGTTTCCGTGGATACAAAGCAAACAGTTGCCAGTCATTAGATGCCATGAAAGGAAATGCCGTGAAGACAAACTTGCCGGAGGGAGGCAAGCCAACCCCAAGAAACTTTCACACAGTGTCAGAAACAACGTCCCCTCTGAACTCACTTGGAAAATTTCCACCCCTCACAACGAGTGGAAGGATCCAGTAAAAAGAGAGTAACTCTTCCAAAACTTAATACCGATATCCCAAGGGCCATTAGAGGAAGAGGTAAATCGTGGCGTAGTGACTCGTCCGACAGTAGTGATTCGTCAGAAAGTAGTTCCGACACTGACTCAAGTGACAGTTAACGTGAGGTGCATGTTTCTTGATTTGGTTTTCAGACTTGGAGACCATCGTTTTGTGGAATGTTACAGTTTCTTTTAGATACCCATTGTGTGAAGAGGAACTGCTGTGCAGCTTTCTTAATCAAGAAAATCCGTAACTAAAAAGTAATAAATGGAGTGAATCACTGTTTGTTCCTGAACCAATCTCATGGCATCAGTTCACAAGCTGGTACTGTGATCCAAAGCATTAACATGCCTGTGTAGCTTCAACTGCTCTTGTCCCAATTTCATTGCTTAGCAAATTTCCTCTTAGCAAAAATCAGCAGGATACCAGTCACAGATTGTGTGATATGGTATTTTAGCTGGTAACAGAATAGTCTGGTTCCTTACTAAGAAATTGCAATTAGCAGCCATAGGCACAGGGAGAAGTGTGGTACCTTCTTTTTATAATTGAAGGAAATTTGTACTCTAGAAGGTGCAAGTGCCCCCCCCCCCCATTGATTTTCCTGCCCCCGAGGCCCCCCCCCCCTTTTGAAGTCTTGACTTTTGAGATTTAAAACTTTCAGAGTAAAATGTTACATTTGATAAGCTTTAATGTGAAAATTTCAATTTTTTAAAAACTATATTCACATTTCCATGCAGACATGGTATTTGTTTTTGCCTTCATGTTAGATTATTGTATACAAAAATAGTAAATGGAATAACAAGAGCATTGAAAAGGGGCTTGTTTAGGACAAATGCAAACATAAACTACAGTTTAAATTGACCAGAAGTGACCCCCTTAGGAAAATGTGCACTCCTTGTGCCCCTAAATCATTTTGCCCTAGTTTCGGCACTGCTCTGAAAGATTGGTAGTGTTATGAACTGTATGTTTTGTAATTTTTAGACTGGCGCTAATTGATCTTTCCAGAGATAATTACAAATTCAATACTTTGTTTTTTTAGTTTAGGTAGAAGTTGCTTTAAAAAATTGATAACAATTCAAGTATTATTAGAAGCTAAACACTCGCCACACTTCAAGATCAAGAAAACAATTTTGTGTAATATAAAACAATATAAAAAACTATTTGTAAATATTGAAATTAATTCAGGTTAATAACTTCATGATTTATTTACTTTTAATAACTTATTTTTTGCTCATTCTATAATTACATTATTTAAAAATAATGTGTCTATTTTTAAGGTCTGTGCTTTTTCATAGATATTTGAAAAATAACTTAATAACATTCACAATGTTCATAGTAAGAAATAGAGAGTGCAAGAAATAATGTTTAAAAACTAATCCCTAAGGCTACTAAAAATGACACTTGTCCGGAAAAGCGGGGTTTGAAAAATAAACAAATTTTGTTCAAAAAACTTATCCTAGTTTGAGGTGTAATTATTGTATACATTAAAGACACTGGACACCTTTGGTAATTGTCAAAGACATCTCAACATATGCACAAAAAAACAAACTTGTGAAAATTTGAACTCAATTGGTCGTCGAAGTTGCGAGATAATGGAAGAAAAAACACCCTTGTCACACGAAGTTGTGTGCTTTCAGATGTTTGATTGCTTGATTTCGAGACCTCACGCATAAGGTCTCGAAATCAATTCAAATATTTTACTTCTTTCTCAAAAACTACGTTACTTCAGAGGGAGCCGTTTCTCACATTGTTTTATACTATCAACAGCTCTCCATTGCTCGTTACCAAGTTAAGTTTTTATGCTAACAATTATTTTGAGTAATTACCTATAGTGTCCAGTGCCTTTAAAGATGGCAGATCGATCCACTATTGCTTCTCTTCACCCTGGAGGATTGCAAAAATCAGAGACCTTCTTAGCAAAGTGTATTGAGAAATGAAGATCTTATGAGTTTAATTCGTGGATTTTTCTTTGTGTGGTTCTCAAAATGACTGTGCTGCGTTCACCAATGGAGATAGAAAATCAGATTTGATTTTATGTTCATTGTCATTTATTATTAATAAATCTCAGAGCCGCGGCGCTGCCCAAGGTTGTGTTTCGAAAAGGCCACAAGCGACACAGATTGATTGGACAGCTTCTGCCAAGTGGTGGCGCAAACAAATGTCATGGCGGCGCGCAGTCACACACACTTACCAGCATTCGTGTGTTTTGTTTACAAAATTAATGAGTAACACGCACATTTGAATGATAGATGATCCTCGACTAGGTTGAGGGATGTGAACTCCTCCTGCGGCTGGTATTATTTTACCAGTTTACTTTGTCGTTTGTAGGTCTAATGTTAACTTAGTTCAAAGAAAATGGGACGGAAGTGTGTGTGTTGAACCAACCACGATTAAGGAATCACGTTTGTCATGTTTTTGCACGTCTTGATACTAAATGTGCTGTTCGCATGTACTATTAAGAAGTCATATGCAGACACAAGTCATGCATATGATGCTGAAACCAATTCAGAACACGGAATGAAATCATCAGACGATCACAGAGGACTTCAACCTTCTGTGGACTGCTTTGAAGATGATGAAAGTTGCTTCCAACGCGACGATAAAGAACATGAACTTGAAATTGAAGAAGTGCAAGACATCGCTGTATCTGATTCGAATGCTGAAACTAGTAATGGCTTCAAATGGGACAAGAATGGATATATCATGTTTTGTCCATGCATGGGTAAGTAGAATAACGCTAACCTGCTAACTTGCCTCTTTTATACCATGATGTATACAGTCAATTGTGTCCCACATTTTTTTAGGGAAAATTCTACCCTTACCTGTTTGAGTGAAAGGATGGCAATATTAGTGAGGAACAGGATTAAATCCATTGATTTTTATTCAAGTCCCCATACATCCCTGTAAATTCATTCATTAGTGAGCCATTCAATTCATAACAAATTTAACTGTTCAAATCTATGTCTAGACTATTTATAGATGAAATCTTTCCTATCTCAAATGTCATTAATTTTTTGAACAGGGCGTTTTGGCAACCAAGCTGAGCATTATCTCGGAGCAATGGCATTTGCTAAAGCTCTCAATAGAACTTTAGTCTTGCCTCCATTTAGGACATTTGTAAGTATTTTGGTTTATTCACAAACTTATCCCCCTAAATTATGCCCTCAAGAGTCAGGGGTGCGGACATGGTGGAGGGGGGGGGGGGGTGTCCAGAGCATTGGCACTATGGGACAAAAGAGATCAAGTTGTGATAATTGGACCCTCCTATATAAACTGATAAAGGAACGGAGGGTTATGATTATCACAACCAACTCAAACTCGTACTCAAAAAATCTACTGTTTATTCATTTTGTCATTTTGTTATTTCCCTAAAATTTGTTTCTTTAAAAATGTTTGACTCTCTTCAAAATCCTGTATTTTCTTTGTAGGCTCATGCATCATTTGGAGAGTTGTTTCAGGTCGGACCAGTGCATGAGTTCCATCGTGTTATACTCATGAAAGATTTTATGAAGTTTCTTGCTCCTAAGTACTGGCCACCTGGCAAACGATTTGGCTATGCTCATCTACCACAGAAAGACGATATATCCTGCACCATGAAAAAAGGTAAGGAGACATTTAAATACACTGTTATTTGTAAACTGAGTTTTTGTTTTGTTTTTATTCGTTAAGGATTTATTTCTCATTTATTGAATGGATTATTAGGCTTTTGAGTTACAGTGGTTAGGTTCACTTTTATTAATCCTGGTCATCTTAGAATAGGTTTGAAAACACTGTTTGTCTTGTCATCTGATTCCAGTAGTTCTTGCCTTGATCTGTTCTAAAACCTGGCTGAATGAAAAATAGTTAATACTTGATTAATATGATATGATAAGGCCATGAGAATGAAAATTATAGATTTGCGTCCACCGCCCGCTTGCTCTGAAAGCTACCGCCGAAAAATTTCATTATTTTCACAAAATTTCATTATTTTCACAAAAAAAGACTCTGCATCACAAATTTTGAAGTTTCAAATCAGGCCAAACAATAACAGGGTTCTGTCATTAAAATTGGCTCGGTAGGTCGGAAAGTTTTTTTATTTTGCGTTATTTGTTTACTCCGACACGATTGACGATACGTCCACGATCGTTCATGTGTTTAGCGCAATCAACGGATTTGCACAACGAATTAGGCAAAATTGCGCGCAAACTGCAGTTTGCGCTCTGCAGATTTGGCAGTTAATCTACCTGACCATGCAAATTGTGCGCAACCTTCAGTTTGCGCTCTTTAGATAGGCAGTTCAAGCGGCCAATGTTGCAACGGTGTGCGCAATATGAAAATTGCGCAAACCCGTGGAATGCGCTTCACACATCGCCGTATACACACGTGCGCGCTGCGCGCATTGAATTGTGGGTACTTTTCGCTACGAAAAAATAATGAATAATGAAAAATGAAAAAAAACATCATGTCATTTCAAAAATGCTCGGACGCAAATCTATAACTTTCATTCTCGTGGCCTAAGGTGAAAACACAGTGAGTTCTGTGTAGAGTGTTCCACCAATCACAGCCAGAGCAATCATATGGTTGGTCAACTTGCTAGAAATATCTTAAGGCATTGTCACATGAAGCAATTTACAGGCAACCAGTTCTAGGCAGTCTCCAATAAGAAAATCCATTGGCATTTCAGTTTTCTCATTACTTTCCTGGGGAAAGTGAGTAACAGCTAGAAGATTGTCTCTTGTGCTGCTGAAGTGTTCCTTGTGCTTGCAGTACAATTGGTTGCCTCCAAGTTGCCCCAACAAATTGCCCTGTGTGACAAGGCCTGTACAGTGATTTGGGTTTTTTGCTTTTTAGTTTGTATCAAAGTTTTGTATTTAGTAAACATATAAACAATTGTTATATGTTGCACAAATGTCTGGACATAACTTTGGCTAACACTGTGATAGTAACTTTAGAATGACAGCCTTTGGTTTGGATTTCAAGTTTTCATAACATTTATTTATTTGTATTTGTTCTTCAGGAAATCCATTTGGACCTTTCTGGAACCATTTCAACATTACTTTTGATAAATGCATTAAATATCAAGTCTACAATGTTGCTGATATGAGTAACAAAAAATCAATGGAAAAAACAAAAGGAACTTGGGATGAAAGGTAAGACTTTTACAAATGTAAAATTTAAATTAACGTTCATGGACTTTTGGTTCACAATTTTAAGCATTTCAGTGAGCAAACGCCCAATATCTGTTGAGTTATTAATAGAATTTGGATTGTACAAAGAAAAATTGACTGGAGTGGGATGTGAACCAACAACCTCCCTGCATTTTGATTGAGTTTTCAGTCCCTACCTGATAAATGTTTTGTGTTTTCTACCGTCCTCTGAAACTGGACATTTCTTACTTTCACATTCACCTTTGATCCTGTTATTGACGCTTGGCGTATAATTTGCAATAAATATAATTGAAATAAGATTAAAATAATTGTATTCATCCAAACACACATCCTGAGTAAATCAACTTGTTCATCTCCAGATTCCCACCAATGGAGCATCCTGTCTTAGCTCTACGTGGTTCTCCAGGCTCCTATCCAATGCTTGCTGGTAACAGAGCTATCCAAAAGTACCTCATATGGGAACCAAAGTTTTTTGAAGAAGCAGGAAAGTATATCAAGGAGACATTTCAAGATGAGGGGTTTGTCGGAATCCATCTGCGTAATGGGATAGACTGGGTAAGATTGAAATTCTGAAACATACTTGATACTATTAGTGCTAGCCAGAGGGGTGTCTGGGTGTCTTTTGGACACCCTGTTTTATATTTGGACACCCCGTTTTATCTGTCATTTACAATGAAATGTATTGTACGTGAACAATTTGGACACCCAGTTTTCAAGATTCCAGCAAATTTGGAAACCTTTTACAAAATCCTGGCTAAACCCTTGCTTGATACATTCAGAAATTTCAATGCAATACTTTAACAAAGCTTGTGTACTTTTCTTGACTACATTATTCCCAAGCACATTAGATACACATGTGCATGAGTATTGAACTGCATTACTAATGCCATTTACTGAACATGTATTGATATTTTCTGTTTCATGTTTGATTATTGATAACTTTTAAACTTTTATTGCATGAGGATTTGTCTTGTTTCTGATATCTTGACATGTTTTTAACTTTCAAATGTGAGACAGTTCACACTTGACTTTCATTGTTTTTAGAATATTCTACTGTCATGACTGTATTTGTAATGCATAACTTAACATTTCATATGGGAACATTACAGAGTAAATTTCATAAATTTCATTTGTTGTATTTAGGCCTAGAATTATACAGAGGCCTTGGAGGCCATAGTCTCTGTTTCCATTGGTCTTTGCCTTGGTGCTCGTTCAAGTATGCAATTCCAAGCCTGGTATTGGTATTGCTTACGCTGATAGCTATATTTGAACTCTCTCTGTATTCCAGGTGGGATCATGTAAACATGCTGAGGGGAAATCTTTGAAACGCTTCATGGCTTCACCACAGTGTCTGGATGAAACACCTGGAGCTGTCGTAACAAAGGTAGCAATTCATTCAACGAAAGTTCTATGTCGAATTTGTTTATTATCCCAAACTAATCCCATAATAGGCTTTCGTTCTGAATTTCTTTCTTTTTTTTCTTCGGAAAAGTATTTATGTTGACTTCAAAGTGTGTGCTGTTATAACAAAAGCAGTCAAGTTTAAAGAACTGATGAGAGAAAGGCAGAAAGTGCACAGAAAGGGTCTGCTTTCTGCCTCTCTCTCTCTCTCTTTATCTCTTTCCACTTGACTACTTCTGTTACACCAGTATACTTGTACCTGTTCATGTGTGTTGTGTTGTCATTTACAAATACCTTTGAGAAAGACTCTGCTAGTGTCAAAATGTCAGGCCATTAACAAGTTTTTGCATGTTTACCATAGTTCCTTGTGGTTGGTGAGCAGTTTGCAACAACTGATTCTATTTTCTCAATTTCAATTTGTTTTATTGGTGACTGTGCTGTCCAGGCACATGAACCTCCATTCTAGAATGAGCTTCCATTTCACACTCACAGTGCATCCACTACTTCCCTTCCTTGGATGCTTTTAAGAAGCTCTGAAAACTCGTCTATTTGAACAATGACCTACATGTTTAACTGTATTCTTTGGTTAAGTTTGGACTCTTTTCAGTGCTGTGATGAGTACTAGCGCTCTATAAATGTATTTATTATAATATTATTATTATTTATTATATTGAATGATATCTTGTGAAATTGCTTTATGATGTATAAGTTTGTGTTTTTCATGACTGACTTGACAATGTTTTGGATTATTTGATAGGAACTTTGTCTACCTAGTTTATCTCACATCCTTGACCACACAGCAACAGTATTCAAACATGTTAACGCTAAGCATCTATATATAGCAACAGATAAACATCCGTATCTAGAAGACTTCAGGAACCATCTTCAACCAATTGGGGTAAGTTTTAGAAATCTCTGTGTCAAGTTTCTTTGTATCATCAGTGACTATAACTTTAGAAAATTTGAAAGATGGAAATTAATGCATTTGTGTCCCTTTGTGACATTTTGTTGTGAGAAAAGTGTGTAAATGAACACTTGTTTCTTTGTATCATCAGTAACTATAACTTAAACTATAACTATAACTTTAGAAAATTTGAAAGATGGAAATAGATGCATTTGTGTCCCTTTGTGCTTTTATTGTGAGAAAAGTGTGTAAATGAATACTTGCGACTTGATAACGTTAAGGCAGGGTATACTTTTGAATAAACATGATTTGTATTTTTATGTTCGGAGTCTGTTCACTGCAGAGACAGACCTTATAAATATTCATGGCCTAGATTCTGTTTGTATCTAAAACCTAACTTTGTAAGAATAGACCTTATGAATATTCATTAGTATTTTCTTGATTGAGTTCTGATCATTATCTGACTCTCAATCATGTGGAGACAGACCTTATAAATATTCATTAATTTTTGTCCTCTCCTTTTTTTCAGGTGTCTGTTCATTATTTGAAACCCAGCCTCGTTGAAACAGATCTTATGATTCTTGGCCAAGCCGATTATTTCATCGGAAATTGTATCTCATCATTTACCTCCTTCGTGAAAAGAGAACGAGATGCCAACGGGAAACCCTCCTCTTTCTTTGGTCAAGATTTAAAATTCTGAACATCTCATATGTAAGATTTGTATCTACTGTAGTTTCAACTCAATTGCCATTATTTTGGTGTAGTGGTGTCTTGCCTTGCCTTCCACCTCTAGGACCCTGGTTCGAATCCCACCTGGGCACTATGTGGATTGGGTTTTCCCTTGAATATTCCTTTGGGGTTTCCTCCAACATCTAAAACTAAAACTACCTACCTTGGCTAGTATAGTTATTAAGTTCACTTTTCTTAGAATCTAGAATTAATTAATTATCATTGTACTTACATTTGGTAAATCAGAAACAAAACATGCTGCACTCTACAAAGATAAAGAAAATGTAATCAATCAATCAATAGATAGGATTTTAAATACATGAAATATATGAAGGGAAAGTGCATCAATGTTTTTTAGAAGAGTAATTTAATTCCCATCTTCTAGTTTTCAAGAAACACACCATGCAAACAACCTTGAAACACATTTCATTAAGTTC
Organism: Pycnopodia helianthoides; assembly: GCA_032158295.1. Classification (NCBI taxonomy): domain Eukaryota; kingdom Metazoa; phylum Echinodermata; class Asteroidea; order Forcipulatida; family Asteriidae; genus Pycnopodia; species Pycnopodia helianthoides. The sequence goes on from CM063264.1 coordinate 11,874,483, forward strand.
AAGTAAAAACAACAAAAGCCTTTACGTTTTGTCACTTGTGATTGTTTGCATGTTCTTATGTTGCTTATTATGATTGTGGCAATCAAAATAAACAATGATGTTCTTCAAAAACAATTTTCTCGACCTTGACATTATTTCTGACTGAAATATTTCTCTGAAGTATTGTTACTGGTATAATCAGTGAATTCTTAGATTGAAACTGGTTCTGTTTTTTTCCTTCTTCTTTTCTGTGTTCTAATTACCAATTATGTACTTTGCCTTCAGAGTTTTTTTAATGACTTGAAATAAGTTATTTTCTTTGTTTTTTTCTTCTTATTTTGTGTCTTTAATCTAGCAGCTGTTAATCTCTATACATTTTGTTTGCTTAATTGTATTTATAATAAAACAATTGAGCATATTTTTTTTAATGTTTGTAGTTTGATGTTAAACTTTTGATGCTGGAATTATTATGTAGTTTTGTGAATGGAGATTGAGTACATGATGCAATTTTATAAAATGAAAATAAATACATGTTAAGAAATATTATATTTTTAAATTTGTATGTTTTGATAATTCAATTTTTATATTTGTACAAATTCATACATATTACATTTATGCAGCATCTTCAAAACCAACCATTGGTCTGAAGAAACAGCTGCGGAAAGATGAAGTGAATTCTGAAGTTATGAATTTAGTCCAGATGAAGCAAGTACAGTACATGGCAGAAGGCTCTATATGTAATCATTTAACCCAACAGTATAGTATGGGATCTTGTATGTAGTTTACTGCAAGTATGCTGTAACTCCGCGGTCAATTGAAATATCTTTTCTTGTTTCTCGTGAGGCACCAACAAAGAATTTTAGCTTCTATTTAAAAAAAAATAATACTAACTTCTCTCAGAACCGTAATTTAGTTTTTGTTTTATTTATTTAAATTGTTAAATTCGGTAAATTTTAGCGGTCTCTTTTGTTTTTCTGGTCAAAATCGGAATTTGTGCATCTGCACGTACAACAAACACAATCTTTTTTTAATGTCTGATTGACGAATAACTAATAATTGTTTGTGATTGGCCAATCGTCATTTTGTACACCCATACACGTAGAGCTGTTGCAAGCTGGCGCGTCTCTTGCAGTGACTTCTCATCAGATGTTGAATCGAAATCTGACCAAAAATGGTTGACACAGATGAGAACAAGTCCATGGATGTGGTTAGAGTGCCGTGTGCAAAACGTTTAAGATTCGCCAAGAATGTCGCTGAGGGTTTTTTCTGATAGATGAAGTTGTGGCTCTTTCTGTCTGGAAAGCCAACTTGAGAGGAGGACGCACATAGAGCTTCGTTGCACGGTACAGTTGATAAACTTGTCTGTAGGAAGGGAATATTGTTGGTAAGTAACAGTTGTGTACGTATGAATAATCTTACATTATAATTGTTCTTAAAGGAACATTACAGAATTGGTAAGGAGAAAACTTGTAAAATAGACTTTTTGATCACAGATTTACATAAAACTTACACGGTCTAATGATGATGATAGTAGAAAAAATCCCTTGAAATATTTCTGTCTGAAATGCCATATTTGATGAGAAATGAATAAACTAATTTTCCGATTGGAGTTTATCGCTCAGTAAGCGTTTTATTCATTTGTTGAATCTATATGATTTCATGCAAAATGTGTAATCGGTTTTTCACTATTTTCTCGTGACCCAGATGGCCGATCGATCTCAAACTTCTACAGGTTTGTCAGTTTATGTATATTGTGGATTACATAAAGTGCTTACACTGCCAGCAACTGTTTTGTTAGCAAAAACCAATTCTGTAATGTTCATTTAACTTGTTTTGTGTGTTAATTGTGACCAACTAAAGACTGGAGTTTTAAAAGATGTGCGGTTCTTAGTAAGAACCAGGGGAAATGAATAATCTATCTGAATCTCATTATGTCGTAGTTTCAATTGATGTTCTTGATGTGGAGATATACCATACTTTTAGTCATTACTTGAAGTTTATGATATAGTAAAACCACCAGAGCGAACCATGCCACTTGATTTATTGCTTTAAGCTCAAAAACAATTGATAGTTATTAATGACCCAATGACTAGCCCCGTAACTTTTTCCCCTTTTCGTCTAAATGTTTGGGAAGACGTCACGAACTGTTTTTTCCCCAGTGTGTACTTACCTCCATTGTCACAAAACACATAAGATTTGAACACAATTGGGTGCTTTCGTGACGTCCTACCAGACGGTGTTTTCTCAGATGGCCTACCTTATTTCTACACACCAGGGCCCAATTTAATGAAGCTGCTTAAGCCCCCCCCAAAAAAAAATCAGCTAAGCACAAAACAGTTTTGCTTACCACTAAAATGTTACCAGCCAAAATGGTATTTCACACGTACAATTGGGGACTGGTACCTGTTCCTTTTTTACTTAGCAGAAAATTAATAAGCAAGATTTTCTGTTTATTCAGCTCTATAGAATTTGGCCCAGATTTAGGCCTAATAATCAGTTACAAATTATACCCTTTCACGTGAACCAAATACATTTATTTATTTATCTGCTCATTGAAGATGTAGAAATATATATTGATTTGAATTAATGGTATGGCAATAACACTTAAGGTACTTAGAGTCCAAATATAATTCAATAGACGAACTTTTTTCAATTATTCCTGTATTAATTTCCAGATTTAGGCCTAATTGTTTGTAACTTATTTACTGTAGAATTCATTTAATGTGAGGATTATGTTATGCGCTTTCTAATGAGTTTTCCCGATGCAGTGTGACATTTTGTTTTACGCTTAAAGGGGCTGTGTCGTCATGATCAAAGCAGGCCTGTAGTTGTGTATGGAATTCTAAGCTCTAACCCACTTACAGCACACACGCGTGCAGTTACTGGGTGAGAGTTCATAATTCCATACATGCAAAACCACAGGCCTGCTTTGATCATGACGACACAGCCCCTTTAAGCATAAAACAAAATGTCACCCTATAGTACCATCGCATCCTTGAAGTCGTGTACGCTTAACTAGTCCATATTTGGGCGCGTAGTTCATGGTAATCGACCTTTCATGTAAGCTAACTCCCATCCACTACAAGTACATGTGTCTAGTTCCCGCTTGATATCACAAGCATTCAAATAGACAATAATACCGGCGCCCTGCGTTAGCAGAGGATGTCCTTTGACTATTCACCGGATAAGAATGCCCGGTATGTGTGAATCTGGGTCTATTGATTCTAGCCGGTTTACAGTTACCCGCTGTGTTTAAATATTAAACTGTCAGTTTTGATGTAAAATCTTACTGCCGTGAACGCTGCTGTGTTAAAAATCTACAATTGGCAACAAATAATATTCAATCTGCAATAAGCAAAAATCCATAAAATATAGAACAAAATCATGTACAAAACGATCTATAGAAACTTCGAAAGAAAACTTCGTCAATGGAAAATTTGACTTCGATAACGGGATGTTTTACCATCCATATTTGACTAGTTAAAAAAAAAGCAGCATCTGAAAGAATAATTAGAAGGCAATGTATATATTTGTATATCAAAAATACAAATGCAGTTTGTTTTAAAATCACTGGTCCCCAAGGAAACTTCATTAATTTGTTTGTAGTTTAGTCTCTATAGCTCGACCTGGCAGCTGACCAAATGTATTTTAGCTGGAGAAAAAAGTTCGAGAAAATGGCGCTTGTCGTTGTGTTAATAACAAGATCAGCATAAACTTCACTCTACTTGTCTTTCAATACCAGATAAATAATTTGGAATTGAAACACAATTTACTCGAATACCTTGAAGCCTTTAGACTAAAATTGAAAGTTTGTCTCAATACGTAGCGAAAACAATAATTCAACAGCCTACAGCTTATACGAATACCAATGCTGAGATAGCACAAATTCAAAGGAGGTTAAAATGTTGTCATAATTTTTCGAGTGTAACTTTCTTTTCAGACTTATATCACGATGTCGTATGGAGGAGGAGCTAAATGTCCCAAATGTATGAAGAGTGTGTACTCGGCTGAAGAAGCGCCCACTCCTGTACAGGGACACAAATTCCATAAACTCTGCTTCAAATGCGGTATGTAACAAACAATTTGATTGGTCCATAACTTGTATGCAACTATTACGCCTATTTCATTTCTTTTTTACTGGAGCCTCAAGTGAACATTATTAAAAAAGTGTGTCAAATGATAAAACTGTGATGTCATGGAATTACAGTAAACTTAAAGGTTGTGTCACATGAGGCAATAGGAGCAAAGCTCTCTGAAAAAACAAAAACATTTACGTTACTTTCAAAATAAAAAATACTTAACTAGGGTAATTAGGACACTGTGTTAGAAAATTGTATATTGTCCTATCTTGCTCTCAATCAGCTAATTAGCTCGAATTGCACCTGATGTAGAAATTGCCTTTTGTGAAAAGCTTGTGAAAAGGCCTATGGACCAAAAGCTTGTAAAGAAATGTAACTCCATTTATATGGATCGGTGAAACACTAATCATAGCAAAAACATATCCCTTCCAGGGAACTTGTGTCATTTGCCATTGAGCCATATGTCATGGTAATTGTTTACTAAGCAAAATTAAAAGTGATGTACATTGCATAATATTTGTTCCAGTACTTTGGTGATCGGACAGATTGATAATTAAAACGTTTGTCTTTTACTTTCAGAGGCTTGTAATAAGATGTTGGACTCTACCACTGTTGCTGAGCATGAATTGAAACTTTACTGTAAGCAATGCCATGGTAAATTCTTTGGGCCGAAGGGGTACGGCTTTGGTGGTGGTGCCGGTACACTCGGTATGGACTGCGGGGAGAGGCACGGCGGTAAAAGGCCTCCAAAGTAAGTTAGTCCGGGCAACTAACTCCATTAATTACATACCATGTTCCCCACATGCTTAGCAATTTCAGCTGTTTACCGTAAGCAAATTGGTAAGGTTCTAGTAGAAAAAAACATGTGTGTGTGATTTCATTGAATCATATTCTGTTTGAATTGGCTTGTTGAGTCACCTCACCTTTCAAGAACTTTCACCAAAATGAGTGTTTATTTGGTGAGCAGCAGGAATAAATTCTGCCAAACAGCAAATATACTGAAATGATCAAAATGAAATTGACCCCTTATTTTCAAATTTCAAAATTTATCCATGCAACTTTGGTGATAATTCATTAGTTTCATATTTGATGACATGCAGTCATAAATTTAACTATTTGTTTCAATCGAATGGAAGCCAAGCTGAATTAGGGTCCAATTTCATAAAAGTCGGTGATTAAAAGTTAGGGTCGAACGTGAGTGCTTTAACAATTTTGTTTGTTCCCCATCCAAAACAAAATTTAGCTTAGAAAAATAGAGCTACCTAATTGCAGTTTTTGCTGTAGCTTTTATTTGTGCCTCATGCTTCATTATATTTCAATGACAATTTATCTTCAATATTTCTTGATGAACAGTTTTTCGGAATTTTGAGATTCGTCTGCATATTATTACATGTTCCTCCATTATTATTACCAACGATGAAACTACTTTATAACAAACAAGAACTAGCGAAACAAACCAAACTTTCTTCTTTACTTGATTTATTTATACAGTCAGCCCTCTACGGTAGCACAAGCTTACTCTGGAGCTGACTACCAGACTGGCCCACCACCAGAAGGGTCTGACATCTGTCCTAGATGTGGAAAAGCTGTATACCAAGCTGAAAAGAGACTGGCTGCCAACCATGTAAGATTCAGAAGGAACCTCTATCGGTCACAAGGTCTTTGGAAATTCCTTAGATATCTTCTTATTTTGGGTGGTCTCTATGATGTGCGATCAGGTTTCTAAAAATCTGTTTATTTATTGTTTTCATTTTGATCCGACTTTACGGCCTTGACGTCATTATAAGATGGGTTTAATGGTTGCCCGAATAAAGGAAATCCGTCTATTGGGATTCAGATATTGGCTGATAAGCTACATTTAAATTATGATTAGGCAATGTGATTCAAAATGGCTTACTTGTTAGTGCGAAACGTCAAGTGTAAGTCGGCTTGTGGTCAAAAGCATGTTTCATTTCCTTAACGTAGAGGGCGTGTCATTTTTACTGGCAAAACTTATCTATATCTAAACATGATCGTTGTGTTTTGTTTTGGACAGGCTTGGCATATTAAGTGTTTTTGCTGCGCCTACTGTGGAAAGAGTGTCGATTCAACTAACGTTAGAGATCGTGAGCATGAAATTTTCTGCCAAGGTAAATCTTTCAATTTCTTTTAAAAAGCTTTTGTGTCTGAAACAATTTGATAAACTATAAACTAACATTTCTTTTTGCAAGTCCAACTTTTCTCTTCGATCAGAGATGTCTACAGCAAAAAAAGTTCTGATAGTGTTAGTTTCGAGAGATTTAAATCTTCTCTGCTTTAATGTTTTATTTTTGGTTTGTATTTTCAGCTTGCTATGCGAAAGGATTCGGCCCTACTGGTGTTGGTTACGGACAAGGCGCCGGAACCCTCGGCAGCACCTCTTAGAATTTCACCCTGACTGAATACAGCCGGATATAACACAGAAGCTGGCATGGTGCCCGACTAATTTTGCGTGACGTCACTGTATTTTCAGAGGGCACTGCATGAGATGAATTTTCAAATGAATGTTAGGAGTACGTGTAGGTCGAAGTCAGTAAGAGTACTTTACCATCCAGTACCGGCTGTAAGGGATGGTTCAAAATGAACTAAGAGTGTACAATATTAGATTTTAGTTTAGTTGATTGGAAGTAAGTCAGTGGCTGAATAGTCCCCTTGTTGGCCGCCATCTTTGATGTCAAACAATGGAGACGTGTGCGCGTGTACGCGTTGCGCACGACTCTCAGCCAATGATAGCTCTTCACTGACCTCAGTGAGGGGACTGTTTTGGGCTTATGACGTCATATACATGGGGTCTACTGCACAGAGCTCTGTAAAGTTTTGGGAACATACTTCTTTCTCTGATACCTTTCTCTAAATCCTCAGCATCAAAACTTCACGTGCCATAGCTTGCACACTCGGCCATAGCTTGCACACTCGGGCCATAGCTTGCACACTCGGGCCATAGCTTGCACACTCGGGCCATAGCTTGCACACTCTGGCCATAGCTTGCACACTCGGTTGTGTTTTCTATTGTGTAAAGATGTGCAACACTAATTATCCGCGTAGGATTCTCGTATCCTGGAAAATAATATTCTACAAAAAATGTTTTCCATTAATTACTGCATGTGCTGTAGCTGTAGAAGACAGTTTTTTGCTTACAAGATATTCTTAATTCACTTAATTGATATTCGCTGTGGTATTAAGTTACTTATAACAGAGGTTGTTAGGGTGTACAAGCTAATTGGAGTCAACTAACTGGGAGGAGCTTCGGTAAAATTAGAGTCCCTTTTTGTAATGTGTCAAATTTTCTTCAAAATTTGTTGATGAAACTGAAATGAAAATTGTTCTTCCTGTAAATTTCCTAGACGTGGTTGCCAGTGTGATATAGCACAAGCTTTAAAGAAACATCTTGGCGGACCGCTCAGTGAAGATTTTTTTGTTTTTTTTATATTTTGGAAGATAGTAAAATGAAAGGAAGAGTGGATATTTCCCCACGTAAATACATCACAGATGGCTCTATTATTGCAGATTGACACAGGCTGTTTTAAAGGGAAATAATCTACTCAACATAACGAATGAAATTATTGTAATGTTTTACGAAAACATGTTTTGGAAATTGCAAGTGTACAATTTTTGCATTGAATTTACCGTGGGAATATTAGTGATGCTAATGTGAACTGAACTTTATTTCAATAACGGAAAATATGAATTGGTTTTTGAAAACGGTAACACCGCACGTGCCTTTTGTAATTAACGGTAAGAATGGTTATGCATAGATTGGGTAAAAAGTCATCCTTGAGTATGAAATCTCAGTAGGTATATAGACTGAAGCTAAAGTATTATATAGTAGCCTTAGAAATCGTCGACAGAGTGTAAGGGGGGGGACATCGGTTCAGTTTCTTCCATTTGGAATGAAGTTTAGTTATTCATCTTCAGAAGAGATAACATTTTTAGTCGAATGCTTCGTATTTTATCATTTGCTACCAAGTCTAATAAACAAAATGCTGAATTAATCGGTGGCTGTCGTGTTCCTTATTTGTAATCGTATAGGTGAATACTGATGTTGGTATTTTGAAACATTTGTGTTTCAGCTTCGACTTGGATTTAACACAAGTAGGCCACTGTTGTGATGAAAAAGTTCGTTGACAAGTAAATAACTATTGCTCTTTTTGTTTGCAAACCTTTGGCACAATTAGGCGGAAACCATTATTCAAAAGAAAAATTTACCTCTAAGTAAAACCTGACAGCATTATACATGTTCATCCAAATGTTAATATTTGCATTTAATTATTTTACTGATTTAATTGATAATTTAATTGTTATTTGTTTAACCATAGGCTGCCCGTTGCATATTGGTGCGTCAAAACATATACGGTCTGGGGTGCGTTTTCGCGGTTGTAACCAATAACTGTTTCGGTTGTCTTGGCCATTGGTAAATCACTGGGCGATGACTAGTCTTGATTGGCGACGTTCATTTTTGTTTAACGTAGTACAATTATGTCTACACGAATTACTGGAGAAGAGATATCTGTATCACACGAACATCTGGATCCAGATTTATAGACTTGCCTAGTATAGTCCTTCTGAGTCAGCCTCCCATACAGTCAATGTAGCGCCCTCTACCGTTGATTAATACAACAAACAGCGTCGCCAATCAAGACTAGGCAATGACCGAAACAGTTGGTTACGGCCGCAAAAACGCAACCCACGTTAGTCTTGATTGGCGACGCTCGTATTAACTTAGTCGCCGATATCGCAACAAGAATTACTGGAGAAGAGATACCTGTATCACACAAACATCTAAACAAAAACTAGACTGTTCCCCTGTCTTTATCCGCAAGGATAAAGACATGCAGGTACTGGCAACCTCGTCCCCTGGTTTACTTTATTTCCAACCATGTTTACAAAAGTAAACCCTGGGAGGGAACTCCTTACTTGGACCCCGATTGGACAACGACTTTCCATATTCATGTAGTGTCTAGAAGAATTACACCGTACAGCTATTAAATCTTGTACCGGACCACGAGACTATGACGAAGATGTGAATTTCGAAAAGCAGCCAGACTATTCTAATTTGCATACGTATCCAAACATTTTGGATATGCAAATGATCCAATACCAGGGTGAGAGAGCGGTCAACCTCGTACTGCTCGACACACCCTGGGGACGAGGTTGAGGTACTGGTCTTACAGGCCCAAAGATTTCATTGGATAAATATGCAGTAACTGGTAGTATTAAAGGTATGATTTACATATCTGTGTTATGATTGGGTCACCCCGAAGCTGACATGGTCTGCACTCGCATAATGCTTGTGTATGTAATGTTGTTTTATTATATTATGTAATGTGTGTATAGTCTACGAGTCTCCGTGTGAGGTCAAAGGTGCATCTGGCAGGGGCCTGCCAGGTGCTCCGAAGGCCCGTATCTGGTGTTATTCACGAGCCTTGAAGTGTGACGTCAAGTTCAGGCTAGATCAAAACCAGCTATTGATCCAGATCCGTAGACTTGCCAAGTCCATCCGAGCCATCCGAAGTATATGGTGACTATAATACAAAAACTAGACACGTACGGTACGGTCAGGTCAGAATAAATATGTTTACTAGTAGGGGAGATGGTCTAAATAGCTCGTCAGTGTCTATGCCAATAAAACTGATGAACGATAACACTGTACTGTACCGTGATTGAATTACGAAACTAAGATTGTGTAATTGTTTAATCCATTCATAAAGAAGGGCTGTATGGAGGGGTCTTCAAACATCATCTAGGGACTATGCATGATAAAACATACCTTCATGATAATACCAATAAATAGATTATAGAAATAAAATGCATTGTTCATTGGAAGTGAGCAATGCACTGCAATGTTTGTATTAATGTGGTCCAGTTTTAAGGATCGTTTGTTTTGCGTATAGCGGGTCCAAACTGGGTCAAACTTTTACCTAAAAATATTAATAAGAAGGCTCAGCAGCCTTTGCTCTCTTGTGTGCCTGCCTCTCGAAAGAGTCGGTACAATCATAGAGCAAGGACTGGTACAATCAATCAAGAAAGAAGACAATTAAATATCAAAAGTTATTGGTTTGTTTGCCTTTTGCTGTGTATCTTTCAACATTTTTACAGTAAATCTGGAACGTTTTATTGTAAAAATAGGGTTGGCCGCATTTTTAGAACCTGTTACATATACGATGGACTTTGCCCTTATACATAACATACAAGTCAATAAAATGAATTATCTCACGCATGCACGATTGTTGGTTAATAGTGCAATCATTATTCAAATCAATCTGACCAAGAAGTCAGCGAAATGGCAATAATTGGAAATAGCAAAGGATGGGTTGCAGTGGTGTGTTTGAATGTAACTTGGATGCTTTGGGCAGGAACTATCAAAAGTCTTGGATTGATGCTGCCGACCCTCATGGAGCAATTTGCAGCTCAAACTTGGCTGATTGGATGGATGATAGCCATCATTATTGCAGTTATCTGTTTTTCAGGTGATAACTTTTTATTGTAAATCTCTTTATATTTCATTTTGTCAGTTTGCAAGAGCAAATTATCTTTAAAAATACAAACTATTTGTCTTTATTGTAAATACTTCTGTTTTGGGGATCAATAAATCGGTACACAACTTAGCAACTTTTCCTATCTTTGCAGGGAAGTTGTGTTCAACTATCTTGGATTTGGATTGGAAATTATCTAAACAAAACTCTGTCAGACCTATAGCTTCAATCGGGTGTTTATTATGTAAATCATTGTCAAAGTCAATCAATATTTTTTGAAGACCACAAACCCTGTTAGAATAAGCCCGCTTTGAACATGTTCAACCAACAAACATTTATCGTGTTTTCACTCCAATTTGCCCGGCGAATTTTGAGACATTTATCAATTTCACAATTTGAATGGCGAGATAAATTAAAGTTAAGGGCAAGTGTTCGGAGCGGGGGCTCCCCTAGACTGGTCCCCTGTCCTTGGGACCAGTCTATTAATCAAAATGATGGTCACTGCTAGACTGGTCCCTGTCCGACTAGTCACCACCTATCCGCACGACCGCAATGTGATGCGAGGTCAAAGGTGCGTTTGTCAGGATTCCTCCAAACTCTCGAAGCCGGTCTCTGGCGTAATTCACGAGCCTCGAAGTGTGACGTCAGATGTTCGGACTAGGGCACCCCCTCCTCCCCCCCCCCCCTCTCCTGGTCAAGTCACGGCTCATTGCGATAACCTTCCCCAGTCCATTGTGTTGTCATCTCCCGGGAAGAATCTCTTTCAACATACTAACTGATCAGGCAAATTGAATGGACATTCTATAATGGTATCATTTAGCATATACAAAAAAAAATACTGACAAGTTTGAGGGTTAAGGTAGCACATAATTACCCACTGTCTATTTAAACTCATGATTGGTTCATCTATACTCACGGGTGATTTTAAAATCAAGTGTCTATGTGCCTAAATAATAGGACCGTTAGCTGCACCGTTGGGGGCGACATTCGGTCCTAGAGCTGTCATCATGGTGAGTGGTGTTTTTGTTGGAGGTTCTCTGATTGTGGCTTCATTTGGTTCAACTGTCACTGAACTCATGGTGATATTGGCGCTTGGATACGGTAATCATTATTAATTCAATATACATCGAATAAGGTTTTGTGATTTAAATTATAAGATTTGACTTTTAAAGAATGCCTATCAGTATAGGTAGCTTTAATTAGCAAACCACTTCCCTTAAAACCAAAGTTAATTATAAAATATCTTGCTGTCATACCAGATGATCAAACTTTTCACATGTTGAGAAAAATCAAACTCTTTTATGAAGACAGTCTTTGCTTCACAATTAATAGGACAACTTAATTAAACATCCGAGTATAAGTACGCTAATTGTATTAACAGTGTTTTTGTTTTTGTTTTTGTTTTTGTTTTGTTTTTGCCTTAAAGGGCCCGGAATGAGCTTTACAAACATTCTGACAAAAGTTGAAATAGCTCATCGTTTTGATCGTAACTATGCAACAGCCAACGGAATTGCACAAACAGGAAACCCTCTTGGACTGATCGTGGTTGCTCCTTTAATCAAACTGTGTCTTGATACATATGGATGGAGAGGTGCATTCCTTGTGTTAGGAGGCATGAACCTAAATCTTATCGTATGTGGCGCCCTTTTAGGAAAACAACCAACAAAGATGAAACGAGAATCTTTCCAGTCAGTTCCTCGTGCGAGGAGGGTAACACGAAGAGCAGAAAACAAAATTTGAGAGACGCTCTGGTGATTCTAAAGAGTCGTTTTGGTATCTCCGTTTGTCTTCGTGTCTCCTTTTGGATACCAGCCATAATATTCATATGTAACTCGATAGTGGACACTTTCTGGAGTATTTATTATGTAGATCACGTCGAGGTCAAAGGTTTCACTTCAAATGATGCAGTGGTGTTCATCACAGCTGCAGGCGTGGCGAAACTATTCACAAAAGTTGGTTTTGGAATTCTCGTTGATAAAGGCGTTTTGAAGTTGAGACCAGCACTCGCTATTTGTATGTCAGTACCCATGGTTTGTTTAATTATTGATCCGTGGATGAACTCTTATTGGCTGTTACTGATAAATGTCGTCATCTTTGCTGCCTGCTCTAGTGCCCTGACTTCATTGAGCGATGTTTACATGAGAGAGTTACTTGGAAATAACTTCTGGCTTGTGCATTCAGTTGGATGGGTTTGACGATCGGCATAATAAACTTCTGTTGCGGATTTCTACCAGGTATAATAAACATAATTGTTTTAAACATGAATGTTTTAAACATGAATGTTTTCAAACATGAATGTTTTAAAAACGTCCGTGTCAGAAATGACCCGGATCTGAGTCCCATGGGGCTTGATCCATTTCAGGGTCAGATTTAAATGGGTCAATCTGTCGCAGAGTCCGAGTTAAAACCCAATTGTTTTAACCACCTACCAGGTCAGCCTGACCGAGTAATGGCTCAGGCTTGAGTTCATAAGGCCGTTTCCGAATTGGTGGCTACAGCTACGGCTAGGACTGTTGTTAAGGGTGTTGCTAAGGAAGTACTCTGCTTCAACGCATGATGATAAGGAAATTTAGCCCAGCCGTAGCTGTAGCCGCCAATTCGGAGATGGCCTTAGCGAAAATGCGTGCAATGTAACTTTTGACTGTCTTGGTTCCTGCCATTTGGTGCAGCTGCTGTACACAGCTCTTAGTCTTGATTGGCGGCGCTGTTTTTTGTTTTAGCCACCGGTAGAGGGCGCTACATTGACTGTTAGGGAAGCTGACTCAGAAGGACTGGGGCAGGCAAGTCTATAAATCTGGATCGTTTTGATCCAGATGTTCGTGTGATACAGTTATCTCTTCTCCAGTAAATCGTGTTGAAGACAAAATTCGTGTTGCGATATCGCACTACGACAAAATGAACGTCGCCAATCAAGACTACACAGCTCTATGAATTGGGTCCAGATGTTATGGCAGACTAGCAGAGCAAGGCAAGCTGGGAAAAAGTAGTCTCGCGATCGTAAACACACGACGAAAAGGCTGATAAACGAGTCTATTTTGTTTTGATGCAAACTTATAGTAGTGTTTCTCTTTCATATTCAGGTTGGCTACTCGAGCAGACTGGAAACTATGACGTAGCTTTTGTCATCACAGGATGCCTTTATATCCCACCGTTAGTGGCGCTCTTAGTAGAAAGTATTCTTCGACAAAGAAATACTTGATATCTGAGTTTTTGGTTGTTGGTGCTGATGGGTTATCAGTATGTCCTACTTACACGTTAAATTTACTCAAACTCTTGATAATTCAGCAACCTGCAGATATTGTTTGATTCGAGTCTATTCAATTACAGTGCGCCGCCAAGTGGGAGTGGACTGGTGAGGTTATATATTTTTTTCGATAAGATGAGGTGTTGACATTAGGAAAATTGAGCTCTTTAGAGCGTTTTGTCAACATTGACGCAGAGTTAGTTTACTTTTTAAGCGACCTTTGCAGGACTATCTTGTGGCATGCTGAATCCAACAGGCTAAACGTCGCCTGAATTTGGACTTAACCTTGATACCTTTAGTTACATTGATAAGAATCGGATGATAAACACCAACATGTAATATTAAACATTAGCAGTTGTTTCCTTCTCATCTGGGGATTGAATTATCACAAGGACTTCATCTTGTTATTGTATGCTTTTGTAAGTGTTATTTTGTTTTATATTATATCATTATCACCAACAAAACAGCGGTAAACCGCCAATGATTGAAGGGGTTAAAACTAGTTTATTTGTAGTATTCTTATTTACATCAAAGTTTACTACATTTTCTCTAAATTTACTCAAATCAACAAGCACAAAAGTTACACCAAAGACAAATTGAAGCCTTGACAAGGCGGATTCATAAAATTACTAATTATATGCAAAATAAAAAACATTAAATACAAATACATGTGAACTGGAAATAAATGTCAATAAAAGAAAAAAGAAGTCACCATTATTACTTCTCTGAAAGCAGAAAAAGGCAAATTAATAATCTAATCATCAATGAATTATATTAACACTAGTATTAATAACAAATATTATCTAAATCCTTTTTGACAGTGACCCTACCAAGCACACTGTTGAAAATCAAGAAGTATTTCTTCTTGTTGTATCATTTCGCAAATAAGAAATTAAATTAACGTTTTGAAAATCTTGAGATTATCAAAAAATAGCAAGGTACTTGTGACACATTTGATGAATGCATTGACAACAATATAGTAAACAAAAAGGGGCCTAAAATCGAACCTTGGGGACACCTGAAAGGGCCCGCGAGGGGTACCCACAACTTGATGTGGCGCTCTTAATGAAAGTTGTATTCTGCAAAGAAATACTTGGTCTCAGTTGTAGGCATTTTGTTGTTAGTGCTGATGGGCTCATCAAATATTTCAAATACAACTCCCTAAGATTATTGCCATTGGTCGATTCAAATACTGTTTCTTTCTTTTTCTTCATGTGTTTTTACAAAGTACCGTGGACAAACAAATGTACAGCCTTCGAAACGTATACATTTTTTTCAAATTTTCTAAAACTGTACATTATCTTGATTCAAATAGTATAAGTATCATGGTTGGAGTTTTATCGATGTTACCTAGGCCTATAGACTTGATATAAACCATATTAACGAGGCCTGCGCAAAACGTAGCACTTTTGCAGTGCCGAACTTAAATAAGTCGAGAATGGTAAATTAAAACAGAGGAAAAGGGCAAAGTTTAGCTCAAACTTGAGATTTAAGTGTAACATAGCGCGGCAAGCTCTGCCGTGCTATAGACGCACGACCACGTGACTTTGCACGTTTGCAGGCGATGCTCTGTGGGAATACGCATGCGCAAAGCTTTTGAAAAATTCAGCTTCAAACGTTGAAATTGTCAAATTGTTTCCGACCCACTTTAATACCAGAAACGTGTATTGTTTATTGAGTATTATTCTCCTTGTTTTACCGTATAATCGTAGATGGGAATTTTCCTGCATTAGGTGGGAAACAACCTCTGACTGGAACTAACATTTATTTGTATATATTTAAGAATTAAAGTAACCGATTTTGTGGTGAACGTTATCATTATGATTTTGCCTTTACTATTTGAGTGTCACAGCTCGAATTGCCATCAGGAAACATGACTCTTTATAGCGGTTTTCCCTCTCCTCTCGTCTGCCGTTTTGAATCACATCCAAGCGGCAAACTAAAAATGTTTGTTGCCGATTTGTTTTAATTGCCGCACTTTCTGCCGTGCGAAAATGATTTGATTTCGACAGTGTTGTAGTCGAGACCCCATAACCGTGCTGAGACCGAGACCAAGACCAAGACGGGGGGGGGGGGGGGGGCAAGGGATGGGGGCAGCTCTCAAGACCTACAACACTGGAGTTCGTCACGGCAAAAGTGCGACGTTTGGCGCAGGTCTGAGATCTTCATGCAGTAAAACTAACTGCTTGTAAGGCCTGCGCTAAACGTCGCACTTTTGCCGAGCCGAACTCAAATGTTTTCAGTTCGATTCGACACGGCAAGAGCGCGACGTTTGTCACCGTGTCGTGCCACTACCGTGTAGCACGGCAGGGCTTGCCGTGCTACACGGCAGTGCCGAACTTAAATAAAAGGTTTGCGCTAAACGTCGCTCTTTTGTCGAATTTAATTCCTAATTTTACAACTGTTTGAGTTCGACACGACAAACGTGCGACGTTTAGCGCAGGCCTAAGTTTGATTTTAAAAAAGGTTAGGGTCCAAGTATTTTCTTTAAACAAAAACATGTTTTCAAT
The DNA here is from genome assembly GCA_032158295.1 of Pycnopodia helianthoides. Taxonomy (NCBI): domain Eukaryota; kingdom Metazoa; phylum Echinodermata; class Asteroidea; order Forcipulatida; family Asteriidae; genus Pycnopodia; species Pycnopodia helianthoides. The sequence goes on from CM063264.1 coordinate 11,890,786, forward strand.
TACATCTATTACAATAATAATTATTTTTTTAGTACACCAAGTGAGATAAAAGTACAATGAAATCTCTGCATTGATAAAGTTTATGTATATGACTCAATGCCTCGGCAGTGACTATGAACTACGGAGCTCTGAAAATGCCATCGATTGTCCGACGCTGTTTGTTTTTCCCGCATATCGTGAATGCAATGCTTAAACAATGCTTTGCATACCTCGGTGTAAGAGTCAAACCAATGTGTCTTTATCATTGATGGAAAATATTGAATGTGATCAGATTTTTATATAAGGTGATGATTATTTACCTCGTTCGTACAAGTAACAATTCTCAACAAATATAACATCAGCAACGGCAGCTTTGACTTGGTTGGCATCATTTAGTTGACAAGTCATCTTCTTCCCATCTTGGATGATATTGAATGATTGACACCGCGGTTCAACTGTACACATACGGCCACATTCAATCGCTTGTCGCACTGGGTACGTCATGATCTCATGGTTGAGCAGACACAGTTGGGGTACGAGGTTGTAAGAGCTCGTTGTACGTGTACAGCTGTAGGCAAAAGCCTCCTTCTCACAGGCTGTAAACTTCAAAGAACTGCAGTCACGGTCGCCCCATGAGCCGTGATACCTATCTACCATTCTAACACAGTGATGTTCAGCATCATTTGGCTCAGCTTCAGGTTCATACCAGTTCTTGTAAAGAGAATCTTTCTTGTCGCCAAGACACAACAGATGCCCAGTATTATCGATATCTGTACATCCAATCCACAACTCAATGTCCTCTGTCATTTTGGCGCCAGATTCCACCATCTTCTTCCTCATTTCCCGCCAAACAAAGTCTTGTTCTTCTTGAGTGTTCATAACAGTTATGTGGGCTGAGATCTGGTCGCATGCCATCCACGCATCAACCCAGTTCATTTTATTGGGCATTAGAGTGTAACACGAGTCACGCCACTCCATCCACCCAGGTGGGCAAGCCATTGATAGTGTCACAGTAGCCAGATGTAACATCATGTGAATAACAACTGCCGCCATTTTGAAATAATGCTGTGACAAAATGCGGTTATGTGATTTGCGGCTCACAAAGAAACCCTTTTTGAAATTTACCTTTTATGAAATATAGCGTTCTCTTTAAAACTTCTTATGTTTATAACCTTGTAGCTTTAGAAATTAATTCAACATTTCAAAAAAAAAAGCATTTTACAAGAGGAACTTTGAGTAAAATGCTTCGCGAAAGAAAATTGCAGAAAACCACGATCGTCGATAACGCCGACTCTTCATCAGCTCATCAGGAGGAATTATGGCTCACAGCTCTCAACTGTGCTCCGTGGCGTTTCAGTTGCAAGGGGAAAAACTTTGTAATATTGAGGAGAACGTGCGCTACTGTCGAATTGAAAGCCAATTCCTTCCAAGTGAATTGACAACATAATGAGTATTATTACAGTCAATGAAAAAAGCTGCCCAGTTCTTACACGCCTGAGCTTACTCAATGTTCATATTGTTGCACGTATATCTTTACGTCCTAATAAGTTCTCCTTATGAGGCTATTAAATTGAACCATTGTAGTGTTGGGTGGCCTTCCAGGATTTAAGTGACTCTAAAACTAAAATACTTTGATATTAAAGGGTTGTATCGTCATGATCAAAGAAAGGGAATTATGATCTCTCACCCAGTTACCCAGTTGTTTATTTGGACATAACCAACAACATGACATACTGGGGGCCACTGTTTGGGACGCTATTTATCCCATTTGGTGATCTTTCTAGTATTTCCATTAATGTTACAATGATGAGGCCTGGTAAACGATGGTATTTCTTGGCATGAAAAGTTGGAAGCTTGATAGTTTGAACCCCTGAATACAAGCTGAAAACACAAAATCCAAGATTGCCGCCGCATATGGCGGTCACTATGACTTCCCACAATGCATTTAATACTCAGTCACACTTTACTACCATTTATTTAGGGGGAAACAAAAGCAAGTGGACATTTTGTTGAAAAAGCCAAAACACAAACCATTAAAAAACATTAAAACTGGGTGTTACATAGCATCTGCTTGGTAGATCAAGTTGTTCTTTAAAGAGCGGCTCTATATAGGCCTACTATGATGCTCCTATTATTTTAGTTATTACCTTTTTATGGCCGAGAAGACATCGTGGATAAAGACAGGCACTGGTCTTACAGAACCAAAAATTCATTTGGAAACACATGCATTACCTGCAGGGTTCTGCCCAGGATTTTTTAGTGGCGGAAAAAAAGCCAGAGGAGGGGGCGGGGGGGTGCAGTAAAAAAAAAACAGGGTCAAAGGTCACTCATAAATATAAGATGAGGTCACAGCTAATAATACAATACATAGCCTAGCCTACCAGTAATTTGATGCAAAATATATAATTTAAGGAAGTACACAATGCTAGACAGGGACTGTGCTTTGTGATATACAACTTCAGCAAGAAAAATTGTGTCAACTTGTTTTTCATTTCCACCCGTTATTTATGCCTTTAAGATCAAAAGTGTTGTTAGATCTTGGCCTCGATCGCGATCTTTCTTTTGTGTTGTCATGATCATTTAGCTGTTTCCATGCTTGCGCAAGTTAGTTGCTGACAAAATTTCTCTCAGCGTCTGTTTGCTGCCACATCCCACAGTAAAGCAATTGTAAAAACTCCGGAGCCAGACTCTATAGAACCAATAGCTGTACAGTATATTGCGTCTGTGTCTGGACTGTACATTGGCATATGTACATGTAGAATATCACGAAGCCAGACTTCACATACTTTTGATGCATGGGTTTTAGGACGGTGGTTTTAGGTTTTATCTAACTCACCAAGTTGTGCGCACGTGCATATCGGTGTGTGGTGGTGGCAAAGTTGAGAGAAAACGAGCTGGATATCTTTAATTAAAAAAAACCTACATATTCAGTTAAATAATGAATACTTTGGAAAGGATTTAATTAGGCAATTAAGTTAATTCACAAAATTTGAAAATTTGTGGTTGTCGGAAAAAGAGAAAATTCCGTCAGTGGTGGTCGGGGAATCATGAGTGCCGGGCGGGTTTTCCGGCACCGACCACCGCGGGCAGAACCCTGAGTAAGGTATGCATTTTATATCTGTGTTACGATTGGTCTGCCCCAAAGTGACGTATTGTCAGAAACCAAGTGTCGATAGTCTGTACGTGCATAATGCATGTTCATGTATGTAATGTTGTTTTATTGACTGTGTCATAATGTGTGTAGACTGCGAATCTTCGTCCGTGTGAATAGGATGCGACGTCAAAGGTACATTTAGCAGCATCCTGCCAGATTCACGAGCCTCGAAGTGTGACGTCAGATGTTCAGGCTAAGGCGTTTATTTACATAAACACGGAGATTATACATGTACACATGTAAAATGAATAGTTATTACACAGTGAATAAAACAACATTGCATGATGTAAGAACATTATGCACACGCTGCATGCAGACAATCGAAAGTGCAAGGGCTGATAAATTACATCACATTGGACCAATCATAGCACAGGTATTTGGAAATCTTACGTCACGTTTATCCAATGAAATCATTGCATCCAATTAAATCACTGGGCCAGTAGACCAGTACCTAGCCTGTCTTTATCCGAAAGACAGGTACTGCATGTAGTCTAAGGCGTTTTGTAACTGGTTTTGTACGCTATCACCAATAGAGGGCGTTTACTCTTGTGCTATTGCATTTTTTTCTGAAATTTTAGCATGCAAAGTAACGAGATACCAAGACTACGAGCCTGTTGGAAACGTTTTGACCGCTTGTGTGTAGCAAGGACTGTGCGTTGTGTATACCATGATTGCATTGTGTTCTGCGTTTCGCGGCACATTCGAGTGAGTTTTTCGAGGGATAACCGAACCGTAAAAATGTAAATGATACCGGACGATCGGTCGGGTAACCGTGTAACCGGAAAAAGGCTTAGCACCGTGTAGTGCATCGTCAAATGTACTGTGCATGTTTGTTGGGGTTGTACATCGTAATTGACGCGTAGATCGATGTACTGAAATCAAGCCGAGCTGCGGAATCGCTTTGCCTCTTAAAGAAATAAAATCACAAATCTGTTCAAAAATTTGCTTGCTGATTATGTACCTTTAACCATTTAGCCATCCTGGACCGCACAGCCGCCCAAAGCGGTACACTGTTACACGCTGTATGAGAATGATCGCTCACCAGCTTGCGAGTATTTTGGAGAAATAAAAGTAACATCAAAATGAACTAGGTCAAGTCAATAGCAATCAATTTTTTATTTCCCCCTTTCACAGTTGCCTTGCTAAAAAATGACATAATTGTGGCTCTCATCAACACCACGCTCATTTGTAACCAAAAATGTAATTTCTTTCATCATGATGATAGTTAAAAAAACTAATCCCTTAGCAATAATAATGAGCTTGTTGTAAAAAGGAAAAGTGCGAGTTCATTATTGAACGGATAATGAGAAACAAGAGTATGTTTCCAAATTAAGCACACAAATAATGTGTACTAATGAGTTTTTTTTAAACAAGTTAGACTAATGATGCACTTTGACTTGAGAAATTGAGAAAGTGTGACACATACTGTGTACTTATTATTGAATAATGTCTTATATATTTAAGCAACGATTAATGTGTACCAAAGGTTTTGTACCTTAAAATATGTAAAAGTTCACAAAGTGTGTCACATGACAGTAATTTGTGAGGAGATTTCGGGAGATACCCGAAGGGCCTAGAGGGTCATGGTTCAATGAGCCACCAGGAGAGTGTCAATTTATGTACTAACTTTACTAACATTAACAAATAAATTCCTCTAAATTATAATGTATTTAAACTCAATCGGTCCAATGCTGGCCCCTTCCCATGAAGTCTCATATTGTGTGTTTTTATTTTGGAGTCAAATAGAATGAAACAAGTTTTCATGCGTATGAGCGTAGCGAAGGAGCATGAAAGGAGCATTTTTTATGACAGGTAAACGTCTTCACAAAAGTAGTTGAGTATTGCACTAACAATAACCGCAATAAAATTTACCGGTAACCGTTAACGAGAGGCGGGTACTGTTCCCAGGGACATACAACTTCCCGAATTGAAAATAAAATAGGCTGTAAAATATTAAATGACAATATTAACGATAAGGTCAAAAACATTGTTTTCGTAAATAGGCCTAAAAAGCCTTGGGTATTTTTAAAAATTTGAACCACGATTCTAGCAATTTTCTGCAAGAGTCTTGATAACTAAAAGAAAATTCAGGAAACTCGGGCGGTGCAGGGACTATAGGGTTAAAGAGTCACATTCTCAGCCGTGTTGATTGTAAATGGTGAAGTTTGGGTGTGTATTTGCGTTAGCTTCGTACATACATATAGACAGGTCCAAATCAACTAACCATCGATGACTTTACGAGTCCTTTGTCACGTGGTTTGTTTTACCTTGCGGTTTTCAGATTTTTGGCCGGGAGTGTTTCGGAGAAAATACATTTTTACCCTGTTTTATTGTGAGGTAAGGGACTCATATTAATTTGTTTCTGTTCCTTGTAGACTCCATCTGTTGGAAAAATATAAAAACTAAATATTTCAGAGAATCTTAGATTCGCTCTTTAATTTTTTCTTCAAATATTTTGTTCTCATGTCCAGTTACAAATGCCTACAAGAACCACAACAGTCTGGTCTTGTTCAGTATAATGAAATGGGTACAAACCACTAATTAACCCTGCAATGCGTTGTATAATGCTCAGTAGTTAATGCTTGCCAGTATGCATGGTTTGGTAATCAGCCATTATGGACACATAAAATATTAAGCACTGCTCAGTCATGAAAACAAAATTCAGCAGATTTTGCTAATAGGCCTATTGGAGCTTAGACGCTATGAAATAGGAGTATTTATCAAGAAAATTAACCCCTTCAAAGATAATAGGAAAGAGTACATTGAAGATGGATGAGAAATTCAATATTATTCCCTGAATTCAGACTCATTTGGTCGCTACTGTTCTAGCGATGTACTTTTAGATACTCCAAACTCCATGAAATATGGAATTTATAACTCCAGGGTTATCATATGGTGGAAATGCCATCATTTTAACATACGTTTCAAAAATGTGGACCCTACTTTTAGTCCTTTTTTGGGTCGTTTGTCTTTATCCTGGTGTAAAAAAAAACAAGAACTTTTATTTATTGAAGTTTGTTTTGTTTACTTTTCTTGTGCTGTTGATACTGTTCCCGGAATCTCCCTGAAATCTATAACTCCATTGGGTTACTGGTAGAATTGTTATCGATCACTTCAACAAGTTTCCTTGGATCCCAGCTTTGGACCCTTGTCAAAGTTGATTCTCAACCCTGCTTATAAAATAATTACATTCCTGAGAAATAATCTATTTCAAAGCACCAAATTGTTTATTATGAACAGGATGATGGTTAAATTAAAATTTGAATGAGTGAATTTTCAGCAAATATTCATTTGACAATGTGTATAATTGGGGGAAAATAAAGTATTCTAACCTTTTTTGGCGTTGGCAATTCTAGTTATTCTAAAGAAAAATATGTTCTTAAACTTGATAATATTCTTAATTACTTTTGCATCCATGACAAGATCACGATTGCTTCTAAAATAAAATCACATCAAACCAGTCCAATCTGTTAGATCCACTTCTTTTAGCATGTTGTGTTTATTGGCAATAAATGTAGCAAAAATAAAAAATGTCGACATAATGTAAATCCAACAGATTCATAATGCCATGTTATGTGTCGTCCTTGCTTTGCCCTAACTTGTTTAAAAGAGTAGATGAAGTTGAAAAACTAAGCTTAGCAGATCAAGTTGTTCTTTAATTTTGTTGTTCAAATACTTTGTCCTCATGCCTAGTACCATAACGGTACCATAAAAACCATGTCTTGTAATAGTAATAATAATAGTAAAAATTTATATAGCGCCAAATCCAACGAAAACAATACTCCATGGCGCTTACAGAGTAACATTTAAAAAAAAAAAAAAAAAAAAAAAAAACTATAGATAAACACAAGTCATTATCAGAACTGTATACAGTATATAACGAGCAAGGTTGCAAAGATATGAATCATTTATGTGTTATAATGCTCATCAGTGCTTGCCAATAAGCATGGTTTGGTTATCAGCCATTATGAACACAATGCGTTGCCTTGATAAAATATTGAGCACTGCTCAGTCATGAAAAGAAAGTCAGACCAAATTGCTTATCGGAGCTTAGAAACTATGAAAATAATTCTTAAATTTGGGTTAAAGAAACAGATGATTTTACTTGTGATGGAAATTTGTTCCATAGGCGTGGCACAGCATGTGAGAAAGATCGGTTTACCCATGAATGTTTGGATATGGGCTCAATAAGAAGGTTAGAATTGTAAGACCGGAATTTGCGAGGAGGATTGTCTGCCTACCCCAAAGAAAAATAATAAGATTCCTTATTTTAGTGCTTCTTCAGAAAAAAAGAGTTTATAACTGAAACTGTATGGTTCTTGTTTTAGGTTTTTTCTCTCTCATTTTGATTCTAGTCTTGTAAATTGTTGGTCCAGTTAAAGTTTTGAGGTACAAGCCCCAGGGTCTTGTGGATTTCCCACCAAATTCGAGGTCAGGGCCTAATCCCTTTAGAGCTGCTTAGCAGAAAATATTGCTTAACAATTTTTGTTAAGTAGAAATGAGCAGGATACCAGTCACAAATTCTACATGTGACATGGTAGTTTGGCTGGTAACCTTATTCTGGTAAGCATAATTTTGTTGTGCTTAGCTACTTTTTGTGCTTAAGCAGCTCTATGAAATGGGGCCCTGGTTACTATAGTTACCGTTAAATAGATAATATTCTTTCAGATTGACCCCGTTACTCCTGACCCCCATCACTATTCAAAAAACGGCCTTTTCCTCTCTATGAATTAACAATTGCTGAGTTTTTAAGAAGGTCACAATTTTGTTGGTCGTATACATTCTGATGTGTTGTAATCATTTATGACTCAATGAAGCAGGACATTCAAGTACGCAATTGTTTTATGCTTCGCTGAAACTCGCATTATTAGTGGTTCTGCAATATACGGCTATTTAACAATTCACGGGCAGACGCAAAGAGTCGTGTAGAGTACCGCCCTTTAATTTTTAAGGAGGAAATGTTGGTGGATACCGTTGCTATGTAAAATACTTTTTTGTGACATCAAAGTTGGTGTTCGGCATGACGACGTTAAATCGAAAAGGAATTTGTAGGAACATTACACCGCTCAGTTCATCGCTCCGTGAGCGTTTTATTCATTTGTTGAATCTATATGATTTCATGCAAATGTGTAATCGGTTTTTGACTATTTTCTCGTGACCCAGATGGCCGATCGATCTCAAACTTCTACAGGTTTGTCAGTTTATGTATATGGTGGATCACATAAAGTGATTACACTGCCATCAACTGTTTTGTTAGCAAAAAACCAATTCTGTAATGTTCATTTAATTTAAAAGTCAGATCAACTACAATATTTGGCTCAGGGTGGGTAGGCTAGTTTTGTAAAAATAAAGCCTTGAAAACGTTACCTTAAAGGAGACGTCATGTAACACTTGATGACGTCATCGTGACATGACCTAAATTTAGGATGTAACACATCCCAGCTTGAATACATGCAAGGTTTCAGATTGATTGCCCTTGTTGTTCTGTAATCATAGATCTTGTAAAACTCTAACTTTGTGGTGATGATTTTTCTACACGCACAGAAATTCAACGCTGAGTCGATGTGAGCTGAGGTTAAACTGTCAGATTTGTTCTCGACTTTACAGGGTTTTGGGATATTTTTAGTGGAAAGGTATTTATATATGGGAATCAAAGTGTGTTAAATCAGTTTTAAACTAGTGTTTTAAACCCACCGAGGCCTGGTTCTTGATAATTTTACCTCGACTTCGTCTCGGTAATATTAACAAGAACCAGGCCTCGGCGGGTTTATAGTTGCATGGGGTTGACTGCATGCAACATACAATATTAAAAATACTTGGCTATTTTATTCCGTGTTAATAAAAATAGTTCGTTACAATATAAATTATTACGCAATTTTTCTGCTTGTTCGTTGTGCAAAACATTGTGCACTCCAAAGTTCCAAGCGCGGTCGTGAGAAACGGTCGGAAATGGTTTCAAACAAAATTTACAACTAATTTATATCGATAATATAAATTTCTTCCCTTGAAATGTTTTTTTTAAATATCCAGGGTCGGTCGTATTTTTAGGGTCGGTATGGTTACGCCATACATAACAATTTTTCTTTAGGCCTAAGTATGGTTGAGCAGGTTGTTCTTTCCCGCCTGCGGTAGCCTTGACCAAGGCGTTGGAGATTAATTTAGTCTTCATTTATTTATTTGTTTTCTTTGCGCCGCACAAAGGCCGCCAGAGCTAGCGTGCCTTGTTTGCGTGTCACTGCATTGCATGCACTAGTATTGTCAGTACAGTTTTGTCACTGCACTGCATGCAGTATACAGTATTGTCATGCTATGCGCCCGCTCTGTGTGTGCGTACGTGTATGCTGCGTGGCCTGACGGCCTCCGCATGCGGACAGTAATACGAGTGCGTATGACCTGCGCACAGTAGGCAACGATGGGTTTTACGGCGTCTTTTTCGGACTGAAAACGGCGACTGCCTTGAGCAAAGCTAGGCCTGCGGGTATTTGAACGGGGAGTGGTTGTACCTTTGTTGCTTGTGTTTGCTTTCAAAAGGAAAACGTTTCATGATTGGTATGTAAAATCCCAATTCCAGACGATGAATGTAATGAGTGATACATTGGTATACTCAGGGTATTTGAACATGTTTGACATCGAAACATTATTAATGATTGATTGTTGGTAAAGACTTTTTAAGAGGATAGTGAATTGCTGTTGGCAATTTCATTATAATCTGATCTCATAGAGGATAGTTTATTATTGAAATAACAATCAACTGAGTGGTGTAGGTGCACATTAATTTGTACATTTCATCTGAATGCAGACATTTCGGAAAGTATTGAAATGTGTTCGGCGTCCTTTTTAAATTCCGAATGGAAGGAAAAGGTATCGAGTTTATTTTCAATATCTATACTGTTCAATGAGGTCCATAATGGTCAACCGGCCCGAGGGTCAAATTTTTTTTATACAGAGAGACATGTCCAAATTACAGATCATTATTTCCGTTTGCAGACCTCAAAACGAGGCCAAGGAATATTTACTTTCACTTCATCCTTCCGGTTTCGACCGGAAGTTAAGATCACATGAGGTCACATTTTGTGTACAATTTGTACAATACTTCAAGAGCTTTCATATGGTGCAAAGATTATGTATGGTGGTAATTATGATTCACCAGATAATGAGCTCTACAAATAATAAACATCGAATGAATGTCATCGATGACGTCATCACCTCTATATAACTTGCGGTTTCATCTACACAGTAAGATGTTAGTACCTGGTATAAGTTTAAAGTCTGAACCTTTTGGTTCATGAGATATGATGGGTTTTTGTTGCCAAGTACGAAATGTTAACTTCCGGTTCGACCAAAACTTGCTGGAACTGTCCTTACTGGCTTTATTCAGCCACTCCGGTGAGGTATCTGATACAAATACTGGAATACTCTTCACAGATTTCGAGAAAGAAAACCCTCGATCGAATAATCAAATGCAACAGTCATCATGTACTTTACAACAACGTCACTTTCCTATGGTGGACGCCCAGTAGGGCCAATTTCATAGAGCTGCTAAGCACACAAATTTGCTTAGCATGAAATTTCTTCCTTGATAAAAACAGGGTTACCAACCAAATGTCCATGTGTTGCATATTGCTTGTTACTGGTATTCAGCTGTTTTTTGCTTATCCTGAAAATCACGTGGAAATTTGGTTGGTAACCCTGTTTTTATCAACGAAGAAATTTCATGCTAAGTAAATTGTGTGTGCTTAGCAGCTCTATGAAATTGGGCCCTGTTGGTTGATGTCTGGCGCCCACTAAAATATGTCACGTGACTTGGAGAGCGCATTCGGTCTATTACCATTACCTGTAACTATAGTGTAATAGCCGTAGTCACGCTTGGGAGTTCGAATGTATACCATCACCCGGAAAGCCGGAAAGGCTGCCGTTTATGTGCCACATAGACTTCATGTTGTGATGTATGTTCCAACTGGTTATGAATGTATTGTGACGTCGTAGGTGTGGTCGGCCAGGCTCAAGTTTTAATTGAAAACTCACGACACGATTACTGACATTGCGACCGTAACAAGCTCCAATGCCAGACAAGGGGAGTGAGACGTCAAGTGAGACAGACTGTGACTACGTGATTGCCCTAGACACATTTCTATCAATCCAAACATTGAGAGCTCGTTATTTCCAGAAAAATGGCATTGACGACTACATCTCGGAAGCGTTTTCTAACAGTTCTTGTGTTTGTTGTTGTTATTACACTGACGTCGGCATGTCCAACTGGTTGGAAGGAATGGAATGGCTCTTGTTACATTTTACTGCCAGCAAGATGACTTGGCTCAACGCTGATGAAGCTTGTAAACAACGTGGAGCAAATATGATTGTCCCAAATTCACTTCGTGAGTACGAGTATATCCAGGAAGAGATGACCAATTGGATGATACGTAATGGTGCAACGACTGGTGATCTTTGGATTGGCTGTAAGGATGTTGGTAATACGAAGGAGATGAATTGTCAAGGTGATCAAGCGGCTCATCAAAACTGGAAAGATGGTGAGCCAAATGAGGCAAGTAATGATTGCATTAGAATGACTAAAAGTTACGAATGGCAGCTGGCAGACAGGAGTTGTGGCAATTACTTCTTTGTGGCCTGTGAAACGAAGCTAGAGTTACCCAGTACAAGTCGCCCTAGACTAGCAGCCTCGTGGGCTCTATACATTCACGTGCCTGGGTTGTGTCTGCTCAACCATCAGATCAAGAGCTATTCTGTTAAAGACCCTATTGGATGTGGTCTTGCCTGCTGGGCACAGCCTCGTTGCTACTCCTTCAATCTCTTGAAGAAGCTTGATGAAATCATTTGTCAGCTCAATGATGCAACTCGCCTTGAAGCTGACGTCACTGACATAACATTTATGGAAAAATGCTACTTTTATGAGCCTTAAACTGTTAAGATGTCTACACAAGATCGGTTTACTGTATAAAATGATGGGTTTTTTAAGTGTGTGGTTCAAAATTATTGTTTTGACTTTGGACTCATTTTGCGCACTCGAATCAATTATTTCATCCACTCGCGAACAATTTGTACGCTCAAAATCAATTTATGCACTCGAAATAATTAGTTTTTGCACTCAAAATAAACATTTTCTTGAGCTTTAAATCATTTTGCTTATGCGCACTCGAATTACAGTTATTGCATCTACTCACAATCATTTTCATGACTCTTTTGCTGATTCTGGGCAACCTCGTCCCCATGGTTTACTTTATTTCCAACCATGTTTACAATAGTAAACCCTGGGAGGGAAACTCCTTACGTGGACCCTGATTGGACAAAACCATGTTAACCTTTGTCAAAACAGCCGGCCGGCAACCTATGTACAAACAGGCCATTAAATCTGGTACCGGACCACGAGACCATGACGAATATGTGAATTTCGAAAAGCAGCCAGACAATTATAATTTTCATACGTATCCAAAACCTTTGGATATGCAAATGATCAGCGGCGGCGCTACGGGGGGGGGCACGGGGGGGGGGGGGGCAAATGCCCCCCCCAGTAATTTTTTTGGCCCCACCAGTTTGCCCCCCCCCCAGTTTTTCCCCGATGGCGGAAATTGAGTTTAATCCCAAACGATTGCACCCAATTCGTTAATTGTTGTTTGCGCTGTAAATAATAAACTCAATTTCATCCATCATAATTAGCTGGCACCATCAAAAAAGCCCAATACACTTTCCATCTCCGGCAATGTTAATAAAATGTGGATTTATTTATCTGTACAAGCTTGGAAACTTGCTATAAATAGAAATGCATTGTCTGCCCAAAACCGCAAGCAGCCATTGTACACGCAGTTCGCACAACACGTCACATTCACACAGTGCAAAATCTTATTTCTGGAGTGAATTGTAGGCTTATACAGTACATTATAGACTTTTGTTTGCCCCCCCCCCTAAATTTGAGTTTTCCCCCTCTTGCCCCCCCCCCCCGATTAACAGGTCTGGTGCCGCCACTGCAAATGATCCAATACCAGGGTGAGAGATTTGCTCGGCCCCAGTGGCCTATCCAGGACCGCTGGGATGGGCTAATCAGCTTGCACAGATTCTTGTTCAGGAAGTACGTCATGCGTGCAGGTTGCAGTGTGAGTGTGATGCATGATTGGACTGAGCATGGGACTGAGCATGGGACTGAGCATTAACGTTAACGATACGTTTGCCCATCCCAGCGCCTTTGGTTTTAAGGCAAGGCGCTGGGGACGAGCGAAGGTGAGAGAGCGGTCAACCTCGTACTGCTCGACACACCCTGGGGACGAGGTTGGATTCTGGGATCCACCGATACTACAGCACATTGCTCTGCATCACACAAACTTACACACATTATTGAGAAATCTTTTGTTGAAGAAATATGGAATGATCCAAACAAGACAAACGGTAATAAACGCATAGCGACGAAGCTAAACAATCGTCACCAGTCCTTATTGTAACGTTATGGTTCTGAAAGTGCGACGGCACCGCCAGCGGAAAAAACACTAGTTAAATTTTTTTTAAAGGGGGGCTAGTTTTTCCGATCAAATTTCAGCAAAATTGCAGGGCAGAAAACTTCAAACTTATGACCAAAATAATAAGCACATAATAAACAAAAACAGTCAAATAAGTTTGAGTGATATCGTTCAAGTTGATCTTAGTCATTAAGTATGTAACGATTCGGGGTCCCTGTTAGTATTATTTGCTAACTTGAGCACTTTTTGTTATTTAAGAAGATTCGGGGAGGATGCTTACATGTACATTAGGAAATAGACTCGTTCAGTCGGAGGTTCTAATATATGTGTGTAGTTTTATTCACTTGCACAAAAATTAGTTAGTGGCCTGACGTTTCGACCCTAGCAGGGTCTTTCTCGAAGGCTAAAAAATGATAAACTTGGTATAGTCATGATTATCAACACTTGTCAATCAGTCCGCTGAGCTGAGGGTCGCAACTGATCGGTTTTACATTAAAATAATAAGCCAGTAAATGTAAACTTATTTGGTAGTTTGCGTGTTTTCAGTCGGTCAGCGTGCGCGTTTTACGCTAACTCACCGTCCAAAAGGCATGTTCTGTTCACTCTAGTTTTATAATAAAAGAGGAAAAGCAAAGGATTGTAGGCCTATATGATAAGTAATAATTGTAAATCAGCAGGATATGATAATATAAAGATGGAATAGAAACTGCCTCAATATCTCTCATGAAGCCTAAGCAAAAAGGCGGTCTTGTTTGTTGATCTCCGCCACAACATGTGACGGTCCCCAGGCGCAGCTTTTGATGCTTCTTGTTAATGGCTACCGTTATTTTTTATGGCGATTGTTTGCTTTGGGTTATTATTGAACACAATAGTTTTTGACTGAGGTTTTACCTTGCAGCAAATGCTTATACTGATTAATGGCTATGCCAAAAATTGCATTTTTTACTGTAATGAGCGAAGAGGTGCAAAATCTAATCATCATTAGCGTTAAAATTTTACAATTCAACTGTGTAGAGGGAATCAGTGGCATGGATCGTCATTGAGCAAGCGACAAATTCGATCGTTCCACGAAAAGTCACATTTGAACCCTGAACATCCGGGCGCCCGGCCTGCCTTAGGCTGGTACTTACCCTGGGTGTGTTTTCGCGGGCGTCACCAACGACAGTTTCGGTTGACTTGGCTATTGGTTAATCACTGGGCAATGACAGAAACAAACAGTTATTGCAGGGGCGGATCCAGGATTTTCCAAACGGGGGGGGGGGGGGGGGCGTGAAAATTTACCAAGCAGCAATGGTGAATGTAATTTTGTGTGGATCCTACGAGCGCGTAACGCGAAGCCCTTACGACATGGGCCGGTTCCGGGGCCCGCTTAAATGCTCCGAAACAGTTAGGATTCTAGATGCTCTGTGGTGCGATCCATGCAATATATGACCACTTTTGTTTTAGCAAGATCATTATTAAAACTTCATTTTTGAGTTGGGAGTCATTGATTTGAATCAGCCATCCTGAGTTATAAAAATCAAAATGCAGGCTACAA
The DNA here is from genome assembly GCA_032158295.1 of Pycnopodia helianthoides. Taxonomy (NCBI): domain Eukaryota; kingdom Metazoa; phylum Echinodermata; class Asteroidea; order Forcipulatida; family Asteriidae; genus Pycnopodia; species Pycnopodia helianthoides. The sequence goes on from CM063264.1 coordinate 11,905,919, forward strand.
TAATACTTATTCAGGGGAAAAAAAACTGTTGGGTGAGACAAATGATAATGCAATTTTTAATATAATTAACCAAATAGGGTCTCTTTGTCTATAAGTTTTCACATACTTGAGGATTAGAATGTGACACAAAATATGTTACTGCTGATATAGTGATAAGAACAAGTTGTGCTTGTCTTCAGTGACAGCGCGATCGAGCATCAATAACATTAATGTACGAAAATGTGAGGGTAGGCCAAGAGGCCCCAGCCCTGCATCGCTGGTGTACTATCTGCACTATTGATAAATAACAGTTTGAAAGAAGCACAACAGATACTAACACTCTTTCTTGAATGCGAAAAAAATATGTGATTTTCTGAACAGAGTGAGACACGATTATACGATGCTATGATTATAAGATGCTACATGTATGTCTTCACAAGCCCCATAGGGCCAATCCACTTCGTTCGTATCCTTGCCAATTGGGCCTAGCACCATTGCAATCCTATTTTTTGCCCGATGTAACTTTTAATCCGTGTTATAAAACTTACCGATCAATGCTACTGTAGGCCTACTTGTAGAAAGCCCTATTGCTAAACTTTTTTTTTTAAACATCACGGATTTTGGGGGAAAATTGATTACCTTTCGATCACGTATTAACAACTTGCGCGAGAATCATAGTTGGGTTCCCTGAACAATTTCACAATATTTATACGATCTAATGGGGGCCAGACTGATTTACATAACGCGCTAAGCATAATATCTTTTGCGCAGACGGGCTTAAGATGCGCACCGCATTACACGTATTTTCACAAAACCTTGATGGCGCGCTGATTGAATCAGTCTGGTCCCCATTAAATATCAGCAGTTGATCGTATAACTGTTGTGGATTGTTGAGGGAACCTGACAATGGTTTTCGCGCAAGTTAATGAGGTAAAAAAATCACACTCGCACGCGCGTGCTGACCTACTGCCAGAAACTTCTTTGCTGAGGTACGGCATGGTCGACTCACGGTGCGGGTGAATGATCTTCACGCCCCCGGACCCCGCGCCCCGCATTTGCAGGTGTTTCGCGCTTATGTTCAGTGTGTGAGAAAGACATTATAAGTAGCTTTTTTTTAAGAAAAAAAAACCAAAGAGGTAGGGCCTATGTCAATAACTTTGTCTCTCCCTCATTTTTCCCCTTGATGTTTTTTTTCTTTTTTTTTTTTTTCTTTTTTTTCTCAAGCAAAAAGGGGGGGCGTGCTCCCCCACGCCCCCCTGTATCCGCCCCTGTATTGGTTGCGTTCGGGTGCAGGAACGTAGCTCTTTGCCAGCTCAATCTAAAAATAGCACTGACGCGCGGTATTATTTAAAACGCTTGTTAAATATGCAACTATACTTATAGGCCTACTGGTGGCCATACAATCGAGACGAACTGTATACATCCGATCGATAAAACACACCTATTAGTTCACCTCTATTAGTGAACAACTCTGAGTGAATTTGATTATAATTTACAGTGAATTATCACACGACAAAAAATTAATTTTTCTACACAAACGTTATCCTATTCATTTAGGTGTAGGTCTAGGGGTAGAGTAAAGAGTAAAAATGCATGGTAGGATATGAACTGTTTCAATGTCAATGGTGTATTTTCAGGACATAGAATGTTATTATGGTCTCTCCTTTTAAACAAGGACACATAAACGAACAAAAGTTATTCAGATGAAAGCAAAGAAAGTACACACTTGCTCAGTTGAAACAGCTTGGTTAACAATAATTCTTTATGAGACAAATATTTTTAAATGAAACATGTCTGACAATGTACGAGATCCAAACGCCCAATAACAATGATGATCTGAAATGGCACTTTCTGGTTTGAAGGAATAGACTCTGTGTACTCATTTATTTTGAGTGAAGGTCAAGGTCTTGTTTTCCTATAAATTCACATTTAATTTGATTGTGCCACATGTGCATCAAGTCTGCTACTGCAGTATGGAGATTAACACAAAGGCAATCCCCGGGGTTACCAAACCTCCCCCACAAACCCTCGCACCAACCCCTCCTGCCAGGCACCCCTTCCTGGATATAATTATAATATTGTTTGCATTTCTCAATGATTGCCCTGTTGATCCATGGTCGACTGCACACAAAAGCCGTAAATTATCTCTCTCCAATAAAGCTCTGACAAGCAAGAATAGCCCCCCCCCCCGGCAGTTTCAGGATCAGGAACGTCCGTACGTTAATGTTCACTCTCGGCATGGGAAAGAGAGCTCTCCATTTGTTACCAATAGAGGTCGCACTTTGAGGGAGATGATACAAAGAATTTCGAGAAGAAAACGCAGTAGCATCAAGCACATGGATGGAAAGCAGTGTAGAAACTCACGTGTAACACGCAACGGAACCTTGAGTTTGTTAACGTACAAGATCCAAGAGTCAAAAAGACAAAAGGTAAGAAGACAAAGCACTCAGTTCAAAGGGACATTTTTGTTTTACTGGAAGATCTTTGTATTGAAATACTTTTGTGGATTGTTGTAACTTAATTGTAGAAAGCGGCAGGCATATTTTTGGCTGGGTGGGTCTCCGGGATCCCCCCCCCCCCTAAGTTACGAATGGCAGCTGGCAGACAGGAGTTGTGGCAATTACTTCTTTGTGGCCTGTGAAACGAAGCTAGAGTTACCCAGTACAAGTCGCCCTAGACTAGCAGCCTCGTGGGCTCTATACATTCACGTGCCTGGGTTGTGTCTGCTCAACCATCAGATCAAGAGCTATCCTGTTAAAGACCCTATTGGATGTGGTCTTGCCTGCTGGGCACAGCCTCGTTGCTACTCCTTCAATCTCTTGAAGAAGCTTGATGAAATCATTTGTCAGCTCAATGATGCAACTCGCCTTGAAGCTGACGTCACTGACATAACATTTATGGAAAAATGCTACTTTTATGAGCCTTAAACTGTTAAGATGTCTACACAAGATCGGTTTACTGTATAAAATGATGGGTTTTTTAAGTGTGTGGTTCAAAATTATTGTTTTGACTTTGGACTCATTTTGCGCACTCGAATCAATTATTTCATCCACTCGCGAACAATTTGTACGCTCAAAATCAATTTATGCACTCGAAATAATTAGTTTTTGCACTCAAAATAAACATTTTCTTGAGCTTTAAATCATTTTGCTTATGCGCACTCGAATTACAGTTATTGCATCTACTCACAATCATTTTCATGACTCTTTTGCTGATTCTGGGCAACCTCGTCCCCATGGTTTACTTTATTTCCAACCATGTTTACAATAGTAAACCCTGGGAGGGAAACTCCTTACGTGGACCCTGATTGGACAAAACCATGTTAACCTTTGTCAAAACAGCCGGCCGGCAAACAGGCCATTAAATCTGGTACCGGACCACGAGACCATGACGAATATGTGAATTTCGAAAAGCAGCCAGACAATTATAATTTTCATACGTATCCAAAACCTTTGGATATGCAAATGATCAGCGGCGGCGCTACGGGGGGGGGGGGGCAAATGCCCCCCCCCCAGTAATTTTTTTGGCCCCACCAGTTTGCCCCCCCCCCCCAGTTTTTCCCCGATGGCGGAAATTGAGTTTAATCCCAAACGATTGCACCCAATTCGTTACATTGTTGTTTGCGCTGTAAATAATAAACTCAATTTCATCCATCATAATTAGCTGGCACCATCAAAAAAGCCCAATACACTTTCCATCTCCGGCAATGTTAATAAAATGTGGATTTATTTATCTGTACAAGCTTGGAAACTTGCTATAAATAGAAATGCATTGTCTGCCCAAAACCGCAAGCAGCCACTGTACACGCAGTTCGCAGAACACGTCACATTCACACAGTGCAAAACCTTATTTCTGGAGTGAATTGTAGGCTTATACAGTACATTATAGACTTTTGTTTGCCCCCCCCCCCTAAATTTGAGTTTTCCCCCTCTTGCCCCCCCCCGATTAACAGGTCTGGTGCCGCCACTGCAAATGATCCAATACCAGGGTGAGAGATTTGCTCGGCCCCAGTGGCCTATCCAGGACCGCTGGGATGGGCTAATCAGCTTGCACAGATTCTTGTTCAGGAAGTATGTCATGCGTGCAGGTTGCAGTGTGAGTGTGATGCATGATTGGACTGAGCATGGGACTGAGCATGGGACTGAGCATTAACGTTAACGATACGTTTGCCCATCCCAGCGCCTTTGGTTTTAAGGCAAGGCGCTGGGGACGAGCGAAGGTGAGAGAGCGGTCAACCTCGTACTGCTCGACACACCCTGGGGACGAGGTTGGATTCTGGGATCCACCGATACTACAGCACATTGCTCTGCATCACACAAACTTACACACATTATTGAGAAATCTTTTGTTGAAGAAATATGGAATGATCCAAACAAGACAAACGGTAATAAACGCATAGCGACGAAGCTAAACAATCGTCACCAGTCCTTATTGTAACGTTATGGTTCTGAAAGTGCGATGGCACCGCCAGCGGAAAAAACACTAGTTAAATTTTTTTTTAAAGGGGGGCTAGTTTTTCCGATCAAATTTCAGCAAAATTGCAGGGCAGAAAACTTCAAACTTATGACCAAAATAATAAGCACATAATAAACAAAAACAGTCAAATAAGTTTGAGTGATATCGTTCAAGTTGATCTTAGTCATTAAGTATGTAACGATTCGGGGTCCCTGTTAGTATTATTTGCGAACTTGAGCACTTTTTTGTTATTTAAGAAGATTCGGGGGAGGATGCTTACATGTACATTAGGAAATAGACTCGTTCAGTCGGAGGTTCTAATATATGTGTGTAGTTTTATTCACTTGCACAAAAATTAGTCAGTGGCCTGACGTTTCGACCCTAGCAGGGTCTTTCTCGAAGGCTAAAAAATGATAAACTTGGTATAGTCATGATTATCAACACTTGTCAATCAGTCCGCTGAGCTGAGGGTCGCAACTGATCGGTTTTACATTAAAATAATAAGCCAGTAAATGTAAACTTATTTGGTAGTTTGCGTGTTTTCAGTCGGTCAGCGTGCGCGTTTTACGCTAACTCACCGTCCAAAAGGCATGTTCTGTTCACTCTAGTTTTATAATAAAAGAGGAAAAGCAAAGGATTGTAGGCCTATATGATAAGTAATAATTGTAAATCAGCAGGATATGATAATATAAAGATGGAATAGAAACTGCCTCAATATCTCTCATGAAGCCTAAGCAAAAAGGCGGTCTTGTTTGTTGATCTCCGCCACAACAAGTGACGGTCTCCAGGCGCAGCTTTTGATGCTTCTTGTTAATGGCTACCGTTATTTTTTATGGCGATTGTTTGCTTTGGGTTATTATTGAACACAATAGTTTTTGACTGAGGTTTTTACCTTGCAGCAAATGCTTATACTGATTAATGGCTATGCCAAAAATTGCATTTTTTACTGTAATGAGCGAAGAGGTGCAAAATCTAATCATCATTAGCGTTAAAATTTTACAATTCAACTGTGTAGAGGGAATTAGTGGCATGGATCGTCATTGAGCAAGCGACAAATTCGATCGTTCCACGAAAAGTCACATTTGAACCCTGAACATCCGGGCGCCCGGCCTGCCTTAGGCTGGTACTTACCCTGGGTGTGTTTTCGCGGGCGTCACCAACGACAGTTTCGGTTGACTTGGCTATTGGTTAATCACTGGGCAATGACAGAAACAAACAGTTATTGCAGGGGCGGATCCAGGATTTTCCAAACGGGGGGGGGGCGTGAAAATTTACCAAGCAGCAATGGTGAATGTAATTTTTGTGTGGATCCTACGAGCGCGTAACGCGAAGCCCTTACGACATGGGCCGGTTCCGGGGCCCGCTTAAATGCTCCGAAACAGTTAGGATTCTAGATGCTCTGTGGTGCGATCCATGCAATATATGACCACTTTTGTTTTAGCAAGATCATTATTAAAACTTCATTTTTGAGTTGGGAGTCATTGATTTGAATCAGCCATCCTGAGTTATAAAAATCAAAATGCAGGCTACAATAATACTTATTCAGGGGAAAAAAAACTGTTGGGTGAGACAAATGATAATGCAATTTTTAATATAATTAACCAAATAGGGTCTCTTTGTCTATAAGTTTTCACATACTTGAGGATTAGAATGTGACACAAAATATGTTACTGCTGATATAGTGATAAGAACAAGTTGTGCTTGTCTTCAGTGACAGCGCGATCGAGCATCAATAACATTAATGTACGAAAATGTGAGGGTAGGCCAAGAGGCCCCAGCCCTGCATCGCTGGTGTACTATCTGCACTATTGATAAATAACAGTTTGAAAGAAGCACAACGGATACTAACACTCTTTCTTGAATACGAAAAAAATATGTGATTTTCTGAACAGAGTGAGACACGATTATACGATGCTATGATTATATGATGCTACATGTATGTCTTCACTATCCCCATAGGGCCAATCCACTTCGTTCGTATCCTTGCCAATTGGGCCTAGCACCATTGCAATCCTATTTTTTTGCCCGATGTAACTTTTAATCCGTGTTATAAAACTTATCGATCAATGCTACTGTAGGCCTACTTGTAGAAAGCCCTATTGCTAAACTTTTTTTTTAAACATCACGGATTTTGGGGGAAAATTGATTACCTTTCGATCACGTATTAACAACTTGCGCGAGAATCATACTAGTTGGGTTCCCTGAACAGTTTCACAATATTTATACGATCTAATGGGGGCCAGACTGATTTACATAACGCGCTAAGCATAATATCTTTTGCGCAGACGGGCTTAAGATGCGCACCGCATTACACGTATTTTCACAAAACCTTGATGGCGCGCTGATTGAATCAGTCTGGTCCCCATTAAATATCGGCAGTTGATCGTATAACTGTTGTGGATTGTTGAGGGAACCTGACAATGGTTTTCGCGCAAGTTAATGAGGTACAAAAATCACACTCGCACGCGCGTGCTGACCTACTGCCAGAAACTTCTTTGCTGAGGTACGGCATGGTCGACTCACGGTGCGGGTGAATGATCTTCACGCCCCCGGACCCCGCGCCCCGCATTTACAGGTGTTTCGCGCTTATGTTCAGTGTGTGAGAAAGACATTATAAGTAGCTTTTTTTTAAGAAAAAAAAAAACAAAGAGGTAGGGCCTATGTCAATAACTTTGTCTCTCCCTCATTTTTCCCCTTGATGTTTTTTTTTTTTTTTTTTTTTTTTTTTTTCTCTCAAGCAAAAAAGGGGGGCGTGCGCCCCACGCCCCCCTGTATCCGCCCCTGTATTGGTTGCGTTCGGGTGTGGGAACGTAGCTCTTTGCCAGCTCAATCTAAAAATAGCACTGACGCGCGGTATTATTTAAAACGCTTGTTAAATATGCAACTATACTTATAGGCCTACTGGTGGCCATACAATCGAGACGAACTGTATACATCCGATCGATCAAACACACCTCTTAGTTCACCTCTATTAGTGAACAACTCTGAGTGAATTTGATTATAATTTACAGTGAATTCTCACACGACAAAAAATTAATTTTTCTACACAAACGTTATCCTATTCATTTAGGTGTAGGTCTAGGGGTAGAGTAAAGAGTAAAAATGCATGGTAGGATATGAACTGTTTCAATGTCAATGGTGTATTTTCAGGACATAGAATGTTATTATGGTCTCTCCTTTTAAACAAGGACACATAAACGAACAAAAGTTATTCAGATGAAAGCAAAGAAAGTACACACTTGCTCAGTTGAAACAGCTTGGTTAACAAAAATTCTTTATGAGACATATATTTTTAAATGAAACATGTCTGACAATGTACGAGATCCAAACGCCCAATAACAATGATGATCTGAAATGGCACTTTCTGGTTTGAAGGAATAGACTCTGTGTACTCATTTATTTTGAGTGAAGGTCAAGGTCTTGTTTTCCTATAAATTCACATTTAATTTGATTGTGCCACATGTGCATCAAGTCTGCTACTGCAGTATGGAGATTAACACAAAGGCAATCCCCGGGGTTACCAAACCTCCCCCACAAACCCTCGCACCAACCCCTCCTGCCAGGCACCCCTTCCTGGATATAATTATAATATTGTTTGCATTTCTCAATGATTGCCCTGTTGATCCATGGTCGACTGCACACAAAAGCCGTAAATTATCTCTCTCCAATAAAGCTCTGACAAGCAAGAATAGCCCCCCCCCCCCCCGGCAGTTTCAGGATCAGGAACGTCCGTACGTTAATGTTCACTCTCGGCATGGGAAAGAGAGCTCTCCATTTGTTACCAATAGAGGTCGCACTTTGAGGGAGATGATACAAAGAATTTCGAGAAGAAAACGCAGTAGCATCAAGCACATGGATGGAAAGCAGTGTAGAAACTCACGTGTAACACGCAACGGAACCTTGAGTTTGTTAACGTACAAGATCCAAGAGTCAAAAAGACAAAAGGTAAGAAGACAAAGCACTCAGTTCAAAGGGACATTTTTGTTTTACTGGAAGATCTTTGTATTGAAATACTTTTGTGGATTGTTGTAACTTAATTGTAGAAAGCGGCAGGCATATTTTTGGCTGGGTGGGTCTCCGGGATCCCCCCCCCCCCCCTAAGTTAGGCCCCCTCCATGGTTAGGCCCTGTTTCGTATTGCTCGCTGCATATGTGGGGAAGCCAACAATGGCCAATTTTTAATGCAAATTCATTGTTTATTTGTTCATTGTATCCAAGCTTTTGTCCCTACGAAAAGATATTTGATGGTCATTTGTTAATGTTATAGACCACTTAAAATGTGTAAAATTTGGCATTTTGACGGCCTGAATAATGAATTGAAATTTGACCTTTGTTTTCTACCATGCTTTTGAGAATAGATGGACTGCAATACGCGTTATTGACCGTCATCTTTAATGTAAAACGATTGAAAAGTGCACGCGTGTACGCTCTACGCATGACTCTCAGCCAATGATAGCTCTTCACGCGTGCACAATTCATCAAAGATGGTGGTCAGTGACGCGTATTGCAATCCATCTATTGAAAGAGCTATGCAGATGTGTACTGGACATCCTGCATATTGTTATGAAGTGTGCAATCTTTATGGATACTAAGTTAATAAGTGTTTTGTTGAATACCATTCACAAATATTTTAGAGTTTGGAAAATGGCTGTTGAGAAAGAAATGGATCAAGCACCACAGAAGAACCCCCTTGCCGAAACAGGCGAAGATGTCACCCCTAATAAAGATGGAGGGGTCTTAAAGGCCATTATAAAAGAAGGTGTAGGCGAAGAGCGACCAATGAAGGGCGATAATGTGAGTGTGCATTATGTGGGGACGTTGCTAAATGGAGAGGAATTTGACTCAAGCCGACGCAGAAATGAAAAGTTTTCTTTCAAGTTAGGAGAAGGTAAGACCCTAGCTTGACTTAACTACTATTGTTATACATTTCAGGTAATGAAACCAAGGATGTCTTATAAGTGAACTTAATCACTGTAGCTCGCAAGCCTGAGGAAAAGTCTCTTAAATTAAAATGCTTGCAATGAACCAGAAACACTGGGGTTAAACCCGACTCTTCCGTGATGTGTTCTGGGTTCCTTTATGTGCATGGGACCTATGGCTTAATGTCCCATCCCAAGGACAAAGCAATTTGGTAAAGCATCTTACTCAGGGACACAAGAGCCACGACCGGGACTCGAACCTACACTCTGCTGATTAGAAACACTAGAGCTTGAGTCCGGTGTGCTTAACCACTCATCCACAACACCCCACAACCTAACGTTTAGTGTGATAAACTGAAATGTGTTTTTACAAGATTTTATAATATCATCAGTTACAAGTAACTTTCTCAAAATTAGTTTTATTGCTTGGACATTGACTTTAAAATAGTTTCCTGTTTGTCCCAGACAGTTACAGTACATGTATCATGTACATTAGCTCAGTGGAAGAGCTAGTGGTGTATGCAGACTGGACTATGGTCAATAAATGAATAGGAGAGCATTCTTTGTATTGTCGTTGTTGATGGTTTATCTGGGACATGAGAGGGCTCTGTCCCATAACATCAAGACTGGCAGTATCAGATGGGATGTAAAACTGTAGGTCTTGTGTGTTATCTAATGTACATCAAACATACAGCACATTTGTTTGTGGAAGAGAAGGGGTTTGCCGTTTGCCCCGGTGTTTCTGGAGTGATGCATAATGCGCCATCTCTCTCTTTGAACATGTTTGGAGAGGTTGCCTATTTTTAATGCATATTTGAACATATTTGAGTGGAATTTTGACAATATTTTATGAAAACTATGTTATTTATTCTGGTTTCAAATTAGAAAAAGTAATTGCAGTCTAGGTTGTAAAGGATTGAGGGATATAGGAAGATATGTTATTGTTGTGCTTACTTAGCTTTCTAATGTCTTTATGTTTACTGTAATTGTTTTTCAGGTAGAGTTATTAAGGCGTGGGATATGGGCGTGGCCACCATGAGACAAGGCGAGGTTGCTGTTCTTACATGTCAGTCTGAATACGCTTACGGCAAGAATGGTAAGTCTATAATCAGGTTAGATTCAATGTTTATAATAGGTCTTTGATCTGTCAAGTAATAAACCACAAGGGAAACTGACTGGGTAGATTTTAGATAATTTTGGATTGAACAAAGAAAATGTGACTAGAGCGGGATTTGAACCATTGACCTCCGGATTAACGTACCGGCGCTCTACCAACTGAGCTATCTAGCCCTATGTTGGCGGTCTCCCTATTTGTCAATATCTTTGTTCGGGGGTGCCAGTCAGAAGCCATACAACCGTTAACTACCGTGTAGCCAGGGATCACACCCAAGTTCACGATACAACCTGTCATAATGTTTTATAATTACATGTAATTGTGTCCTTCTGAGATAACGTTATTTATTTGTAATTTCACTAATGTTTTTAGCAAAAAATCATTGGATAATTTAATCATTCATGATGTTATAAATGCGCTTTTGATCATTGTGTAAAATGGTTGCAATATGACTAAATAAGTTAGCATTATTGTATAAATCTATAAGCAACACATCGTGTTGTTATTCTCAACTTAGGTTTAGACACAAAATTCTTCTGATTTAGAAACTTGAATCCTATTTTTGTTATCCCGTAGGTCAAGGTAAAATCCCACCCAATGCGACGCTGGTTTTTGAGGTAGAGCTTTTTGATTGGTCAGGAGAGGATCTGAGTGAAGCAAAAGATGGTGGTATAATGCATCGGACTCTAGAGGCTGGTTCTGAGTATGATAAACCCACAGATAATTCAGCTCTGGAAGGTAATGATGGCGATCCTAATGGGGACTTAAAGTTTGTTAAATTTATGCTTAAATTCACCTGCACTTAACTTGTCTTCAAGGGTTCTCCCCAAGCCAAAGCTAGCTTATCGAGCTGGTACGCACAATTTGTTGCAAACAAAATTACCTAAAAGGAAATTCACAAAAATCATAGAGATGAAACTATTTAGAATGTCCCAGATTGCACAATAGGGCTTTTAACCAGTTCCAAAGACCTTGTGCTCACGCCAGACTTCTAAATTTTGGGTCCAGGATGTCTCAAAGTTTTGAAAAATCTTGTGGAGAACCCTGTCCTCATTTGTCTTTTAGCCTCTTTCAACATTCCTACTGTCTAACCATGCGGTATTATTCAATGTGGTTTTGAATGATACTTATAGAATGAATGACTATGCCAAGCCTGTATGTAATATAATATCTTTGATACAACCCACACAACTCAAAAGTGTTTCAATATTTATGTTTTTGAAATGTTCTTGTGTATATTGCCTGTCCAAAATTTTAAGAAATAGTTTTTGGGGCAGACCGAACCTTTTGGCTTAAAGAATTTTTTACATTTTCTTTTTCAGTCTAGCATTCTCCATATCTATTTTTTGTTTTGTTGTTTCTCTGTTGTGTGTTATTTATTAAATTTGTGAAGAGAAATCCACATTATTATTATTGTTATTTTATTTCTCTCCACAAGTTCAATCAATTTTGTAAAATGTGGTGAATGCATAAAAAACAGAAAATGTAAGTTCTGTGCCCAGTTTGCCAGCAACCAACCCATGCAGTTGAATGGTAATAATTGATGGGTCAATTTTGTGGAAAATCCACCATGAGTTCAACAGGGCTCGATAAAAGTGTAATATTTTACAGTCATTTGTGTTTTTATTGTAATTTATCAATGTATTTAGTCATTTATTAATGTTCCTTTTAGTGTATTTATTTATGTCACGATTGTTTTGCGTTTGAGTAAATTGAATGGAATGTTTATGGGTGCAATATAAATCTATAAATTATTATTTGTGATTATAGTCATGGTTACTTGTTGCATGCTATGAAAACAAATGAACTAATATATTACATTGAAGTGCTGTTTTAATTTGCTGGTACATGACTGGTTTTGGACGTTGGAAATTGATGACTTGACTTATCAAATAAGGCATCAGACCTATTTGACTCCAATTCACTGAATGATTAATAATGACTGTACTTGCCTTGTTTCAGTTCATCTTGTTGGTAAACATGGCGACCGAGTCTTTGATGATCGTGATGTTAGTTTCATCCTGGGTGAAGGTACAAATTTTGACTTTATTTCTCAAGATTCTTCCTGATTTCAGGATTTTGTTTGCTTCTCACAGATCTCTCTTGGCCTTCAGATATTCATGAGATGTGAACAAATCCATTGAAGATAAAACAAAGCCCTTGCTTAAAGGAGCAGTTTCACCATGATCAAAGCAGGCCTGTGGCTGTACATTGAAGTGTGAACTCTCACCCAGTTACTGCACGTGCACACCCTCCCTCCAGATCATATCTATAGAGGGCAGCATGCATGCAATAACTGGATGAGAGCTCATAATTCATTGTGCAGCCACATGCCTGCTATGTCATGATGATAGTGCCCCTTTAAAGGTATTGTACACTTTTGGTAACAGCTCAAAATCAGTGTCCACATTTTGTGTGATTCAACATATGCATGAACAAACAAACCTGTGAAAGTTTGAGCTCAATTGGTCATCGAGGTCACGAGAAAATAGTGAAAAGAGATCTTATGTGTTTTCTGTTTTTTTCAAATTATCGCGCGCGATAATTACTATTGTTTTAGAAACGATAGCATTTTAGGCAGAAATATTTTAAGGAACCCTTTCTACCATTACTTACTTTAAATCATGTAAGTTATGTGTGAATCTGTGAACATTGTGTTTTTCGATCTTACCAATAGTGTACAGGGCCTTTAAAACAACTCTTTGATTATGCTTATTTATTTAATAATTAATGGTGAAGTAGTTGTATGATTTCTCAAGGTGACTAACATTAACTTACTTGTGATTGATTCTTTGTTTAGGATGTGATCATAATATACCTGAAGGAATTGAGAAAGGTCTTCAAGAAATGAAGAGCGGTGAGCTTGCTGAGTTTAAACTCAAACCAAAATATGGGTTTGGTGAAGCAGGGAATGCAGACTTCAATATTCCATCTGATGTTAGTCTTACATATCAAGTCAAACTCACATCATTTGAAAAGGTAAAACAAGATAAATGTATGGATTGGAGAAGTTGCATTAAGCTTGACTTTAAGCTTCAAAAATATTAAATTGTTGTAGCACCGTCTAATGGTTTACAAGGTGCTGTGGCGCATTTAGCAGCCACTGCCAGTATCACCAAGGAGAACCCCTTCTCTTAGCGATAAGTGTAACTTGATTCTTTACATGCATTACACGACACACAGGACCTAAGCAATAACGGTTAAGTGTCTTGATTAATGACGCAAGTGTCCAGACCGGGACCTGAACCCACACTCTGCTGATCAGCGCCAGAGTTTGAGTTCGGTGCTCTTAACTGCTCGGCCAGGACGTGCCATTATATATATATATATATATTTTTTTTTGGGGGGGGGGTTGAAAAGATACATAATTATATAACCATATTGATGAAAGTTGCCGATAACGACCTAAGGCTACGGAAATCAACCAGTATGGAGCCCTCCATTGAGGAGTGTTAGAATCATTCAAGTCCTTTAGACGATTATGAAGGACTTCAGAAAGTTATTGTTAACACTGACCACTGACTCATCATAGAGTTGCTTAAGCAGAGAATATTGCTTAACAAATGTCCGCATAGACAAAAATTAGCCAGAAACCAGTCACAAATGTTACATGTGACATTTTGGCTGGTGACCTTTATTCTGGTAAACAAAACTGTTTTGCGCTTAACTACTTTTTGTGCTTAAGTAGCTGCTAATTCGGATACTGCCTTAGTTTTGATGAACTTCATTTTAGTCCAAACCCATCAGCACTTGTTTATACACCTGTTGATATTTATGACTGAGTATACCTGGCTGTACCTGTCAGGGTTAGGGTTAGAATGCAGTGTAACTTAAGTAATCAATTAAAATTGGAGTTTTCCCATTGTTGAAGAAATGACTTGAATATCTGCCTCTAGCTACTGAGCAAGCTGGTTGGACTGTGGTAAGACATCTGCTCTTAAATGGCATCGGTCGTTGGTTCGAATCCCACCCGAGTAGTATGCCTGGGGATTTCTTTCCCAGGACTTGTGGAAAGTACCGAGTATACAGTGCTTTACACACATCGGTGTATGGGTAACACCAAATAATATTCTTTCTTGTTGATGCATATTTAACATCTATTAAATTTGAACATCTTTGTTTTGATCTTATTTGTTGATTCTGTAGGCAAAGGAGTCATGGGAAATGAACCCAACGGAGAAATTGAGTTCAGCAGAGATAGCCAAGACAAAAGGAACAGAGAAGTTCAAGGTAAGATTTAATAGATTAAAGTAGTCCTTTTTCATATCTGCCCGCCCTCTGAAACTTGTTGCCCATCAATATCCATTGCTTAACATCTATTTATTTCAACAGTTTTCTCCTTGATGCAACCGATAATATTCAAAGTTTTTAATTGTTTATGTTTTTGAAATGTTTTCATCTGTGTATTGCCTGTCTGAACTTTTTAGAAATAATTTTATTGGCAGACTGAACCTTTTGGTTAACGGAAAATGTTTACATTTTTCTGCTGAGTCTAGTCTTCTCCATATCTATTTTACACTTTAGTGTTTCTCTTTTGTGTGTAATTTATTGAATTTGTGGAGAGATATAAAATAATAATAGACTAAGACTAAATAGGTAAGACTGATCTGTTAAAGATGATCATTTACTTATTGATTCAATATGTAAATGTCTGCTTACTGTAAGCGTTGATGTTTGCTTACTGTAAGTGTTGATTTCTGCTTTCTGTAAGCATTAATGTCTGCTTACTGTAAGCGTTTATGTCTGCTTACTGTAAGCTTTGATGTTTGCTTATGGTAAACAGAACCATGAAATTTGGAGCCAGAGTTCATAACGAAGATTTGTGATTTTGTTCACTTTATATTTGTGTGTTAATTAGTAGGTATATTAAATGTATTTTATTATTTGTTATTTGCTGTTTATTTATTGATGTTTTTGTAGTTATTGTTAATTGTTTTACTGTGGTGGTAAGGGGAGGGGATTTATTTATTGACATCGTTGTTTGTTAACATGTACCTCAATGTCTCTGACTAGGCCGGTGAATACAATAAAGCAGTGAAGCAATACAAGAGAATTGTTGACTACTTAGACCATGACTCTGAATTCTCAGATGAAGAGAAGAAGATATCCAAAGAGATCCTCTTGGCTGGACATCTTAATCTTGCTATGTCTTACATCAAGATGGAAGAGTTTACTCAAGCTGTGGAATCATGTGATAAGGTTAGTACTAATAGTCAAATAATAGGTTTGTTTACTCAAATTCAATGCTGTTTTGGTTGAATATCATCAAAATTGAGGAAAGAACTGGAAATTCTCTGCACAAAAATGTACAGACTATACATGTATGTTTGAAATGTGGCGTCTTCGAATTTTGAATTTTGACAAAAATTGCACTTACAGATTATCAAGCACAGTGATATTTTACAGCAATTTAGCATGAGGTTAGAGACGTGCAGTCTGTTTTTTTCCATTTTCATAAGGATTCTATTTATTGGAAAATGAGTGGATGTGAAAATTTCATTCGATCTTGGAGACTCTCTTTAAATGAAATCATTTATTACTTTAACTCTGGATATTTCTCCATAATAGGCTCTTGAGATCGATGAAAATAACATCAAAGGTCTGTTTAGACGAGGGCAGGCCAATCTATCCATGGCTGACCCAATCTTGGCAAAGAATGACTTCAGTCAAGTTGTAGAGCTTGATCCCAGCAACAAAGCAGCTAAGAATCAACTTGTTATCTGTCAGCATAAGATTAAACAAGCCAATGAAAAGGAGAAGAAACTTTATGGCAAGATGTTTGAAAAGTTTGCCGAACAAGACAGAAAGGTAAGGACAAGAAATCGATCACAATCTGACAATGTGACATACACAGGTTGCAACAATATGGTAGACAGAGGGTCACAAGAGTTGTTATGACTGGTTACCACTTCATGTTGGTATTCTGGAAAATGTTCCTAGCCTACCTACAGTATTATTTTATTAACTTTTTTGTGCTTCTTGAGTAATCGTTTTCCTTTGAAAATTGTTGCCGCAATGAAACTAAGAGAAGATTTATCTCTTCTGTTGAATGAGTGATACTCTGCAGAATTGTAATATATTTATGAGACTCAAACTCAACATTTTGACATTTTTTTTAAAAACAATGATATTGAGTTGAAAAGCACAAGACCACCGGACTTGTCCTTTCTTGAGTTTACTGGCCCATCGCTAAAATTACTGGCCTCGGGCCAGCGGTCCAGTGTAAAATTCGAGCCCTGGAAACCCTGACTTGACAAAGGAAAGACAACAATGGTTCTCATAATTAGCACCGGGATTTGATGTTGTCATATGAACAAATGGAGCAGGCATTCACCTTGATTCGCAAAACCTGGGCCGTGAGGCATGACCAAAAGTCTGCCATGGTATGCTGGAATCTTAGAGCGCTCAGACTTGCCTCCAATTGAGCCAAATGTGATGACAAACAATGGAGGCAGCCTGTTAATTCTGTATGCCGCATTTGTACAACAACAGGAAATAGGTCAGGGGTTTCACAATAACCCATCGAAAGGGATTTTACAAGGCATGTTTTCCAGAACCTGTTGTTTCTTGTTGGGAATGAAGCGATCATGGTGGGTGCCTGCCCACTACGCTTCACACTGGAAAAGTTTGGGTGGATGTAACTCAGCCATCTGCCTGCCAGCAAAAAAATAGGAAAATCTTAAGTTGTTCTTGGGGTTAAAAAACGTCTGTCTCGTAAGTCTTCCACCAATTTCTTCATTCAACATAACGGTGTTTTTTTCTTGTGAAGTTCTCTGTAGACTGAGCTATCATCTCTGTACAACATTGGACAGACCTCAGGTGTTGCTGAGTCTGCTCAATTTGAAATTTAACCTTTTCATTTTCCAGGGAAATAATACAAATTCAGAATTTTTGTTATGTTTTGGGAAATGATGGATAGTATGTTATCATTGATAAACAGGAAATTGTCAATTTTTGGCATGACCTTAAATTTGACCTTTTGGTGTAAGGTTCAATCTTATTGATACAAGATGCTTGCAGCTAGGAAGATCTCTAAAGGACAGCATTGAACTCATTCTTTGAGTCCCAGTCTGATTTACCAGTCATACAATACTGTTCAAGGGTTACATTGTATTTCAATTCTGCAAAGTTTCAAAATGGTCATCTTAAATGTTCTTCATGTAGTTTTATTTGATTTCATAAACACCACTTCAATTAACTTTAGTATCAGAAAAACAAATAGTGTTAAAACTTAACCATTGTTATTGTTTAGAGTCTTCAAGAGAAACTGAAGTTGTTTATTTGTTTGTTTTTGTTTTTTAGGCTGAAGAAGCGACTCAAACCAACACTGAGCTACCGACGGACTACGGTGGTGTATTTAAGAAAGAAGATGTTGATGCTCCTACTGATGGTGGAGATGGACAAAGTAATGAACCATCAAATAGCAGTCAGGAAACAAGTGAGACACAGAATTCTAAAGAGTCAATGGAAGTGGAGGTATAGGGATAACCCAACTACTGTTTCATGTCCTTAATTCAAGCACTGACTTGTAAAATAAAGCTTAAGAATTCAATTTGCTGATTTCTGTCATTGAAAATGCAAGACATATGAAATTTAAATTCATTTTATTCCTGATAGTGTCCATCATTGGTTTAAATGATTGAACATTCTTTATCTCAGGTGTGGAAGTTTGGGTTAAAATGAAACATTTTTAAAGGTTGATGATGTATAAAATAAATGCAGTTTTATTCCACAAGACAACCTGAGCACATTGGTTGAATGTAGGATTGGAATTAATACAGACTGTGTAACTTTTGACATGTTGTGGTTATTAAAGAGCCATAGAGCCAGGACTTCCTGCAGGCACAAAGTGGACACAAGTCTGCAAAAGAAAACAAAATCCGCCCCTTTCGTATAATCAGCTATTATTTTTTTTTACAATACTTGATTTGATATGAAAGTACAAAATGTAAAACTTCCTGTGGTAACAATGAGGAATCTTGCCTGCCATGAAATGTTCATGGTCACTCTTTTTGTAAACAAGATGACATAATTTGTGTGGAGGTCATGTCCATTTTTCCCTGGCCCCTTGACCTATGTTTCCCTTTAATATGATCCTATAACAGTTTTATATTTTTTGATGGAAGTTGCAAGTTCTTAGACATGTCATCAGCTTGAAATATGAACTTAACTAGTTACAAGTCCAAGAGATGCTAAAAGAAATGTCACTTATTTGAGTCTGGTGGTTTACCCTCCATATTACCATTTTCATGGCTCTACTTACCAATTTTGCTCTTATGGTAGCCGCAAATTCTATGCTGAACATTCCAGTAAGCATATTTCACAGGTTGGCAAGGAATTTGTTCTTGTGCGCATACCTACTTTGTGTTAATTCACACATCTAGCACAACAAATACTGCTTAGCTGTAAGCGGAGAATGATGTTAAGCTTAGCGTTTTGTAGTAAGCAGAGCCATGAAATTGGCCCAGAAAGTATCAGTATTGAATCTATTTAAATCAGAAAATTTAAATGTAAATGTTCAAAGTAAATGAATAATCTGGAATCTCTTGTCAAAAGTAGTAGTTAGCTTGTAAATTTTCTTGGTAAAACTGGAAATTGATCGGATGATGTAATTGGAAATGATTAACTTTAGGCATTGATTTTTGTAAACGGAAATGACAGTTCAATGAAATAAATGTTTGAATATTTGAAAGCTTAGTGCATAGTTTCTGCTTAAAGCTGGTAGAATATCCATGTTTTTCTTTTTACAAATATTTTATTTCTAATATCATCATTAGAACAAACGTTTGATGATGCAGATGTACTTGTTTCATTCATCATTGACTCTTTTCTGTATGTAATGCAGGGTTAGAGATGTACCACTTGTTTCTGTTCTTACATTTTTTTATACATTTGCTACAAGTATTTGATAATTTCACATATTAATATTTTCATGCTGTAAACATGAATCTCAGTCAAAATGATCTCCCAAAACCAGTCATCATTCAGGCCTTTGAGTTGTCTGCTTTTTTCCTTATTTCTGAATTTTTCATTTATCTCCCTTCATCTGCATATTTTCTTATAAGAGACGAAGAGGCATTACAGTGAAGAAAGACCAAGCTATTGTGACCAAACCTGAAGATTTCTATTTGAGATTGCCTTATGTAAGAAGGGGAAAGATTGTGTCAACCAAACTTAAAAAATTATAACATCTTGTACATGTATATCCAAGGAGCTTCATTTCCACACTAAGAGGATAATGCTACCCCCCCCCCCCGGGTAAAAGGTCAAAACTGTCATAAGTTTAAATATAAAGCTTTTATAGTATAAATTGTGATAGCCTAATATTTTGCTCTTTCGCATTGCTGATATTCCTTTATGTATCCATGTGAATAAATGTCCTGTGTAGGCTTGTAAGTTTAACAGTATGTCAATAATAAGCAAGATATTAAAGAAATAAATTCATTCTACTTGAGTAATGTGTGTATTGGGGACTTGGATCAATGTCTGTGGTTATGTACATGTAGGTATTAAAGGAACATAATTGGTTTTTGCTAACGAAATAGTTGCTGGCAGTGTAAGCACTTAAGTAATCCACCATATACATAAACTGACAAACCTGTAAAGTTTGAGATTGATCGGCCATCTGGGTCACGAGAAAATAGTGAAAAACCGATTACACATTTGCATGAAATCATATAGATTCAACAAATGAATAAAACGCTCACTGAGCGATAAACTTCAATCGGAAAATTAGTTTATTCATCTCTCATCAAGTATGGCATTTCAGACATAAATATTTCAAGGGATGTTTTCTACTGTCATCATCATTAGACCGTGTAAGTTTTATGTAAATCTGTGATCAAAAAGTATATTTTACAAGTTTTTTTCTTACCAATTCTGTAATGTTCCTTTAATCGATAAATCACCTCATGATAAACCAGTTTGTGATATAAAAGCACCTCATGCTTAGGTCATGAAGGTCGGGTTTAGTTGGTTAGGGAAGGTCATACTTTGTAATTGCCCCAAAAGCTTACTTAACCCTCCTACTCTCGTGACTCTTGGCAACATTTTCCAGTGAGTTGACTAACCATTTGAAACTATTCGACTGCCAAGGTTGTGTACGGTGGCACAACTGTGCACAGAACTAACTGTACTGTGTACATGCATTCCCTCATGGTATCATATTTCAGGCTGGCATAGTTTATCTATCATTCAAAACCACAGTGAATGGTATTGAATGGTCAGACAGCAAGAGGGTTAAAGATGGTAATGGTAGCAATGCTGTGAAACTATTTCGTCTTGAGCATCCTGTGAAGTTATTTCATCTAAACAAAATTGATTCTGAGAAACGATCCATGCATCAATCATTTCTGAGGTTTCTGAGGGTTGGTGTATGTTAGTGAATGCTACTGCCAGGGAATGAACCTCGGGGTTGAACCTCGGGGATGAACCTCGGGGTTTAATCTCGGGGTTGAATCTCGGGGTTGAACCTCGGTGTTGAACCTCTGGGTTGATTCTCGGGGATGAACCTCGGGGTTGAACTCGGGGGTTGAATCTCGGGTTGAACCTCGGGGTTGAACCTCGGGGTTGAATCTTGCATTTCTCCCCAAATAAAAACTACAGTGCTCAACTTTCTTTCCTTTTAACATATAAATCTATTGCCAGCTTGAGTGTAGACCATCAGTCTTGTCCATACATCAACCTAGTCCTATTGACAATCACTGTCTTATTAGGACAGCAATAAAAAATGGAGGTAGCAAAAATGGTACATCAACATTTAGAAAATTTATTATTAATTTATCTATATGTAATCGGTGCAATTTAAACATTTGTTGTACATTAATTGCAAAAGGGTAATGAGCTTGTACACAACAATAAATTTCAACTTGACTCGTGATACAAACATTTATAATTTATAACAAAAACACAAAAATAATGTTGTCCATCACCATTTATGAACATCTACACATAAATAGTTGAACTTCAGTTTGACACAAACGGTAAATTCGGGGAGAGAATACATTTTCTAAATATTTTAATATACTATCTCAACTGTTCCCTTCCCACCTGAGCCTACATTTTTGTGACTGGATCCTAGTACATGAGGTACTCGGATGTACTCCAGTTTGACTGTATTCCAACCATTAAAGACCAGTTTGAATGAAACTGCAACAAGTGATCTTTGCTGAAATTCAATCAAAATGTGTTCAATCATTAAGGAAATTTAGTTCACTACCGAGAGTAAACAGATTTTCATTGTAAACAAAAACACATTTTGAAAAGTGCCGTGATGTCATCACTCATGTTACATCATTTCTGGGAGCTCCGTTTTGTAAAACTGGTTTGTTCCAATAACAAAGCAACATCCCACAAGTTACATCAAATTAATTCTCATTTTTAAGCAAGCCGTCAACGGCAGCTAGTTTTTCTAAACCTTGAGGTCGGGGCTTAGTTTTTTGATCGATAATTACACAAAATTCAGAAGTGTTAAGATATCAAAAATTACAATTAGGATGATGAACGAACACGTTTTAATAGCAATCTCGTTAACAATGTTTTCACTCGTATCTGTTTAATTGATAACATGGTATCATTAAAAATAACCATTTGACTTTAACTGATATAAATACTTATAAAGGGAGTGTATGTTAAGTTGATATTAATGATGCTACTACGAGTTAAATACAGGAGTTGGGTTTAAACGTTATATTCATGTGTACTATATTAGTTATCAAACAAGCGTGAGTGGAATACGAAAAAACTATGGCACTTCTACATCTCATATCCAACAAGTCCATGCAACTTGAAGCCTCAATACTGACAAAATAAATTGTTGAGTCAATGCAAAAATGTTGCATCTCCTACAATAGCAGTTACGTTATGGGCAAGTTTGAGAGTGTCAAAATGTTGTATCTCATTTACAATTAACAGGATGTACACACACAAAACCAACAGTTCCCGAAATACAAAATTTGTGCACCGCGGAGCATTTTTATGCAAGATACAATGAGTCAAGATACGACGTTGTTGCACAACCAAAATATTTATAAAATGCGAAGTTCCAAATGAGAATATTACACACTTACCCTTATAACTCTTCTTCTCCCTTAAAAAAAAAAAAAACCCAAAACAAAAAAAAACTAAAACTACTAAATATATCAATAACACTAATAACAAATAAACAAACAATAGAAAGGAGAAATGGCTGATGAACAAGGAAAAACACCAAGTCAAGTTCCATTACCTTGTTCCATTGTGTATTGTGCAGCTAAGGTGTCAACATCTAAAAGTCATAATTAACCCTCCTACTGTCAGTGACTCTTGGCAACATTTCCCAGTGAGTTGACCAACCATTTGAAACCATTCGACTGCCAAGGTTGTGTACGTTGGCACAACTGTGCACAGAACTAACTGTGTACTGTGTACATGCATTTCCTCATGGTATCATATTTCAGGCTGGCATAGTTTATCTATCATTCAAAACCACAGTGAAATGGTATTGAATGGTCAGACAGCAAGAGGGTTAAAGAAGTAGATAGGACATTTTACACCATAGATTAAGATTAACACTGTCCTCATTTATATCATTCTCATCCATATTTTACAAATAAAATATACGCTTTTTCTTATTGCAGACTCTTTCTCTGTATTACTTCAGCTGCATCGCATGATATCCGTAACCTGGGTAACATTTACCTAGAACAATCAACAGTCTGGTCCCTTAAAAATCCTATCTAATCAACCAAAACCACTTTATTTTCATTCATAAGGGCCTGGCACCCTATGCTGAAAGTACAACAAAGTAATAATAAATAGGAAAAATCTGGGGACATTAGAACACCTAAACTTTGTGAAAGGCTCTGATACAGGATTGGTAGAGCTGACAGAATAGTCGTAAACAGAGTTCATGTTTTGTGTGATCAACAACATACATGAAATAAAAACCATGTGAAAATTTTGGCTTAATCCATTGTGTGACTAGTGAAGAAAAAGTGAAAACCATGCACTATTTTCAGCATTTAAACACATTGTCCTTAATTTAGGATCAGCTGTTGTGTTTTTTTAGGTTTCAGAATACAACTTTTCTTTTCAGAGGGAAATAGTTCACAGAAAAAATGGTTAAGTATGAACTTCATAATTAGTAAGCTTTCAGACTAAAATTTAAAAACTTGCAATGATGTTTTTTATCCTTCCCAAACCTGTATACATGTAATACCTTTAACTAAAATACATATAGGGTACGATTTTACTATAAAAAAAAAGACAACTAGTAGTTTTTCTGATTGGTAGAATTATAAGAGTTGTATGAGGTCAAGACCAGAAGTAAATTGAAATATAACAATACTGTTTTGTTTTATTCAATAGATAGGTTGCAGTATGACGTAAATCGGCCATCTTTACGGGAGTTTAGAACAAACAGCCATGCGTTTCGTGTGAGAACGGCGTGCAACACGCGCGCATTTCACGAAACTCATTGCAGGATTGGTCAGTGAACAACGCGGCTAGTTAACAAGTTGAGCGTTTGACGCACCTGCAAGCCAAAGTGCAATTTGCCCGTAAAGATGGTGTCTACTGGGAACTATCTATACTTGAATCACATCATTGCTCGAGGATAAACTTGTTTTCCCATATGCACTCTTTAGAATGCTGAACAATAAAGCACATCTTCATCCCATTTGCAACGAGTTGCATATGGGGCGCAAGAGTGCTATATTTCTCAGTATTTCAATCGTTCTAACTAATAAAAGGACTCACTAATAAAAGGACCATGTTGAATTATGCAACATAATCAGAGGTACATCTCAGTTACTCAAATTTCTTGCCTAATCTATTCTTTAATATAACTGGTAATATAGACACAATGGCTAGTACGGCTAAAACAATGACTGATGTCCATGATACAGTATCTCCATAGTGACTCAGGTCATATAAAGTAGTTCCGGCTTGAATTGCAACAAAAGACGGGGGAGCTACTCCTATAAAAAAAGAAAAAATATACAAATTTTATTCAACAATGATTTACTGCTTAAACCCTGTATGTTTTATGAGTGACCATAACCTCCAAGGGCTCATCCTCAATTTAAGATGAGCACCCCTACCCTTCAAAAAGCCATCAACAACACAAAACTTGATGTAGCTCAGTTTAGTACAAATAGTCCGTCAGTTTTAGTTTTGTTTCGGTCACCGCCCCCCCCCCCCCGCATTTGCATTAATTAAAAAGGGTTTCAAAGTGGGCTTCAAAGAACCTGTGATTATTTTCTAAAAACTTCCATTCATTAAACCAAGATGATCTTGACTGGACCATAGCCACTTGACTCACTTCCGACAATTTCTTGGACCTAGAAGAAGAGTTTTTTGAGTTCATAAATCTAAATCATGAAATAATATTTTTAAAAGATTGACATACCCAAGAACGTCCCAATGAAGAATGGTGTGATGGGCACTTTAAGAACAGGTGAGGTAATATTGATAAACCAATTAGGTAGAAATGGCGTGATCCGTAGGAAAATAATATAGTTCAGCAGATGCTCTCGTTGTTTGGCAACCTGTAAAACAAAAAAAAAGGAGCTCATATTATTTATTAGAACTTTTTTAATTTGATCCATCTACTAAATGATGTAGAACTTTGAGGAAAGATTAACAGAATCCCCAAGTAAAAGGAAAAGCTTTAATTTACAGCTTTAAATATTTGTTCAAAATGCTGCTGAAACAATTTCCCCTTCCTTGTTCTCCAACTCCAAATGTCCAAGTCAGAATACATTTGTCAAAGTGAAGACTTTTTACTTTATGCTGACATATGCTTGTTTTTGCCAAATACATTTTTTATGTTTTTTATTTTATTTTATGAAATACATGGACAAATATGTTAAGCAAATTTGTACAGTTTTTGGATAAATAAAACAGCAGTTTTTTTGTTTGGTACTGTTGAGTATTTTAAAAACATGATTGATTTTGTAGACAGTTGTGTAACTAACTCACCGTTTTAGACCAATTTTCTACTTTCTCTGGTATGTACTTCATAACAAGCCGAACACCAACAAGGTATGATAATAAATAACAGTTAGACGCTCCAATGGCTGAACACTGCAGATTCAAGACAAACAGATTTACTTTCATTTTAATGACTTAGGAATTGTTCTTTTAGAAATCACAATGCATTCTTAAAAAGAAGTTTTGGTTACCATCAGACAGCTAATGAAGTTATTTGCCGCACTGCAGATTCAAGACAAACAGATTGACTACTTCACACATTCTTTTTTAACTTCCCTATGGAGACATCTTTTTTTCTTTTGTCCCAGTACCTAAAATCCTCCCAAACTTTGTACACAAATTGGCGTACCCCAGTCTTTAAGATTCCTCTATGGAGACCTTTGGTTTTCCCTTTTTCTTTTTTGTTGTCTCCATACTGGTAGTAAATATTAAAACACTACTTTCATTTACAATGTATGTATTGACACTTCATGCTATATGAGACAGTTCAAATTGTAAAACACTTCATGCTGTATGGGAAAAGTTCAAATTGTGTCCATCAGGAGCAGGAATGTTTCCAAAAGGAAAATTATTATTATAGTTCTGTGGCAAAAAAACAAAATGTCTGATGGAACTAACGAACAGGATAAAACACAAACATAGTGTTAGCCGGAGGGGTGTTTGTGTGTCTTTTGGACACCCTGTTTTATCTGTCATTTACATGTAAATGTATTGTAAATGAACAATTTGGACACCCAGTTTATGAATTTCCAGCAAATTTTGACACCCTTTTACCAAATCCTGGCTAAAACCTTGAACACCAATCATGTTCTGATGGTGTGTTGTTATGTGATTTCCCTTTCACACACTGAAAGAAAGAAAGTACTTAACTAACGCCTTTTTTCTGGAGGTACTTACCAAACAAACCAGGAGTAATGCAAGAGGGAATGGGAACAAGAATCCAGAGAGAATACTGAGAAAGATGGAGCCTGGAATTGCAAATGTCTGTAAACTAAATACAGCTAAGGAATATCAAACACAATGCTGTTTTAAGTCTTCACAATTTGCTATCCAGGCCTGGAATTACACGACGGCCATGGAGGCCATGGCCTCTGTTGCCCAATGTCTTGGCCTTGGTGCCCCTTCAAAAGTTTCCCACAGACTTTAAGATTTTCCAATGGAAGTGCCTTTGCAAAATGAAAATGGCCTTGCCCTGTCAAAGATAAAATTCAAGGCCTGGCTATCTCTTCATTAATATTAGTATTTTAAGTTTTTAATCCAACAGTTTGCTGTATTACTTCCATTTACTGATAGGTTTATGTTTACTTACAATTCTTGTGCTATTTTCTTCTTCAATTCAAAAAACATACTTAACCAAGGAGGCTTTCCTTTAAAAATAAAACAACAAATAACTAAACTAGCTGATTGAAATGGCTTTCAACTCTAGAAAAGGATACAATATGTAGGTCATGAAGAATGCAATTAAGACAGTGATGTAGTATGTTTTACTGTATCGAGACAAGACTCTTCCCAATGCTTTAGCATCTTCAATATCTCTTGGCAGTTTGATGTACTCGACTTCATCTCTGCAGAGAAAAAAAACACTTTAATGGTTAGGAACTTTCTCCTCATGCACTAGCTAGCGAATCAGGCCGATACCCATCAATTACTAGCCAATACGCGCTAGTTGTGAGGGATACGCAAACAAAAAATAATGATAGCAGTTTTTTTTTTTAACTTTTAAAGATCAAATTTACAAAATCATTGAAATAAAACCATTTAGAATGCACCAGATTACACAGTAGGGCTTTTAGAACCAAAGATAAACACCAAGTAAAAACATTCAGAGGATCTCATTTCTATTTGAATGCTCCACAGTTTTGAAAAACCCTGGGGAGAACTCTGATGATTTTGAGAGCAATGAGTGAAATGTTTGTACAAATCTATTGAACTGTTGTAATGATGCAAATGTCCACTGGGCTTGGGTTATTTTAATTCCAATTCCAATTTTTGTTATGTTGATTTTAGCTTGAATTTAATACTTACGGATCCAATTGTGGGAAACTGTAGTAAACAAATGCCATCAAACATAATGCTGTGAGGAATATTAGAGCAAGGATAATGAAAGATCTGGTAGTTTTTCCCGACTTGTCATCAGGTGTAGATTCATCTGCAGATTAAAATAAATTCAAACATATAACTTCGAAGAAAAAAGTTCCATTACAAATGTTAGATACTCATAATCTTTTCCTTTCCGTTGGAGTTTTCATTAAAGTTTTTATCTAGTCTTAGTTTTAGCTAGCTGGTCCTATGCATAAATTATTCAACTTGTATAATTTATATGCAATATGATACACGTCGGGCCAATGATGTTTCCAGTTTGGCTAAAAAAAGTAAATTTTCCCACTCCCTTCATTCCCGGACCCAGTTCAATCTCTCCTCCCATCAATCATGATCATTAGTCAACCTTCCTAATAACTGTAGTAACTTATTCGATGACGATGGTAGAGGATCGAAGGCTTATTCAAATGACCTTCAATTAACGTACAAATTAAACACTTAAGTGGCCTAGCTATGGCTATGCTGCTATTGATTGTTGGTTAGCATGTTAGGCCTAAGTAATATTATAATTATTAATATTGTATGATATGATGAAATAATGCTTATTTTCTAGTACTAAGTATGTAATGTAGGAATTCTCCCTCCGACCATAGCCATGGTTATCTCCATGGTTATAATACCTTGTAAGTTGTACATCATGCTCATCATGCATGCACTGCCGGTCAAAAAATGTCTTTGTTGTCATGCAGTGAACATGTGACCATCAATCATGTCAGGTGGTTAACGTTCATCATTCGATCCATCATCCATAATCGATTAGAGAGTATTGAAGTCTGAATTAGCCCGGATTTTTACACCATTGTATCATCATTATTTAAAACAAAATGATCACTAATAATACTTTTATTTTTAATCTTATAACTCACCAAGTTTTGAGGAATTACTTTCACTTTCTCCTCTTAAAGGAGGTCGTTTAGAAACTGTTTCAGTAGCCATCATTATTTGGATTGCAAAAATTTGGAAAAAATTGAGCTGAGAAACACTTTAAAACATCGACTTGGAGGAGGTGTAGTTGTTCCCAGGGCTAAACCACAGATTCCTCGACCCCCGCTATTAATCCAGGTTTAATGTGTGATGCACTTCAACCAACAAGCGAACCCACCTCTTGCTGTATGGATTGTAGGTCTAAAACATTTCTTTTTAATGAGTGTATTTCATTAGTTGAATACTTTAATTACACTTTTATAATAAAGAACTGCATCATTTATTCATGTCCATAGAAATGATTGCACAATTTTTTACATTTTCAAATATACTTTTAGATTTCATTATGAAAAATTCACAAAATATTAAAATGTGATTTTGAACTAGAAATAGATAAGTGACTATTTTCATTTTGGTACCAAGGTGGTACGAATTTCGATTTGTTTGACAGCCATTACTTAGGAAACCGAGATTGTGGGTTGTCTTCTTTTTTATTCAAGATTTTATCAGTGAAATGTGACAAAGAGCGGTTGTAGAATGGCAGGGAAGGTGATCAAGTTTGCATCAGATACAGACAAATCTGTATTGATGAGTAATTTTGAAAAACGAGGATGGATACAAGTTTCGCCGGAAGAAGATTGGAATTTTTACTGGTGAGTCAGTGGTCTGGTCACTGGATGGATGGTGTGGGTGTGGTGGTGGTCTGTATACTGAGTCTGTATACTGACTAAGTCAGTGAATTTAATGTTAATAATAAACCCCCAAAAGGGATTAAATAGTCGACATATCATAACAATAACACTTTTTAACAGTTAACTGTATTGCCTGCACTTAAATCATTTGAAATGCTATTTAAGCCGGCAAAATTGTAGTCTACTTACTTGACTAGCGCCTCTTTGATGACGACTACTGGTTGCATAGCTCAGCTCAGTGCCAGTGGACAGTGGAATCCCAGCTGCTGCCTTTTTTTTTTTTAAGTTTAATGTTCATTAACACTTCCACTAGACTAGTTGCGATAATCGTAACCCTCCATCCTCCCGACGGTCGGAGACCGGAGGGTTACGAGTCATGCAGTGCAAAAAAGTGGCGAAATTAAAATTTCGACTATTTTGGTCAGACTAGTCACCAGATTTGCCCAATTTTTACCACTTTCAAAAAACATGACACACATTCTAAGAACATGGATTTGATCTTCAGTGTGTCATGAATCCATTCATAACACTCTAAACATCGTTGAAAAATTATTTGAAGAAAAAACGAACAATAACTTTCCAGAAACTGACCGAAATGTCCATGGACCGCACTTCCCCTAAATCAACCAATCAGCGTAAACCAAACCGTTATGTAGGCGTGGCGATCGTCTGTGTGCGACTGTGCGTGCACGCAGTTAATGTATTTAACAGATTTGCGCCATCTGCAGTTTGCGCTGATTAATTGCAGGAACAGCATTCCAGAATGCGCGCTCAATCTGGAAATTTTTCCTCATAAATATCCTGTGATTGTGCAACTCAACAAAATGCGCACAACGACGAGTCCGCTTACGCTGATTGGTCGAGATTTTGCTAGGTCACGAATCGCGAGGTTCGAAAACCGGACCTGAGATTGTCTACGCTTCATGCGAATTTCGCTCAGTCTCTGGTAAGTTTTTGTCTTTTTTTCTTAAAATATTTTCTCAATGATGTTTTGAGTAATACGAATGGATTCATGACACATTGATGATCACATCCATGTTTTTAGAATGTGTGTCATGTTTTTTGAAAGTGGTAAAAATTTGGTAAATCTGGTGACTAGTCTGACCAAAATAGTCAAAATTTTAATTTCGCCCCTTTTTGCACTGCATGACTCGTAACCCTCCGGTCTCCGACCGTCGGGAGGATGGAGGGTTACGATAATATCGCAACTACCACTAGACATGCTATATTATTCGCTGTGACTGGGATGGGGCCTTTAAAAAAAAAAGGGCATCATTGATCACCATCCTCGGTCAATATTAACGAATGGCGATCAATGATGTAAATCAATGACTGAGCGCGCACGCATGCTGTAACTGGGTGAGAGTTCATAATTCCATGTGCAGTAAAATTACACTTTTTACTTTGAGTTTCAATATTTGATACTATTTTAAAATAGAAACTATTGACATGAATTTAATGTCTTTTTTGTTTTGTTGATATATTTTTACAGGAGTACTGTTCAAACAACACGCAATATTTTCAATGTTGACACAGGTTACAGATTACAAGATGATCAGTAAGTATTCAAAGTAATAGGCTCAACAAAAACTTTAAAATCAGGCTGCATTTTTACCACAGTTTACCTACATTAAGAGAAAGAAAAACCCTACTATAATAGCAAACTATATAGTTTGTGGGCTATGTTTCTCTTTGGTAATTACTCCAAAAGTTAAAGACTGTAAAAACTTACTTGGCAAGAAGCACTGCTGTTGATAACAATAACGTTTTGAGAAACGATTCCCTTCTCAGGAATGTGGTTTAAGAGAAAGGGATACAAAAAATTCAATCTGAGAATGAAACATTTCTCAGATTGTGTTTTCCAATTACGGATTATTCTTCCTGCGTAGACATAACCACTCCAGATTTTCAGCGATATCTCAAATTTTTCTACCTTTAAGTTTTGAAACAAAATTTTTAAAGGTTAGTTTTATTGGATATATTACATAGGATTAAAACGGTCAAACGGTTCAAAAAAATCAACTTAAGTATACTTTGACTTTAAACAATAGACCGCTAATCTTATACAATGGCTTTGGAAGTAAACTTGCATTCTTTAGTTGTACCAAAATCATTTCTTTCTGCAAGTTGTTTTAATTTTGATCAGTGTCGCTTTTTTGAAAGCCTCTTAAATATCATATTTGAAAATGTACCCAACTAAGACTTAATGGTTTAAAACTTGATATTTTTCTTCAATTAGCTAACAAATTTATTCTTAATTATTCAGTTTATTAAAATAAAATAGCCTTTTAGTGTACTTAAGAAAATGTGTGTAAATTTATGTTCTAAGTTTACAGAATTTCAGCATTGAATAATTTTAATTGGCTAATGTAAACAAACTGAAAATTTGAAACAGAAATCTGTTTTTAATTTGTGCACTGTTTTTGTTTTGTTTCAAATTTAGGATCATCAATCACTTCCCAAACCATTATGAGTTGACAAGGAAAGATTTGATGGTTAAGAATATCAAGAGGTATCGCAAGGACTTAGAGAAAGAAGGAAATCCTCTCGCTGAGAAAGATGAAAATGGAAAACATGTTCATCTTGGTAAGAAATAAATTAATATTTAATCAATAAGAAATTTTCCCTAAATCCTTCCCCTGGTTTGACACATTTAAAGCATACAAAATTGAAAGGAATTTAATCAATTTTATAAGTAACTGAACATTTTACAACAAAACTGAAATTATTCTTGTAGCTATGCAGCTGTTCAAATTCCCAACTAAAGGTGTCAGGACTTTGGTCGTAGTAGTGATAAATAAATAACCTAGACACTTAAAAAAAATTGTTCCCTTGGATTGAAGTAAAAAAGAAATTTCATTCATTCATCGCAAATGAATATCATCAAATACAAGAAAATGTTGGAATGGTAGTTTCCATCAGACATACCAGGGCCCAATTTCATGGCCCTGCTTACTGTAAGCAAACAATCAATGCTTATGGAAGTAGGGATATCTGCGCTTACGTCAAGCATATTTCCTGGGTAAGCAGGGAATTTCTGCCTGTGCGCAACTGCTTGTGTGTAGTCTTGACTAGAGCGGGACTTTAACCTACGACCTCTGGATTAACGTGCTGGCACTAAGCTTGGGCGATGCCACGATATTATCGAATATCGCGATACTAGTTCTGAAACGATTACGATATCGAGTCACGTTTTTTTTAATCGTGATATCGGTAAATCGCGATATCGTTAAGTATCGTGATGTATTTCCTAGCCGAGACGATCTTGCAACAATAAATCTCCTTGTTGAGACGATATTTCAACAATAAATCTCCTTGTCGAGACGATTTGCTGCAACAAAGAGTTGCAAGTCACAGACCGCAACCGCAAGATTCCCAAACAGATCTGATCCGACGGGGTTTAGTCCTCGGAAAAAACCAACATCAAAGCCTTAGCGGTCAGGCGGTCTCACACAGACGGGTGTTATCACGTGCAATATCACGTGCGTGTTGCGGACGTGCGAGTAGCGTGATCTAATTAGCTATGCACACATAAAGAACAGTCTGTCATGCGCAGTTAACACATTAAATGTTTGTAAGTAATAGGCCCAGGTTTTCAAACCATAGGTTTAGAGTAAAACCCGAAGAATAGGTGATTGGAACAACGTTATAAATGATAGGTCAATCGTAGCCACAACTCACACCGTGAGATTTGTAGTAGATTGACGTCATAAAAAAATAATCACGATTATATCGAATATCGCGATATATTCTCGACGATATATCGTGGCTGAGAAAAAGCGATATCGCCCAAGCTTAGCTGGCACTCTAGCCATAATTGGCGGTACGGCCAATTATGGCTAAATAGGAGATAGCTCAGTTGGTTCAAGTCCCTCTCTAGTAAGTTTTCTCTGTTCACCCCAAGTTACTTATAATAAACGAAAAAAGGAAAGAAACAGGTGTTGCAAATATGTTTAGAGAAAAATTCTGGGTCAAAGCCTGAGGCTATAACTACTTCTTGCAATGATAACACAATCAGGACTAATATTTGGTTTTGTGTGTTTTTTATGCATTTATGTACAGATTTTATTCCCATCACATTCCTGCTACCTGCTGACTACAATCTTTTTGTGGAAGAATTCCGTAAGAATCCATCCAGTACATGGATTATGAAACCAACAGGCAAAGGTAAATCACATGGAGCTTTAGAACAATTTGCATAAATCATGATACAGTCTTTTAAAACCTTCTCTCACTTCATCCTGTCTACCAGCAGTCTTGTAATTTAGTGGTCTAAGGTTCAAATCCATCATCAGTGTATTTTTAATATTTATTTTATTATTACAGCACGAGGTATTGGTATCTTTCTTATCAATAAGTTATCCCAACTCAAGAAATGGTCCAGAGACAGCAGGACTTCCTCGTAAGTAGCTCAGATTTTTTTCCCAAACATTTTGCTTCTCTGTGCTGTTTAAACTTTTATAAAACTGACTTTAAAATATCTTTTAATACTGTGCAAAATAGAAAATTTTAAGGTTTATCCTTTTTTTTATGTTCACGTCATTTCATTGTAAATGTTGATGTTTATATTTCTAAATGAATTTGAAATTATATTTTGCTGTTGCTCATGAAACTTGTCTTGTTTTTGTGTTTGGTCATGACAGCTCTTTGTCCTATTTCCGTTTTTCTGTCAAGGGGTTAGAGTTCTTCACCCAAACCTAAATGTTGTCTTGCTGAATTTAAACTTAATCATCACGATTTCTTAATGTATCTTGAAATTTGTTGTATTGATAAATGAAGATTGAAATTGAAATAAATGTACTGAAGAATAATAATAAATGTGTATTAGAAGACTTATGAAAGTGATGGAAATTTGATATGCTCAGCTGGATTGGCCCAGGGTTGTATTTGAGTTCCTTGAGTCCTTGTCCGAATTGGGAGTCATCCAAGCCTGGATTGACTACTATTCTTTGATGTCGAAATCACTCAAAAGATGACGCATCCCTAACCAATAAAGAAGAGTTTGGGAGAAAACATCAAGGGTTGTCTAAACCAGTTGAAGAGAAATGTTGAGTTTCCATAACAACTTAGTAGATATGGTTTTCATGTTAAGATTAACCTTCTATGTTTTTCTTTTGACTAGATTTCAAGCACCGTCAGCTAAAGATGCATATGTCATTGCTAGGTATATTGATAACCCACTCCTTATTGGAGGAAAGAAATTTGATCTGAGAATCTATGTCTTAGTTACGTCATACAGACCACTCAAATGTTACATGTAAGTAGAATACTTGTTTATTATTACTTTAATACTTGCAGGGTTTGCTCTTAAGTTCTTCAGTGTCTTGCCAGCGGTTTTAGTTTACTTGTCGTTTCAATTCGTAACAATTTGCATCGTCTCCTTCTTCATTGTTCATCCCTTGCTTTTTCTGTGTGCTTTCTGCCTCTCTCCCCTCTCTCTCTTCATCTCTTTCCACTTGACTGCTTCTGTTACACCAGTATACCTGTTTATGTGTGTAGTGTTGTCATTAGTCTTCAGTTAGATAGACTCTGCTCAAGTCAAAACGTCAGGCCATTAACTATTTTGTATTTTGTAAGATTTGTAACAAGAGGGAATTTTGAAGGATCCCCAAGTGTTTTATCTAGCATTTGACCAGGGTACCATTGTTAAGGCAGAACGCTGGCTTGGTTGTATTCCTCCAGAACAGTTCCATGAGGGAGAAGGTTTTTTTTAAGTGTGAGGAAGTGTAACAGTTTAGTGTTAAGATTAAAAATGAAATCTCCCTTTGTTACATTGAAGTACCTCCTTTTATCTGTAATAGACCCTTCCCATGAAATATGCAAATTGAACATCACGCGTGCGCACTCTCCCTACTGGTTGGCAAAATGAGTGAACATCGCACCTTTTTGCATGGGACTGATGGTGGCGTGACGCACACGCGTTTGTGCGTCTGCCTTGTGCACAACTCTATGGCGTTTGCCAACCAGCAGCGTCTGTACACATGCGTAAATGTAATTTACATATTTCATGGGAAGGGTCTATTGCAATGTGCTCATAGCATTGTTTATAAATGCTTTGGTTCAGTTGGGGCAGCAAGTGTATGGATCATATTGATTCATGTGCTTTTGTTGCCCATGGTCCAGCTTGTAATTTTGCCTTAAATTTGTTATGCTTTTTTTAGTGGCTGGATAGATCATTCATAATAATAAAGCTTAATAATAATATTTGTGTCTTAACCATACAATGATGAGTGTTAAGCACTGTATACTCGGTACTTTCCCGATTCCTGTGAAAAAAGGTAATTGACATTCAGTTTATTCCATGTTTAGATACAAGCTTGGATTCTGTCGTTTCTGCACCGTCAAGTACAGCGCTAATATCAATGAGTTAGACAACATGTTTATCCATCTCACTAATGTCTCCATCCAGAAACATGGGGTGAGTTTATCTTTTAGTATGATTCCTGGACTGCTACAATGTAAGTGTTATTTGAATAGTCACAGTTTAAAAGTAGTCAGACTAAGTTGAACATTAGCCTCAAATTGAATCTAATTAAAATCTCCTATCTATGCACAAAACGGTGAGGTAACCCATGCCACACTTTCCTGTTGTTGTGTGATCAATCAGTGCCACAGATTGCCACTAAAGAAATTGAGCAAGGTTGAGAACCTTCTCTCTTCCAACAGTGGCCCAAGTTCCATTACAATTGAGCACAGCTGGTGGCTTCTCCAGTTTACCACTTTCATTGAAGCACCTTGAGCTATGGCTCTACTCTCTACATCAGCATGTGTGAGCC
Source organism: Pycnopodia helianthoides (assembly GCA_032158295.1). Lineage (NCBI taxonomy): Eukaryota > Metazoa > Echinodermata > Asteroidea > Forcipulatida > Asteriidae > Pycnopodia > Pycnopodia helianthoides. Next base: position 11,941,850 of record CM063264.1, read on the forward strand.
TCAAACATGCCACTGTTGTGGCATAGTGAGGTATGGGATTGGTCGTCTTGAGAAACATACTGATAGTAGGAAGGTTAATTTACACTAAAACTGCAAGATGACTATAGATAGTATCATTGGTCTGTTTAGTATTCCCAAACAGGATTAAATGGAGTGTACTGAATCAAACATTGCAATGTTTCACCATCAGGGCCCACATTCGTGGCCTACTGTATGGCAGTGCCATGACATTGGCAATGTCATGGCACTGCCATAGGCCACAAATCAACCCTTTTAAAAGAAGCAGGGAATTTAGCGCTGATATAAAGCATATTTCACAGGAAAGCAGGGAATTATTGCTTGTGCGCGTGTGTACTCCACATTACTAGGCATTCTTCGTTTACACAGCTAGCGCAGAAATTCAAGAATATTGATCACAATCTGATAATTTGAGAGTAAGTAGATTTACAACATTTGGTCCAGGTCTTTTATGAACCTTCTAAAATTGTTACATGTTGCTTTGTCTAAATTTTCAAGTTTTTGGTTGTGATTAAATTATGTTGAACTGGATTTATATCTTGCATTCTAATCATGCTTTTGTAATATCATGTTGAGTTTTTGTCAATGCAATGAACATCCCAAGATAACAAATCAAATCTGATTTGAGACTGTCTTGTTGATGATTTGATTTGAGTACTCTGTAGGATGTATGTGTGACATTGTTATTATTGTTGTAATTTGTGGACCATCATGATACAGCGAATGATTTCGTCCAGCAATTTTGCATAGCAAAACATTTTGCCTGAACATGTTTTGTTCACACTGTAAGCTAACATTGAGTAGTATTGATGGGTTTTGAGAAGCAACTGATAATTTGGTGTAGTAATTTGCTCTGCTATACAAGGGAAATTGTTCACTGCGATACAATTTTAGGGATATTTAAAAAATAATTGGTTGTTTTTACAGGAGGAATATAACTCTCAACATGGAGGAAAATGGACAGTTCATAACCTAAGAGTTTACTTAGAAGGAACAAGAGGGAAAGAGGTATGTTACAAAAAGAATCAAGCTAGCTAGGTGTAAACTGCTTACCAACCAAAATGACATGTGGATTAATTGCAAACTGCTTACCAACCAAAATGGTATGTGGATTAATTGCAAACTGCTTACCAACCAAAATGACCTGTGGATTAATTGCAAACTGCTTACCAACCAAAATGACCTGTGGATTAATTGCAAACTGCTTACCAACCAAAATGAACTGTGGATTAATTGCAAACTGCTTACCAACCAAAATGGTATGTGGATTAATTGCAAGCTGCTTACCAACCAAAATGGTATGTGGATTAATTGCAAGCTGCTTACCAAGCAAAATGACTTGTGGATTAATTGCAAACTGCTTACCAACCAAAATGACCTGTGGATTAATTGCAAGCTGCTTACCAACCAAAATGGTATGTGGATTAATTGCAAACTGCTTACCAACCAAAATGACTTGTGGATTAATTGCAAACTGCTTACCAACCAAAATGGTATGTGGATTAATTGCAAACTGCTTACCAACCAAAATGACTTTTGGATTAATTGCAAACTGCTTACCAACCAAAATGACTTGTGGATTAATTGCAAACTGCTTACCAACTAAAATGACTTGTGGATTAATTGCAAACTGCTTACCAACCAAAATGAACTGTGGATTAATTGCAAGCTGCTTACCAACCAAAATGGTATGTGGATTAATTGCAAACTGCTTACCAACCAAAATGACTTGTGGATTAATTGCAAACTGCTTACCAACCAAAATGACTTGTGGATTAATTGCAAGCTGCTTACCAACCAAAATGACCTGTGGATTAATTGCAAACTGCTTACCAACTAAAATGACCTGCGGATTAATCGCAAAATCTGGTAGTGGCCTGTGTGTAAGCCTGACAATGGACAATATGCATTGCTGTCATCAGGCTGCCATCTTGGAGATAAATCAAGAATGAAACCATAATAATAACAACTAGTTCTTATATAGCGCATTTTACAATATCGTATCAATGCGCTTTACCTTAGTGCCCTGTGGGCCAATAGCATTCTTGTTATCTTTCTCAGCTCCCTGGGGAGTATACAGCCCCGAGCTGCCGTGGCGCTCCGAAGGCTTTTTCAATCACAATATCAACCTCTACCCTCGCAGGTACCCATTTATGCCCCTGGGTAGAAGCACATCTATGAATACATGGCACACAGGATGGACCAATGAACAACTTTCTTTTGACCTCTAGCAGAGGTAGTTGCGATAATCGTAACCCTCCATCCTCCCGACGGTCGGAGACCGGAGGGTTACGAGTCATGCAGTGCAAAAAAGTGGCGAAATTACAATTTCAACTATTTTGGTCAGACTAGTCACCAGATTTGCCCAATTTTTACCACTTTCAAAAAACATGACACACATTCTAAGAACATGGATTTGATCATCAATGTGTAATGAATCCATTCATAACACTCTAAACATCGTTGAAAAATTATTTGAAGAAAAAACGAACAAAAACTTACCAGAAACTGACCGAAATGTCCATGGACCGCGCTTCCCCCAAATCAACCAATCAGCGTAAACCAAACCGTTGTGTAGGCGTGGCGATCGTCCATGTGCGACTGTGCGTGCACGCCGTTAATGTATACAACAGATTTGCGCCATCTGCAGTTTGCGCTGATTAATTGCAGGAACAGCATTCCAGAATGCGCGCTCAATCTGGAAATTTTTCCTCACAAATATCCTGTGATTGTGCAACTCAACAAAATGCGCTCAACGGCGAGTCCGCTTACGCTGATTGGTCGAGATGTTGCTAGGTCACGAATCGCGAGGTTCGAAAACCGGACCTGAGATTGTCTACGCTTCATGAGAATTTCGCTCAGTCTCTGGTAAGTTTTTGTCTTTTTTTCTTAAAATATTTTCTCAATGATGTTTTGAGTAATACGAATGGATTCATGACACATTGATGATCACATCCATATTTTTAGAATGTGTGTCATGTTTTTTGAAAGTGGTAAAAATTGGGCAAATCTGGTGACTAGTCTGACCAAAATAGTTGAAATTGTAATTTCGCCACTTTTTTGCACTGCATGACTCGTAACCCTCCGGTCTCCGACCGTCGGGAGGATGGAGGGTTACGATTATCGCAACTATAGCAGAGGGTGCCCTTTTGTTCTATTTTGACCCTAGCAGAGTTTTACTCAACGGTTAGATATGACAACATAACAATCACCTAAAAGTATAGAAATGGAAAGGAAAAATAGAAAGGGAAACAATTTTAATTCAACTAAACAATTGCTTTCAATGAGTAAGTGTCACTGATAATGAGGTAGAAGAAATCAAATACGTGTATGAATTGAGAAACTGAGAAATTTTGTTTTATACAGATATAACACTTATAAAACGTTAAAATCATATCTGTTTATACATGTAAATGTTTGTATTTGTGTTTTTCTGTGTCTTGTTTTTTAAAGATTTACATCGACTGTTTTTTTTTTTGCATTTGAAGTTATTATCAACTTTTTGTAACTAGCATTTTTATAATTATCTACTGTATTTTAGTTTTTAACTTTCCGTATCCACTGTGCAATTTAGCCTCCAGGCTGCAAGATGGTGTGAATAAACCACTAATAATAATATACTTTTTCAATCAAAGGAAATTAATTTGTGACATTAATAAAAGTTTGGTTTTTATTTTCAGGTGACAGACAAGTTGTTTGATGAGATGAATTGGGTCATAGTTCACTCACTTAAAGCTATGGCAGTAAGTATAACTTCTTCATTTATTTTTAAGTCTTATAACAAAACACACGGTCCATTCTTGCAAGGTTTTCTAAACAAATGAACAATGTTATCACACAAGGTTTTCTTTGTTCAAGTTGTACCTCAATAAGAATCCTTTAGAAAATGCAACACCCAAGCAATAAGACCCTACATACTAATTTTGTATGGTTGTTTTTATAAACTTGTATAATTGAATATTGGTTTGTGTTTCTATATGAATTAATTTGGTGTGTTGTGGCTGGGCGGTCAAGCGCACCGTAGTCAAGCTCTAGTGCTTCTGATCAGCAGAGTGTGGGTTCAAGTTCCGGTCTTGACTCTTGTGTCTTTAAAGCACATGAAACAGCCCACTAGCCAATCATGAACTCTTCCTTTGTTGTAATTATTATTTGTGTCCCAGACAATGCATATAGTGTTTAATATCTTATGAATATTCATGTTTGTTTCCTAGAATTTAATAACTTAACATGGACTCTCTTGGGTTATATTGATTATTTTTGTCATAGATAGCACATATTCATAAAAAATTGTATAAATATATACTCATGTCTTTATTCTAAAAATGTATTAGGGTTAATAGCCAAACCATGAACTCTTTCTTTATTGTGATTAATATTTGTATCATAGAGACTCATTATTTTTGGTGTCACACTGTGTTGACTATCATCAGTTAGATTTGCATATTCATATGAATATTCATGCTTTGTTTTCCAGATTCCCAGAATGTAGATATTGTGGTTTGTGTTATTGACACCATATTGATTATTTTCTATTCATGTTTTGTTTTTCCCAGAATGTAATGGCCAATGACAGACATTGTTTTGAGTGTTACGGTTATGACATCATCATTGATGATAACTTGAAACCGTGGTTGATTGAGGTAAGAGCTCACTACCTTAGGACGTGTATTCTACACGAACAGAACTGGATTTGATTTATTTGTTTTAATTTTTTGTCCCCAGGGGATAACAATTTATTGTCATCATTTCACAATCATAAAAACATTTTAATACCTATATGAGAAAGGTAAAAACAAATCACAACCGTTACAGGGAATTAATACTACTAGCATTGGTCTTGAACAAAGTGCGGAGAAGAAATCCCATTTATGGCAGAAATTAGCCAAACTATTGTTACAAGAAATGAATTTTTCCCTGGAGAAGTCATTCTTAAGTTCTTTTTTTGAGGATTAATAAGGCTGGTGTTAGTCATTTTCCTTTTATAAATATGAAAACAGCAAATTAATAGAATAAGGTTAATTGCTTAACACTTGAAATGGGTTTTACCAAACAAAAATTGCTTCATTGGCATGGTCTTGGAGGAAATTCACAAGATTGCACAGCTTGTAGCTCAAACATTTGTTATGGACCAGAATGTTTTTTACAAGACTAGAATCAAAATGAAAACAAAATGTCCAAACAGTTTAACATTTGTTTATCTATATTTGTTTATTTAAGCTTAAATAAATTGCAAAGATTAATTTAAAAAAAATACAAAACTAAAAGCCTTGGGCCTGCCCAAAAGGGAACCAAATAATTATTTAAAAGAGCAATCCACATGTTAAAATGATTTTGTTGTGACATTAAAGCAATAAAAGTATAACAATTCTAAAAGAGGGAATTGAAAACAAAAATATAAATGTGTATCAATTTAAGCTTGTTCTAAATGTTCTCTTTACGATGTGATACATCGGGGGGGGGGGGGGGGGGATTGGGGCGTAATTACTCAAAGAATTCCCAGTTTTGATTTCTGTGACAAGTTACACCCTGGCAATTATAGCTGTTGCTGTGTAGTCTCCTCTCCAGCCTTGATCTACCCCAAAAAGAGATTCAAAGTTTTGATTTGGGGGGTAAGTTACACCTTGGCAATTAAAGCTGTTACTGTGTAGTCTCCTCTCCAGTCTGATCTACCCAAAAGAGATTCAAGGTTTTGATTTGGGTGGTAAGTTACACCTTGGCAATTATAGCTGTCCTCTCAAGCCTTGATCTATCCCAAAGTGATTCAATGTTTTGGTTTGGTTGGTAAGTTACACCTTGGCGATTGTGTAGCTGTAATGTCGTAGCCTCCTCTCCAGCCTTGATAAACAGAGTCATTTTGTGTTGAACTCTCTTCTGTATCGTTCTTTAATATTGAATTCTTTCCGTTGCTTTTCTTGCAGGTGAATGCCTCTCCTTCATTGACATCAACTACATCAAATGATCGTATCATGAAATACAATCTCATTAATGACTCCCTCAATATTGTCATGCCTAGTGGAGAAGTACCTGAGTAAGTATTATTATTACTATGCCCAATTGATGATTGTTCCAAATCTATAGATTGGACAGGCCTTATTGCAGTCATTGGAAAGGACTATGGTAGTCACTCTAATTCAGACAGTTTCTCAAGTTGGGACAGTTACTTAAGCTGGGAAAAGTTGCTCAAGTTGGGACAGTTACTCAAGTTGAGACAGTTACTCAAGTTGGGACAGTTACTCAAGTTGGGACAGTTACTCAAGTTGGGACAGTTACTCAAGTTGGGACAGTTACTCAAGTTGGGAAAAGTTGCTCAAGTTGAGACAGTTACTCAAGTTGGGACAGTTACTCAAGTTGGGAAAAGTTGCTCAAGTTGAGACAGTTACTCAAGTTGGGACAGTTACTCAAGTTGGGAAAAGTTGCTCAAGTTGAGACAGTTACTCAAGTTGGGACAGTTACTCAAGTTGGGAAAAGTTGGGACAGCTACTTGAGTTGGGACAGCTTCTTTATGTAAATGTTGGCTGAATTTTTCTACAAGAAGAGACTCCATTCCAGCGCTTTTATGAATGCTGTGGTTATACTTGTATATTCAGTATGCAAGGAAATGCTGCCATTTGGAACAGCCCAAGTAGAGTTGTGCATTGTATAGAGAAAACACTGTAAGGAATGTCAAGCCCAAGTACACTCAAAAGACCCCCTGTTGTAGAAAACACTGTAAGGAATGTCAAGCCCAAGTACACTCAAAAGACCCCCTGCTGTAGAAAACACTGTAAGGAATGTCCAACCCAAGGAAAATCTATTCAATCAATCAAAAGCCTCGCTGCTGCTGAAACACTGAAAGGAATGTCAAGCAGTTTGTGTTTTTTGACTTCCGTGTGGATAGTATAAGAGCCTGTGATCATACAACAATAACTCTTCATACTTGGCACCATTTATGCCCATTAGGGCGTAAAATGGTGAATGCACTTATTTTTCATTTTTGGGATTCCCAGAATGTTCTGTTAAATAGTACACAAGAATTACAAATGGTTCATAGCGTGGTGAATGTGGTGTGTCTGGCCCCATGCCAAGCATAGTTGGTTTTGCTGTGCAGTACTGAATCCATCAAACTCAGACTCTAATAAGATTGATATGCCTGTGATCCCATGATGCTAAGCATAGTTGGTTTGGCTGTGCAGTACTGAATCCATCAAACTCAGACTCTAATAAGATTGATATGCCTGTGATCCCATGATGCTAAGCATGGCTGGTTTTGCTGTGCAGTACTTCTATCAAACTCTGGCAAAATTAGGGGAGAGATTTTAGAATCTGACAAGTTTGGTATTGTGAGCATTTCAAGCTAAGCATGGTTGGTTTGGCTGAGCATTTCAAGCTAAGCATGGTTGGTTGGGCGGAGCAGTACTAAATCCATTTAAGTGGAAATCCATCAGATAATTTTGAGTTTTAAAATAGTCTGTCCAGAAAGGCCTATGATTTTCTTTGATGCCTTCAAAATGATCAACTGATTGCAGTTGAATATTTGTATTTATTTGACAAAAACATGTGCCTTGAAAGGACTAGTAAGGTCTTTGTGCAGACCAAGGTTGGGAAACTGTTGTTATTTTATGGTTCATTAGATTCAGTTGTCCAATTGGGGTTCAAAGTCTGAATAGTACGTCATTGCTTTACTTTACAATGGCTGTTTACATTTATTATTTGGCAGAGAGTTGAACGTGATGCTATTGAAAGTGAGGAACTTGAACGTGCTTTGATTATGTAGAGTTCAATTGGGTTTAACAAACACAGGAGTTAGAGTCACTGGCAATGTGCCAAAAACGTGATCGCTGTCCAAACTTCAAATTATTGAAACTCACTGAATGGATTCAACCAAGTCACGTTTACGTTTTGGCTCAAAGGGCAAAACGTGATCAATGTTCAAAGCAACGTTAGTAAAGTTACAAACTGTTATGCATAACACTTCAAGGTTTTATCATATCAGTAAGGAAAGCAAAGTCATGTTATACATGAACAGCCCAACAAGGTGGGCTAAACACTTTAAGGCTTTATCATATCAGTAAGGAAAGCAAAGTCATGTTATACATGAACAGCCCAACAAGGTGGGCTAAACACTTTAAGGCTTTATCATATCAGTAAGGAAAGCAAAGTCATGTTATACATGAACATCCCAACAAGGTGGGCTAAACACTTTAAGGCTTTATCATATCAGTAAGGAAAGCAAAGTCATGTTATACATGAACAGCCCAACAAGGTGGGCTAAACACTTTAAGGCTTTATCATATCAGTAAGGAAAGCAAAGTCATGTTATACATGAACAGCCCAACAAGGTGGGCTAAACACTTTAAGGCTTTATCATATCAGTAAGGAAAGCAAAGTCATGTTATACATGAACAGCCCAACAAGGTGGGCTAAACACTTTAAGGCTTTAACATATAGGAAAGCAAAGTCATGTTATTCATGAACAGCCCAACAAGGTGGGCTAAACACTTTAAGGCTTTAACATATCAGTAAGGAAAGCAAAGTCATGTTATACATGAACAGCCCAACAAGGTGGGCTAAACACTTTAAGGCTTTAACATATCGGTAAGGAAAGCAAAGTCATGTTATACATGAACAGCCCAACAAGGTGGGCTAAACACTTTAAGGCTTTATCATATCAGTAAGGAAAGCAAAGTCATGTTATACATGAACAGCCCAACAAGGTGGGCTAAACACTTTAAGGCTTTATCATATCAGTAAGGAAAGCAAAGTCATGTTATACATGAACAGCCCAACAAGGTGGGCTAAACACTTTAAGGCTTTAACATATCAGTAAGGAAAGCAAAGTCATGTTATACATGAACAGCCCAACAAGGTGGGCTAAACACTTTAAGGCTTTATCATATCGGTAAGGAAAGCAAAGTCATGTTATACATGAACAGCCCAACAAGGTGGGCTAAACACTTTAAGGCTTTAACATATCAGTAAGGAAAGCAAAGTCATGTTATACATGAACAGCCCAACAAGGTGGGCTAAACACTTTAAGGCTTAAACATATCAGTAAGGAAAGCAAAGTCATGTTATACATGAACAGCCCAACAAGGTGGGCTAAACACTTTAAGGCTTTATCATATCGGTAAGGAAAGCAAAGTCATGTTATACATGAACAGCCCAACAAGGTGGGCTAAACACTTTAAGGCTTTATCATATCGGTAAGGAAAGCAAAGTCATGTTATACATGAACAGCCCAACAAGGTGGGCTAAACACTTTAAGGCTTTAACATATCAGTAAGGAAAGCAAAGTCATGTTATACATGAACAGCCCAACAAGGTGGGCTAAACACTTTAAGGCTTTATCATATCAGTAAGGAAAGCAAAGTCATGTTATACATGAACAGCCCAACAAGGTGGGCTAAACACTTTAAGGCTTTAACATATCAGTAAGGAAAGCAAAGTCATGTTATACATGAACAGCCCAACAAGGTGGGCTAAACACTTTAAGGCTTTATCATATCAGTAAGGAAAGCAAAGTCATGTTATTCATGAACAGCCCAACAAGGTGGGCTAAACACTTTAAGGCTTTATCATATCAGTAAGGAAAGCAAAGTCATGTTATACATGAACAGCCCAACAAGGTGGGCTAAACACTTTAAGGCTTTAACATATAGGAAAGCAAAGTCATGTTATTCATGAACAGCCCAACAAGGTGGGCTAAACACTTTAAGGCTTAAACATATCAGTAAGGAAAGCAAAGTCATGTTATACATGAACAGCCCAACAAGGTGGGCTAAACACTTTAAGGCTTTATCATATCGGTAAGGAAAGCAAAGTCATGTTATACATGAACAGCCCAACAAGGTGGGCTAAACACTTTAAGGCTTTATCATATCAGTAAGGAAAGCAAAGTCATGTTATACATGAACAGCCCAACAAGGTGGGCTAAACACTTTAAGGCTTTATCATATCAGTAAGGAAAGCAAAGTCATGTTATTCATGAACAGCCCAACAAGGTGGGCTAAACACTTTAAGGCTTTAACATATCAGTAAGGAAAGCAAAGTCATGTTATACATGAACAGCCCAACAAGGTGGGCTAAACACTTTAAGGCTTTAACATATAGGAAAGCAAAGTCATGTTATACATGAACAGCCCAACAAGGTGGGCTTTAACATGAAGGCATGGTCACGTCCCTGTGTTAGAATAAAGTATGTAAAGAACAAAAGTCCTGTGTACAAATAAGGGAATAAAAGAGTCGTGACTCAGTTTTACCCGGCCGTTTAAAACCTTGCAGGGTCGGGGTCGTGAATTAAAGGACCGATGCTCTTTTGTTAAAAAGTGAATATTGTATAGCCTACACAAAAAAATAAAAAAATTAATCAAAAACATTATTTATTGTTGTTGAAATAAACTGTTTATTTTTGAAAAGTTTTTTTTTATTTACTAACAAAAGACTAAGTAAACTTCATTGTGAATGTGACAACATTGGCTGGTTGGGGTAGTGGTCAACCTCGTGCCTAGGGTGTGTAAACCTTAGGGACGAGGTTGGGGTAGTGGTATCTTTCCTTGCCTTCCTCCTCTGATCCTGGTTCGAATCCTGTTTAGGGCACTAGATGTGGATTGGGTTCGTAGTTCGTATTCGTACCTGATTGCGTGGGTTTTCCCTGGAATAATTCTCTGTGGTTTTCCTCCCACATCTAAAACTTGAACTTCCTTCCTGGGCCCAATTTCATAGAGCTGCTTAAGCACAACAAATAGCTAAGCACAACAAATAGCTAAGCACAACAAAAATATGCTTACCAGAAAAAGGTTACCAGCCAAACTACCATGCCACAAGTACAATTTGTGACTGATATCCTGCTCCTTTCTGCTTAGCAGAAAATTAATAAGCAGTATTTTCTGCTTAAGCAGCTCTATGAAATTGGGCCTTTGTCTTTTCTCTTTGGGATTTTTGTCTAGTATGGAGATGAATTTGCTTTCTAGAGTTGTTGCTTCACAATCAGAACTAATAATAAAAATCAAATGAAATGAATTTTGAAATATTGGATTTAGCATTGCACTGGCTCTGTACTTATTGTTGGTTTGGGGCAATTAGTGTAGGATTGAGAAGTTAGAGTTAAATGGGTTGTGTCGTCATAATTAAAGCAGGCTTGTGGCTGTACATGGAATTATAAACTCTCACCCAATTACTGCACTCGCTAGCTCTCCATATGATACAGAGAAAGGGCGCATGCATGCAGTAATTGGATGAGAGTTCATAATCCCATGTACAACCACAGGCCTACATCATGACAACACAGTCCCTATAACTGTCAAAGTAGGTTTGGATCCCAAAGTAGGAGTGGTAGGATTGTTCCATTGTTGATATAGTTCTGAGACCCTGAATTTTCCAGTAACACTATTCATTCTATGTACTCATTGTTACATATTTGAATAGTTTTGATTGTATCCAAGTTGCTTGCGTAGACACAGTTAAGATTGCGCAAGATTTGAGACATACCAATGTGTTGTGAAATACACCTGTTCACTTAGGGGCTTTTTGATTCATTATGCACTGATCCCTAATCCTAGGTACCTGGCTAGATACACCTGCATACATATACAGGCATGCAACTTTTCCTCGGATCAGCTGATTTCCTCTTTTTTTATTCTCAGTTTTACCATTCAAAATTGAAAAATACTGTACAAAATCATTGAAATTTTGTAATTTCCTCTTTTTTGGTGAAGTTACAGTTGCATGCCTGCATGTAGTACTATCCAGGGTACTATATGTACTCAATAACTTTATGATGAGATCATCTGTAAACAAGGACAACCATTATTGATTTTGTTACCTCCATTGCGATTACAACAAGACCATAGCCATACACTGGGTCTACCGCAATATAACCTTTGGAATACTTAAGTTGCTTACATAAAATAGCTAACAATGTATAATGATACTATAAAGAAACATGACATGTTGAATGCTTTGTATCCAAGTTAACATAAACAGGTAGGATGATTAACTTCAAAAAACAAACTCCCTGTCCTTGATGTTTAACTGAAGACTGTATATCAATGGACACTTTATATTACTTTGGAGAGAAAAAATTGTTTAAAACTTTTTCCAGGAAGTTATCTTGACATAGTGTTCCCTGAAGTAAACAAATATTTAGGCCTACAAGGCCAGATAAAAATTTTTACATGTTAAGCGTCCCTGCCCGCTTCCTTTTTAGAGGCCGCCTCCTTTTTTTTCTTTTTTTTCTCCTTCTTTTCTTAAAAAATACACTTTAAAGATCTCTGACGAGAATAATAAATTTTTAAATAAGTTAGATCATATTTTAGACTTAAGCACACCGAAAAAACACATCGAAAAAAGCTGGCAACCATCTTGAAAAATAGCCCGGCCAGTTGTCTTAAAAAATATTTCTGGCGGCCATTTTTGAAAAAATAAATAAATAAATAGAAAAACATTTTTTTTTTCAAAAAGGCATAAAATCCTAATTAGGATAAAATCCTACCTGAATCCTTGCCTGTTTTTTATTTATTTTTTTTATTCTAGATCCCCCCCCCCTCTTTTGCGGGACTCTGAAAACCTTCTGAAAAGATCAGACTAAACCGTTTAAAATGGATTGAACTATGAACAGGGTGAATAATCTCTTAGTACTTTATCAACCATAGGATGATGAAGACAGTGAGTTCGTAAAGCGGTTATAATGCAATGAATGCTGAACCAACATAATGCATGCTCTCTTAGTCTTAGCTCTTTATCTACCATTGGAAGATTGGGGACATTGAGTCTCTACCATTGAAGTATATATTCATACAGAGCTTACACAACTAAATTTTCAGTGACTGTACACCTCTTAACATGTCTGAGTTTACATTTTACATAAGTTCAAAAATGGCGTATTTTGATTATGCAAATAGCTCATGTCTCACACGAAAATGCTCTGCAAAAACGTTGTATCTCCGGACTATTTGAAGCAAGATCTGACGTTTAATAATTTCAAACTCACACAAAAGGCAGGGCTATTTGAAGAGATACCAAATTTTTGCAGTGGCACGACAAGTTTATGATTACAAAATCAATTGTAATTTTAACTGGAATATATATAAAACTAGTTGAGATGGCCTTAGCTTTTGATCCAAACCGGACCTTCGAAAGAGGCATAAACAAGCACAAACGAAAACATCCATCTTTAGCAAAAAAGAGAAGCAAAGAATAGTGGGAAGGTATCCAGAAAAAGAGGGGAAATTTTAGCCAATCAAAGTTATTAGTTTACAAACAGGGGGGTGGCTTAGAACCAATCAGAAGTGAGGAAAAAAGGATGGTTAGTGAAAGGGTGGGTTACTGGACCATAAAGGTGGTAACTGCATTCTGGGTAATTTTGAAACATGAAAGGACTCACATTCTGGGTATTGTGGGAAACATAAATTTTAAACTCTTTGATCTTGTCATCATCTTTTTTTTCTTCTCCATATTTTGATTTTGTTTTGTAAGCCTTTTAGTTAAACATTAATCAAAGTTTGTTGACTCTAGTGTGATGTTATGTTGAATTTAGTTGGTGTTGTTTTGAAAGGGCGGATTCTGTTTAGATAGAAATGCCAATCTGATATGAGCCGATTGTTGCGATGCCTACGTGTTGTGTGGTTAAGTACAAGTTGTTTCATGACATGTAGTTGCACTGTAATTCATTTCAGGATGTCAGTACTAGTCTGTCTACTTAGTCTGATTAAGAAGAAAAACTAGACAAACAACTTTTAAAAAGATAGAAAGCAGACGTTTGTCTCTTAGATACAGATGGGTTTCTAACACAAATAAGGAAAACAACTAGTTTAAAGGAAGGTATTTGATTGGTAATCACTCTAATGCCAATAAAAACTTATTTGGTTAGAAGTACAGCAACTTTTGATAGTATAAAGCATTTTGAGAAATTTTTTAATTCAAAATAATGTGGATATGGAAAAATATGTCAGTTTTTATCCCCCAAAATTTCTGTCAGAAACATTTCTCATATTGTGTATTCCTATTATGGATTATTCTTCATACGTGGACATAACCGCTCCAGATTTTTTGCGATATCTCAAAAACGCTACCACCTTTTGAAATGAAATTTTCACAGGTTAGTTTTATTGTATATATCTACATTTGTATAGGATTAAAACAATCAAACAGTCCCAAAAACCAAAGGTATACTTTGCCTTTAACGAGGGGTTCCAAGGTTAAGGTTTTGTGATGCACAGCCACAATCATGGGTACCCATTTTTTTCCAATGTTATGAATGTCAGTTTGAAAACCAGTGATGTAACAGTTATATCAGTGTTGATTGTAAACTAATTAACCAGCGCTGTGTGAATGAAGAGTAGAAAGTACTTGAGTTTGTCGAATACAAGATCTGTAAAGAGTTACTCAATTATTTGTTGTTCATTTGGTGTCTTTGTAATAAAAAAAAAAGTGTACCCATGATTGTGGCTGTGCACTACTGTGTTTGATATCCTTCAAGTGCAATTTTTTTCAAAATCCACTAAGGTTTGATGGCGTTACATTTCAATAATATATGGTCTGTACACTTTTCTACTGAAAATTTTGATGATATTCAATCAAAACGACATTGAATTTAACCTTTTGACTGACACTCCACTTCCTCTTTGGAATTTGTTTTGATGTCCGATGTGTTTCAAAGAGTATCAAATAACAATGCACGTTTTTAACGTGAAGTTCAGTTGACTTATAATTTCCCCTCATTTTCATAAGAACTTTGTCTATTGGAAAATTAAATTTTTCCTTGAAGCCCTTTTTTATTATCAATTTTGTAATACAAAATCAATGTTTTACAATGTCTTCAAACTCACTTCCCACTCCCAGTCATGACACTTGTTCCCTTGAGCAAGGCACTTAACCATAATTGCTTCGTAAAAAGTTGGGAAGGTAGTGCATTCTGCTCTACCAGCCAGGTCGATGATACCCATGCCTACATCCTTACGGACTGTGGAAGGGGGTAACCCTGTTTCAGCCCCAGGAGTACATGTAGGAACCTGCCCCTGGTGACAGTTGATTTGGGTCGGCAGCCCAAATCAGTTAAGTGTAGCCCTCACCTTGAAGTGGCCGTCCGGCCTTGTGAGTTAGGCAATATCTCATTTAAAAAAAAATTAAAAACATTTTTTTAACTCATGGAAAAGTACATGTAGTCTATTTGACTCAAGCATTACACAAATGTTTAGTCAGTCAACCAAAAATGTAGTAACATTATCAGAAAAATTATCCAAGGTTTACATAACAGACTTCCGTCGAACGATAACAGACTTGATACACCAACTTTATCATTCCAAGAGTATACTTTTGGAAACGTCAGACCTCGGCTCTTTTCAGAGCCAACACTCCTCCCAAAAGAGATGGTTGTACCTGTAAATTGACTAGTTATAGTCACTTCATCCCAACTTAGTTATTGATCAGAGTGTACTTATTTTAGCATATAACTGTACAGCAACAAAACAAGTCCTTCAGTCAAGTGTTTTGCCAAACACCCACATTTGAAGGATTAACTAATGTAATTTATACTTCAACTTTTCATTGTCAAACCTCTTGCTATAAAAGTTAAGAAAAACATTTATACATTTTGGGGTTTAAGAAAAATACTTCTGGCCCAGTGAGGGTTCTGAGCTGCAAGTCCTTGAAATACAAGTGTTCATGTTTGTGTAAATGTCAAACTTTGAATCAAAATAGTATGATCTATTATAGTTAAGTTCCCTGCCTGTTAAATGTGGAGTTTTTTTAATACTATTCAAAAACACTAAGTAGTAAAATGACATTTGACCAACAAGACTACATGCATACGTTTTAATTTCCACAAAAAAAGTTGGCTATACAAAAAATGTAAAGACTAAAAATAATAATGAGTATCTTGTTACACATAAATTTACTATCATGATTGATTATCAGACCTCAATGAATTACAATGGGAATCAAGTTACACTACATCATGAATTTGATGTCAAGGGAGGGGGGTTCTGGGTCAGTAAACTCGCCACTGGATTTTTTTTCTGTTAATTAGTTTTTCTTTCAGTAGGCTTAGGGCCTACACGTACTGTAGTACATGTCGTACAAAATGCTTAAGTTGACAATTTTGCTGCTTTTTTATTTGTTCTTGTAAACTTCTCATGTTGCCTCAGGTAGTTTTTTTACCAAGATCTAGAAATCATGTTTATCAAAATTTGCTGGAAATTCAAAAACAACTTTGTAATTTGCAATACATTGTTACTGTACATATTGATTGGTATCAATAAGTATAACATTTGGAGACAGAATGCTTAGGCCTTCATCCTGTAGTAAAACGCCAATGGCATCAAAATCAAAATCAAATCCCAGACCGTAACTTCTGTATTCAAATCAGTTTATTATTATAGACCCTCTGTACATTAAACGTTTTGAGAAAACAAAAAGGACGGCCTTTAGTTAGGAAGTCACATGTCCTTGAACATTGAGCTGTTCACAAAAAATAGGTGCGGGTCAAATATTTGTAGAGTTTCTGGGAACTACAGACATACAACCCTAACCAATTCATAGTATTAATCTAATTTGCATGTGAAAAAGGCTTGATGTCCTACTATGCCTGTTGGTTGCACACAGTGGATTGAAACTAAATAATTCATTTTAACTTCCTGTTGGGGATCAACTGTCACTTTCCTCTATGTTTCTACTGTGTTTTCAACTTGGACATTTTCCTTGTTTAAAAATGGAAAATACTTGAGGAATGGTTGTGTTCCAAATTTAATTTAAATTGATTTTCAATGTATCTAAAACCATATAAACAGGGTTTTTATTTTTTTGAAAACACATCAACTTTCTTCTGTTTTTCTAAACCATTAAAACATTTTGTGGGTGTCTAAAACATGAACAAAGTGTTTTATTTGTGTTATCACATGTCCATGAAAACAATTTCCTTCATTTTAACTATAACATACATTCATGGTAATTGATTTGCAGACTTTGTAATGTAATGTTAGATTTCAGCATTTGCCCAGGGTCTCCTGCTCAACTTGTACCCCAATGTAATGTTAGATTTCAGCATTTGCCCAGGGTCTCCTGCTCAACTTGTACCCCAATGTAATGTTAGATTTCAGCATTTGCCCAGGGTCTCCTGCTCAACTTGTACCCCAATGTAATGTTAGATTTCAGCATTTGCCCAGGGTCTCCTGCTCAACTTGTACCCCACTAGAAGCACCAGAACCTCTCCCACCACAGACTTTGTGATGTTTTTAAATAATTGTTGGATTAATGTTTGGATTTAATTTCAGTTTTAGATGGAACAAGATACCTCCAAAAGAATGCTACGGCAACTATGAACTCTTGTAAGTGGAAATATAAATAATGAACAGAAACAAAATCTCTTATTTTAGAACAGAAATCTTTTTTAGATCAAAGTGCAATTTGCTGTGAATGTTTTAACTGACTTCCATAATTAATTTTTAGTCCAGTTAGATTAGATTAGATTAGATTTGGTTTATTTATATTTCTATACAAGTATACAGTAGAAATTGCCTTGGCTCTCATGCTTTAAAAAGACATTAAAATACAATAAATAGCATAGTTTAAGAAATACAAATATTAAGACATAAAAGGAAATTAGTTAAAAATCTAAAATTACACAAAGCTTTATAAAAAAGCTTTCTAAAAAGAGATAACTCTTCAAGAAAGTCTAACAGATTGAATCATAAACGTTGATTTTCTTAATCGAATACATTGATTTCTTAATCTAATACATTGATTTCTTAATCTAATACATTGATTCTTAATCTAATACATTGATTTCTTAATCTAATACATTGATTTCTTAATCTAATACATGATTTCTTAATCTAATACATTGATTTCTTAATCTAATACATGTAGAATCAGTAACAAATGCAGTCATTTTTTCAGGTTTATGTATTAATTAGCTTTGAGTACTCATTAAGAGCCAATCAGAAGAACTTATTTTGTTTTCTGCGCACATTATGTAAAGGAAAGTAGTTCCCTTTCAAAGAATTTTTTTTATTGAAATATTTGTCACAATGTTTTCAGGTTTTTTGTTTTCCTTTTGTTTTTGTATTTAATACATACTAACCATTTGAATCCTTAGTACATGATGTGATTTATATTCTTATTTGTTTGGTTATTTACTTATTTATTTGTTTATTTACTTATTTATTTATCTTGTCAGATATGATGAGGAATTGGCCCAATCTGACGGAATGGAACGAGACTGTAAGAGTAGACTAGCTGGATCACAAGGATTTGGTGTCAGACGCGATACTAAGACTAAAGGCATGGCAACTTGGAAGTAGTCCCTCAATTAATGTCACATTGTCTGAAACTGCTAAAGCATACACATTGTCTGAAACTGCTAGGCATACACATTGTCTGAAACTGCTAAGCATACACATTGTCTGAAACTGCTAAGCATACACATTGTCTGAAACTGCTAAGCATACACATTGTCAGAAACTGCTAAGCATAGATATTGTCTGAAACTGCTAAGCATACAAAAACAAAATCTATAACTTTACCCATACCCCCCCCACGAGAAAAAAAAACGCTAACAAAGCAACAGTAGGCTTTGTACTGTTGTACTGAGTCTTCTATCAAGTACATTTGGCAGGAAGTCACATATGAAACAAAAACTACCTACAGGAGTAAAAAACCTTTGTGTAGATTCTTTTGTGAGAAGAGCTTGACTTTGTGTACAGTGTATGTATGGATCGGTTTAGATTCCCAGGCAATGTTAAAATGACAAGGCCTTGGTAAAGATAACATTGCAGTTGTAAAGTGTAAATGTATGTGATGATTTAGAAACATTCTATATGTACAAATGGTCCTTCGTTATTATGCATTAGCCAGCTTCAATCCCAGGGCTCACCTTTAACATCAGCCTGGTGTAAATTGTCTTGTAGAAACTGCTACGGGCTATATAGTAAACTCTGCATCTCAACTTGCCCTGTAGGCTACTGAAAACTGTCCAACCTACTTGTTTAAAATGTTCATATTTCTACTTTTTCTGATGTGTATTTAAAAAAAAAAGTAATGCATTGTTTTTTAGTGTGTGAATGTTACTTCATTTGACCATTCAACTGGTATTGATCACTACCATTCAAAAAGATACATTTATGATAATACATCATGCATGTTTCAAATCTGGGCTACTAAAACTTCCTGGGGGCAAGTAAAATGCGCAGTTTATTAGCCCTGTGGGCTACTTTACAAAAAGCGTACGCACAACCAACCAATTCAAACATTGCTTTATATGGTTTTTCCTGTGTTGTTCATACAGCTTATACGCTATGTAGTTTTAACTTACCTGCATACATGTTTTTAGTGTGATATTTTCATGTGAAATAAACATAGTTTCAAACTAGACTGTTGCTACATTTGGTCGACCTAAGATTAAGTTGAACAAGCCCACAGCTTCTTGTGAAATGAACACAGTTTCAAACTTGACTTGTTGCTACATTTGGTCGACCTAAGATTAAGTTTAACAAGCCCACAGCTTCTTGTGAAATGAACACAGTTTCAAACTTGACTTGTTGCTACATTTGGTCGACCTAAGATTAAGTTTAACAAGCCCCACAGCTTCTTGTGAAATGAACCACAGTTCTTCAAAAACTTGACTTGTTGCTACATTTGGTCGACCTAAGATTCAAGTTTAACGAACCCACAGCTTCTTGTGAAATAAACACAGTTTCAAACTAGAATTGTTGCTACATTTGGTCGACATACATGTAAGCATAGAGCAAGGACTTTATAATGTAAGAGGCAAGTTTGATGAGACCCCAGCTTCATAGTGTATTTGTTATTGTTGACTTATTCTGTCGTGATTTTAGCAACAAGTTTCACTTATTCTGTCTTGAATTTTAGCAACAAGTTTCACTTATTCTGTCGTGATTTTAGCAACAAGTTTCACTTATTCTGTCGTGATTTAGCAACAAGTTTCACTTATTCTGTCTTTTTGTGAAACCAAAGAGAAATACTCAAGGATGCTAAACCAGTTTGTACTTAATGTACATTTATGTTTTATTATCTTTTCATGACATAATAAATCTTTTCATTTCCATTTCCTTTTCCTGGCTTAAATGTCTTTATTTTCCTCTTACAGTTGCCATTGACATCAATTTAATCTGTGTCAAATTTACAATTAGGTTACTAATATTGCTCCAAAACAAAAATTATTAATGTGTGTGAAAACATTTAGCAACAAATGTACTGAAAGTCAAGTTGTTTTGAAGTACACAACGAACATCTTAAAGATGTTTGTCAACAATTATTTGAGATGGAGTATCAATGTAGTCTGTGACACAAGGGTTGGCAAGAGTCATTCCCCAGACTTACTTTGGTCAAAGTTTGTCAAATTAGGGTAACTTATTTGTCTTTTAAATCTTGAGCAACAAGTGTCCCTTATTCTGTCTTTGTATAAACCCACATGATTTTTGTGGAACTACTCAAGAATACTAAACCATTTTGTACTCTATCAGTTTGTCATTAATGTTTTATTATTCTTTCTTGACATCATAAATCTGCCCATTCCCATGTCCATCTGATGCCTGTAGACCTTGTGGTTTTCAACCTGGCATGTTTAAAAACAAATCCTTTCTACCATTGCTAGTTTTGTTTTATGTAAATGTAATAATGTGTAAACAGCAGAGTTATTTATCTATAAATGTCTTTTGTATTTTATACAAGAACTTCACATGTACCTGTACATTTGTGCAATAGTTTGACCCATCTAAAATTTACAACTGTCCACTTTATAAACAAGGTAAAATAGACCATAAAGTGACTCAAATCTTTACTGTCATGGATGTAGACAGGCAGAAAACAACCTCAAAAGGGTCCATGTAGAACTGTTTTATATAATGTAAATACTGGATGTATAGAATTGTACATAAATTGATTCGTGATAGGGTGTACACTTCACTGCATAAGTTTTGAAATAAAATGTTGAATAAAAAGTTGAAAGTGAAACTAACTACAGCGGCAATTTTTATGCTAATGAGATCTTTTCAGAACGGCCTTAGAATGGAGACTGTCAGTGCTTTGTGGGTGGAGAGTCAGTCATGTACATCATTGTACTTTACAACAAAATTCCACCCTGCAATCCTTAAAAAAAACTTCATGTTTTTGGTTGATTCTGTTAGACCACATAGCACTGATCATGCTTAGCATGAGTGCTAGGCATACCACTGATCATGCTTAGCATGAGTGCTAGGCATACACTGATCATGCTTAGCATGAGTGCTAGGCATACCTGATGAGCTTAGCATGAGTGCTAGGCATACCACTGATCATGCTTAGCATGAGTTCTATGCATACCACTGATCATGCTAAGCACGAGTGCTAGGCATACCACTGATCATGCTTAGCATGAGTGCTAGGCATACCACTGATCATGCTTAGCATGAGTTCTATGCATACCACTGATCATGCTTAGCACGAGTGCTAGGCATACCACTGATCATGCTTAGCATGAGTGCTAGGCATACCACTGATCATGCTTAGCATGAGTGCTAAGCATACCACTGATCATGCTTAGCATTAGTGCTAAGCATACCACTGATCATGCTTAGCATGAGTGCTAGGCATACCACCATAATCAGTTTGGATGTTGAATTACATGTACCATATGGAGTGGGGAAGGATCCTAGTAAATCATTGAAGGGTGTTGGGGTTTAAGTAAAACTCAAATTATCACAGGCAGACCTATTCATAATCCCATAGATAACAAAATACATCATTCACCTTTTTTGAGACCATGCCCAGACGTGACTAATACTGTTCAGTTTTGGACACAATTTTTTCTGGTAAAACTATCTGAACAAATTTACAGAACACAAACTTGGTTTTGTTTTAGGAACATATAGATACTGTCTTAAAGGATGTTGGTAAGGTTGAAAATATATATGTTCACAGATTTCACATAAGTTACATGGTATAAAGATGGTAATGGTGGAAAACCTCACTTGAAATAGTTTTGCTTGAAAAGCTATAGTTTTTAGGAAATGAGTAAAACAGTTAGTCTTTATCACTGGTGATAAAATCCGATGTTTGAAAACAGTGAAAACATATAGTTGGGTTTTTCGCTGTTTTCCCATGACTCCGAAGACCGACTTAGCTTTAAAAACTTCCAAAGGTTTGTTATTTCATGTATATGTTGGGTCACATCAAGTGTGGATACTGGTCTTTGACAATTACCAATGTTGTACATTTGCTTTAACATTGAATGTAAATTGTAAATTCAGGTCATGCCTGTACTTTTTTTGGGGGGGGGGGTGTGAGTGGAAGTAGGTCAGATCATGGAAATAGAATTGGTCAGATCTTGCAGCCAGTTGCGGCCGCTGTGAGCATTTTGGAACCAGCCACTTCTGGCTGCTATTGTCTCTTAAGGGTTAAAGGTTACTTACATGAATCTGGGTCTGTGATTATAAGAACATGGATATGAAACCAAAATTGACTACAACCACAACCTAAGAGAAACAGTTGAGCTGGAAATAAAAAGTATTGTATACTTCAATTGAAGGTGCTATACAGAATTAGTACAATGTATATCAAACTAAAACATTTAACACCAATTATTCTTTCCTTTTTGCGAGGAAAACATTTTTAATTTTAAAGCGACAATTTCTCAGTTCACACGTTTATTCCACCTCATTATCATTAACACTAAACTCACTGGAAGTAATTGTTTATGTTAAAAGTACATTATTATACAGGAAATCATTTTTTTTTCATTTTTGTCTGAAAGCTTACTGATAATGCAGTTCATCTGAGAACCATTTTTCTGTGAAATATTTCCCTCTGAAATGCAGTCACATTCAAGAAACTGAATCTGAAAACCTAAAAAAAAGCAACAGCTGATTTTGTTTGTTACAACCAAAACTAAGCATGTGTTTACATGCTGAAAATTGTGCTTGTTTTTTTCACTATTTTCTTCTTACTCACACAATGGATGAAGCCCAAATTTTCACATGTTTGTTATTTCATGCACTTCATGTTTGATCCCACAAACAGAACACTGTGACTATTTTGTCAGCTACCAATATTGTATAATACCTTAAACATGTTTAAGGGAAACTGAATAACTGGAAATGAAAGGCATTTTTTAATGAATTATGAAATACATATTTAATTGTGACTTGGTCCAACCACTCAGAGATCCATTGTCTGTTACACCTGTTTTTATGAACACATGTTGTTTCAAACTTTTAATGAAAGTATAATATGGGTTTGCCAGCATTATTATTTGGTGTTACCCATACACCGATGTGTGTAAAGCACTGTATACTCAGTACTTTCCCCGAGTCCTGTGAAAAAAAATCCACAGGCATATTATATGATTTGGATTCCAACCCAGGACATGCCTTACCACATTTTCTTTTCACAGGACTCTGGAAAGTACAGAATATGGAGTGCTTTACACACAAGGGTGTATGGGTAAAACCAAATAAAATTCTTTATCCTGATGCCAGTTCAACATCTATTAAATATCTGGTATTTTGTTTTAGTTCTCCATAAAGTTTCCAATAAACTATTGAAATTCAAAATTAACGCAAGGGATCGAACACAACTTTTCAATATTTTAAACCAAAATTTAATCTTTGATAACCAACATTGGATTTCCCGATTTTGGTTGAGTTTTGATAAACCCAACAGTACTTTGATAAACCCAACAGTACTTTGATAAACCCAACAGTACCTATTCTTACAGGAGGCAAAACAAGTACAGAAGTTTAAAGGATTGTGTTTACTGATCAATTGGAGAAAGCTCCTCCCAGAATATCAAGGCGGTCATGGTCTGTGTATCTTACACTAAAAATAGAAAGAGAACAATTATTTACATTTTATCTGCAAATCAGTTTTTTAACATTTAAATATGAAAACTATGAAACAATCATTATGGTGGAAGGCCTATAGAAAGTGACCATTAATTTTTCAAAATTCACTTCTTTTTAGTAAGACACAAATTAGATAAGCTGCTTCAACAAAAATGATCAAAATTTTGATCAATGTATACAAAAATAAGTACAAATGCCATTTTGTTGTTGAACAAAAAACCAGTTCGTTTCATTTAAAATCTGTACAAGCATATTTGTATAGTTAAGGTTACTAACAGTTATGTAAATTAAATTTTCCAAGCATTTCTGTTGTACAATTTCATAATTTGCCATAATGATCTCCATCACTACACATGGCAATATGCAGTCCGCAATTTTTATGAGGATTTTTTCCCCCATAAACAAAATTATCATATTCACGAAAGCTTTAAAGGTCTTATACAGGATTGGCAGAGCTGACAAAGCCTTAGTGTTCATGTTTTGTGTAATCAACCACGACGTACATAAATTAACAAACCTGAGAAAATTTTTGCTCAATCAATTAGTCAAGAGAAAAGAGTAAAAACCGTGCACAATTTTCAGCATGTAAACACATTGTCCTTAATTTTGGTCAGTTGTAACAACCAAAATCAGCTGTTGTGTTTTTTCAGATACAGTTTCCTAAAATATGACTTCATCTCAGAGGAAAATATTTCAACAGAAAAAATTGTTCTGGTAGGAACTTCATAATCAGTAAGCTTTCAGGCTCAAATTAAAATGTTTTTGATTCTAACCAATCCTGTATAGTACCTTTCAGGGACATTATGAGAGATACAGAGAGAAAAAAAGTCATAATTATGACTTAAATCTCATAATTGTGACTTAGTACAAGTCATTTCTATGACTAACATTCTTATGAAAATAAGATATATCTCATAAAAAATAGGACTTTTAATATGTCATAAATATGACTTAATGATATAAGACATGTTATTACTTTCTTTCTTTATTTCTCAGTGTCCCTGTAACGCTTCCCTACATCCCTACATCCCTACATGCAGCCAAATGAACCCAATATTCTCTCCGAAGCAGAATAGGTCACGACATCAATGCACGTAATTCATTTAATCACCGCCAAGAAACATATGCCACACTGAACGCATTAGACTCCATGTACATGTACATGATGTAGGCGAACATGTCAACTCAATAGGCAAACCATGGACACTAATAACACACCATGAACTTTAAACGCTCAGCAATTCCATTGTTACACAGGGCCTTTTCTTTTCAAGGCAGCTTGGAGGCAACAATGCTGCACTCAATTCAGTAAAATAATACAAACATTTTCTAACAGAATCTTTTCACCCCAATATAGTTATCTCAATATTTACATGTAAATGAACTTTCTTCATTGTCAATGAAGAAATGGGATGGGGTGGAAAACGACAATAAACGAGACCCCAGATTTAGAAATTGAGGTCTCGAAATCAACCATCTAAAAGCACACAACTTCGTGTGACAAGGGTGTTTTTTCTTTCATTATTATCTCGCAACTTCGACCACAAATTGAGCTCAAATTTTCACAGGTTTGTTATTTATGCATATGCATATGCATATGTTGGGATACACCAAGTGAGAAGACTTGTCTTTGACAATTACTAATAGTGTCCATCCATCGTCTTTAATGTGAATTAAACTTTTCTGAGGACGTACGGCATCAGATTGACTAAGATTATGAATTAAATGTGATGTAGTTTCCTTAAGTCGAACAGCTTTTCTCGAAAATGGCTAGCACAAAATGTTGGTGCAGGTTGTCGGAACATAGGGGTGTCGGAACATAGGGGTGTTTGAGCTGTCAGAATATAGGGGTGTCGGAATATAGGGTTGTCGGAACATAGGGGTGTCGGAATATAGGGGTGTCGGAATATAGAGCAGTCACCCCATTTAAAGTTAATTCACAATGGCCAGTGCATACATGTTTGTTTGTTTGTTTTTTGTTTCTTTTGTGGGATGTTTGTTTGTTTGTTTGTTTGTTTGTTTGTTTGTTTGTTTAATAGATGATTTTCCCATGGGAGCTCTGCAAACTCCCACAAGGGCATGAAGGGGATATAAACACCAAGCTGGCAACAGACAATCTCTCTCATACAAACATTGATTTACGTCTATGATTATGAATTGCACAAATCAATAAATTGTGATTTAGTAACCAGACGACAATACTTAGTCTGGTTATTGTGAAATCAGCGACTACCTTGGTAGGATTTGAACCCACAACCTTGTGATTGCAAGTCCTGCAGTCTAACCACTGGAACACAGTGACATATAAGTTGGACCAATCTTAAGGCACATCATGAATTGATACTTTTTAAAACTGAGTAACAAACCTTGTGAGAAATAAATGTCAAATAACAAGTATTTTATTATAAACACATGAATCAAACCAACAATTAGTTGACTACAGTTGAGGTATCCAGCTTGTGAAGTGCACTTTTTTTTATACTTAAAACTGCAAAATAGATTTTACCCATCCTAAACATGAATACATTTAGCTATTTCATAGTTCCTGCTTCTGATGACAAAACTTTTAAAATTGTTATCAATGTTGTCACTTTCAACTACTTTTCTACCATTGATGTTATTATGTGTTGTCTACTGTAGACTGTGCAAGTCTGGCACGTAATCAAACTTCAGGTCCCTACTATATTATTAAAGGAACATTACATAATTGGTTTTTGCTAACAAAACAGTTGCTGGCAGTGTAAGCACTTCATATACATAAACTGACAAACCTGTAGAAGTTTGAGATCGATCGTCCATCTGGGTCACGAGAAAATAGTAAAAAACCGATTACACATTTGCATGAAATCATATAGATTCAAAAATTAATAAAAACGCTCACTGAGCGATAAACTCCAATCAGAAAATTCCTTTTCTCATTTCTCATCAAATATGGCATTTCAGACAGAAATATTTCAAGGGATGTTTTCTACTATCATTATCATTAGACCGTGTAAGTTTTATGTAAATCTGTGATCAAAAGTATATTTTACAAGTTTTTTTCTTAACAATTCTGTAATGTACCTTTAAGTTCTATGTGTGAGCAGGATTCTGTTTCTTCAAATACTTTAGTTAAAGTGTAGTTTATGTTGGGAAATTAAAATTTTGCCATAAAATATTTGAAAGCAAAATAAATTTATCAAATCAACAAAGAAAACTAGAGTATAAGACTAGACCTCTGATTCCTGTTATTTAATGTAAACAATTAACAATTTTGCCGAACTGATGTTCA
Organism: Pycnopodia helianthoides; assembly: GCA_032158295.1. Lineage (NCBI taxonomy): Eukaryota > Metazoa > Echinodermata > Asteroidea > Forcipulatida > Asteriidae > Pycnopodia > Pycnopodia helianthoides. The sequence continues at coordinate 11,968,952 of CM063264.1, forward strand.
TGTTATCATTAAACCTAAGTAATGGTTACACAAATTCGGGCATGATTGGCAAATGGGGTTTCCAACAACTAAACATCCACGTCCAAAGTTTTAATTCTTTTTCAATATTAACTTTGTTAAATTGTATTTAAATCAACAGCTTGGGGTGTTTTTGTTTTTCAAGAATTATGTATAAATAGAATTTAAAAAGATTTGATTTCATAGAAACATAGTCTTTGTTTGAGCTATGGTCTTGTTTTCGATACACGCAAGACTTGCACATTCTATTGTCCCTACTACCTATCATTAGGGTATGTGTCACAATGTGTCCCTTAATTCCATTGTTTCTCTTGTATCCCTAACTCCATGGTTTATGTGTCACAGCAACAGGGCTTGAAAACAACACTGGACCGCAGCCCTGATGCCAGTGATTCTAGCCTCAGGCCAGTAAACTAAGGACCGGATCAGTCCAGTGGTCTTTAATTTTTCAACTGTCTAAAAGTACCTCACTGTATAATAACAAAGAAATCGAGGTTCAATTGTTGACTTTGAGTCTAGTAACCATATTTCAATTGTGTTGAGTATCGAAGCATGCCAAATCACACCATATTGAAGCATACCAAATGAGATCAATCTTCTCTTAGTGCTTGTTCAAATAAAAACCACATAATATTCTCTATCCCCGATGCAAATTTATTAATTTACAAATTTAACAATTTACATAACGATGTTAAACTTTGTACAAGGTTCTTTTTCATTAGATTCTCGTTGAGTAACAATTTTAAGCTACAGCCCTGCAGTGTTATGGATTTTCCCCGTAAACTTAAGCTTTGAGCATACCCTTTTTGAAGGGACATAAGAGCTGTCACTAATGTCACTTTGCGGCCTTATTTCTGTCACTACATGTCACAAAATGTCATCTATCAATGACTACTGTACACCCTAACTTAGTACACCTTTCTTTGAACTGAGACTTCTTTCTGGGGCGGTCTGGGGGTGTTCAGTGAGGTTTCAAGAATCTTGCAGATGTAATGTCCCGGTTGCTTCGGGTAATCCTTCAGTAAATATGGAATGGAGTTATGATCGATCCTGTCATGGTCAAAAATCGGAACAAAACGAAGGTTTTTGTTTCCGAGGCGCTTGAACTCTTTAACCATTTGCCCATAAATGAAGCTGTAGGATAAAGAACAGTAAAACATATAAGTTGTACAATATCTAGATACAGTGTATACATCTACTGAATAAGCAGGATATCATTTTGGTAATTGTCAAAGACTAGTATCCTCACTTGGTGTATCTCAACGCATATGCATAAAATTACAAACCTGTCAAATTTGGGCTCAATTGGTCATCGAAGTTGCAAAACAAATAATCAAAGAAAAAACACCCTTGTTGCATAGAATTGGGCGCTTTCAAATGCCCAAGAAAGGCTTCATGCCCGACACCTTTTTCAGATTCAAATAATTTAGTGAGAAATTAACTCTTTCCCAAAAACTACATTACTTCAGAGGGAGTCGTTTCTCACAAAGTTTTATACTATCAGCAGCCCTCAGGTTTTTCTTACCAAGTAAGTTTTTATGGTAATGTATTTCTTGGGTAATTATCAAAAGTATCCACTGCCTTGAACTAAAGAAATCAAGGTATTGTTCAACAAATTGAACCCACCACCAAGACAAAAGCAAACATAAACTTAATTTCTCCTCCAGAAATGTTAGTTTCAGTACGTTTATTTTAATGTTGTCATTTACCCTATAGAGAACATAGCGGCCACAAGCGGCTTCTAAAATGCCCATAGCAGCCGCGAACGGCCACAAGATTTGACCAACTTCCTCTCAAGCAAGAGGGTCAAAGAAAAGGTATTGATCGAACTGACATTTTCAGGGTTAAGTACAAAGATTGTACTTCATAATTACACCATTAATTTCATAACAAAACAAACTCAAGTTACATTAAGAAATCATAATGAATAAAGTTTAAGATAAGCACTGCTTCTGTGACTGTGATTCTAAAACAAAAAGAATTGCATTTAGTTTAAAGTTCACCAACAACATATCAATTTGTTTAGGGCCTAAACTCCTATTTATTTTAATAGATTTATCAATTGTTGTGTATTGTGTGATTATAACAATAATGTAATACATTTGCGCTCACACACAGACTTACTGTGTGGAAGGGGATCATGGAAAGTATATAGCATGAAAGAGCAGGGAGGGACACATAACTTGAATGCTAATGAGGTATGACCATTGAGTAAAAAAATGACACAGAGTCACAGTTTTTGATGACAAGTGGAAAAAATCAATGACTGAGAGGCACTTGAAAAGGAGTGAAACAAATTGATTTGTGTTTTCCCCACAATAATCATGAAATGAATACTTATTTAACTTACCAAGTGTTAAGTTTGGATTGAACATTTCCAGTCACCTCATTGACATAATCTTGAGTGTAGATGATAATCACATAAGTCACCTGTACAAATAATTCAGAAATTATACAAATTTATTTCCTTTGTGCCTCTGAATAAATTAGTTTTATTTTAAAGTAGTAAAGTGCTTTATCAAACCATTATTTATCAGCGTTAGTGTATGAAATCTGATACAATCACAGGTCAACATAAACACAAGTCTGGAGTATTGGGTTGAACAAGAAATTATTTAAAATTGACCAAGTCAGCTTCCCTTGTGGTTTTATTACTTGATATTTAAAAAGGGGGCAGAGGTTGTTCTAGTCCCACCCATAATGCTTGTCTTTATTTCTACTGGATTTACGACATACATAGTTTATGGTTGTTGAGGCATTACATGGTGAGGTATCTATATATATTCGATTTGCGGTAACACCATGTGTATAATTATCTACTTTGCTGTGTAGATTTTGTTCTTTAGAGAAATTGTCTTGCTATTTGTTCTACTACCGCGGAGTAAATATTTGGAATTCGGGAGACATCTCAGTTCTGAAAAGAACTTTCCTGCTTACTAACTACTACCTGGGCGGGAGGTAGGGATTCGGCATGGACTACTACTTTTACTTAGTGGATCAGGGGACTTCTCGAAGGGTGGGGATATATAGTTTGCTTCAATAGCAGTGACAGTCGATTCAAAATTGATTTTTTTAATTGAGAGACAAAAAGTACAGGGGAAAAACTCTACCTTACCGAGGTAAACTTGGGATACATTTCTTTGGGACCCTCCTTCGCTGCTTTGTTATCCACTTTCACATCATGTCCCTTGTCTATCAGCAACAGAGCAAGTTTATTTGCAGTTTTGTAATTTTTGTAGGCGTAGGTGATGAACATAGGTTCTCCTGTTTAATTCAATTCAAATAACAAAGATTAATGTTTATGCAGTTGCTTTGCATTCAAGAAAGATTGGACTTTATTAATCCTTAAGTTTCTGACAAACTCAGGGAAAGATGGTTCAAGTTTAAATATCCTACAGATATTATTCAATCTTTTCTGCATTTTTTTTTCTTTGGCGAAAGATTCTGCTATGGTAAAAACCACTAGCTATTTGTAAATAATATTGCAGATAAATGTTTAGTATTAGAATAATATGTACAGGGTTTAAAATCAACTATAGCTTTAGTTCTTTTACACTGCAAACCATCTTTTTGTAGTTAAAGTTTTGTTTGATTAAAAAAATATATAACAATAATGTGTAGTTTTAGTGCAATTTTGAACCTACCTTTTCTGTATTTTGTAAACCTCAGGGAAAGATGGTTAGATTTTTAACATCTACAGATATTATTCAATCTTTTCTGCATTTTTGTGTGTGTGTGTGTGTGTGCATTTTGTGCATAAAAGTGCACTATAAAACATAAATGAATGCATGGATGAACTTACTTTTCAAGGTTGTAGGAGATGCTTGCATGGGCCTTTCAATCATCATGCGATTCACTGATGTTGTTGAGTGCAAAGAACCAAACTGTATGCTTTCAAGACTATCATCATCTTGTGCTGGTGAATGATAGTTTGATTCTTGGTGAAAAAGTTGTTCTATCTCCATGGGATGGCGCTGATGGCGAGTCTCCCTTCTATTGGAGACATGACTAGGGGATAAATGCTTATCGTGTCCACTTGTCTTCATATCATCCCCCTTCTTTAAGGGCCATGTCATAGTGTTATTCCGCTGGGAACTCAATGGTAAGTTTTCTGATTTGTCACTGTCGACGGAAGACAGGGAAACCACACTTTGACCATTTTGGGGCTGACGAGGTTGATAATAAGTCTGTGATGTTAGCTGATGTTCACATGGACATGGTCTCCTTTCACAACTGATGCATGTTTCTGGATGACCATATGGGAGGAAAGATTGACTTGGTCCATGGTACGAGTTCTGTTGAGCAGATTTTCTACTGCTTCTTCCATTTGTTTGTGATGTTAGTTGTCCTGTTTGACAGGTACAACAGCATAGCTGGATGCTCGGTGGCGCACACCTAGAAAATCCACTGGCAGAGTTGTGTCCGCAGTTTTCTTTCAGGAAACTGCCCTCTGAATTCAAAATAAAAAATTGTTCATAATAAAGTATCACCAACTAATTTTGTTTGGTTTTTATAGCTTTGTACTATCCATTTATTCTTAAACTCTCTAGGTCTGTTTTTTTTTTCTAGTTCATTTTTTGTGTTTTTGCCATTTATCTGTAAGGACCCCAATGGAAATAAGTCTAAGTTATTTGCTTTTTAGGGCTATCCTTGGATAATTTTGTGCAGTTTTTCAATCTTATTTTCTACTTTTGTTTATTAGTTTCCATTGTTATTCTCCTGTTACTGTGTATGTTTTTTTGCCATGCTTGCTGTGTTTTATCTGAATGAGTTAAAATCAATTTAAATTAAACATCTGAAAATACTTGCACTTAGGATTAAATATAAACTTGTGTGAGTATTGCTGGTAAAATCCTCATTCTTCAATAGGCTGTAAATTTTCTTACCTTTCATCATTATTTGCACGCAAGATTCTGCATCAATTCGACCCATTCTCCTCAAACGCTCAGTAAGAAATTCTACGGGAAGGTCTTCTTCTATAGAAATACCTTGTTGCCATGCTCGCAGAACGTGAGCTGTTGGGGATTTGTCAGTTTGAGGACAGTTACATTCAATATTCTGTAAAAGATTGCAGATTTGAAAAACAACATTTAGTGTTAATTAGTTAATAAGCTTCTGGCATAATGCATAAAAATGAATCCAACCAGATAAACAAAAAAAGCAGAAGCAAAGAAAAATGGGAAAGCCATTCAGTTTAACTCTCAAATGGAGGGAGTAACTCATAAAATATGACTTACCCGAATCCAGATATCTGGAAAGCCAAAATCAGATGCCAAAACTCTCCAATCCTGATTAGTAGGTGATTTTGTGTCCAGATATTTTCCAAGCTCGACAATTGCAGTATGGGAAATGCGAGGTTTGCCATTGGATGCCGCCATCATGGTGACAATGGATCTTAGTCACAAAAGAATCCTACAATAGTCATTATAGATCTGCATGAAAAAAACATACAAGTTGTTTTTAAACAATATGTGAAAAAATGAACAAGTTTCAAATGATGTACCTGTAAAACCAAACAAACAAATGCTAAGAAGATTTAAACAACAATTACCTCAATTCCAGGTAAAGCTTAACTTTGTTTTAGGCTTAGAGACTAGAGTTGGCACATCTAGTACATCTACCCATGATCTACCAGAGGGAAATATATGTTGCAATCCAAGGATCCAATGTGTTGTCTACATTAGTTAGGCCTACTGTTTGGCGAGCGACTATACAACATCTAGACCTGCCACACCTTTTAATCCTACCCATGCACACATTGTGGGTCCTCTGTTGCTGTATGCAGCTACCTGTACCTATATACTACAAACAGCTTGGTTTGCTTTAATTGAATGCGTGAATACTGTTTACGCTTGGCTGCGCACTACACTCAGATGAACAGAGTCCATAGATCACAATGACAAACATTAGGACCATGCTTTAAAATAAAAAGTTGTTTCTCTTTACCCACATTAGCATTTTTTCATACTGTCTGTAAACATAAATGTTAACACACAAGTGAAAACTTGAACTATGAATTGTTAATTTGGATGTTCACTTGTCTTGGATCTAAATGTATTTATATCTTTGAAAGGTTAAATCTGTTTGTTCACTTGATATTGTAAGTTTAATCAAACAAAAGTTTTAGGCTCATGCCCACAACGCCTTCTTTGACGACCAAAAAAAAGGCAGTTGAGCATTGGACATGGTTGCCAGGAGAGAAACATTACTAAAATAACACATAAAAAAAGTAACATCTACAATTAATTGGATTTGAAAAAATGAACCTCCTTAAATCCATGTTTAACTACATAGTTTGTATTTAGTTGATTTAGCTGTATTTCATTGTTTATGTCTGTACTTTGAGTTAAAGGGACATTACAGAATTGGTAAAAAAAAACTTGTAAAATATACTTTTTGATCACAGATTCACATAAAACTTACACGGTCTAATGATGATGATAGTAGAAAACATCCCTTGAAATATTTTTGTCTGAAATGCCATATTTGATGAGAAATGAATAAACTAATTTTCCAATTGGAGTTTATCGCTCAGTGAGCGTTTTATTCATTTGTTGAATCTATATGATTTCATGCAAATGTGTAATCGGTTTTTCACTATTTTCTCATGACCCAGATGGCCGATCGATCTCAAACTTCTACTACAGGTTTGTCAGTTTATGTATATGATTACATAAAATGCTTACACTGCCAGCAACTGTTTTGTTAGCAAAAACCAATTCTGTAATGTTCCTTAAGTAAACAATCCTTTCTCCAAACTTAAAATCCAACTGCCACATTTTCACTTGGATGTCAAAATAACTTGAACGCTGTGGCATCCCAGTTGACGACCTAGTGAGGGTTTATGTGCAATAATGTTCAGCCATCTGTGGAGTATGCCAGCCCTGTCTGGCACTCTGGGTTAACCAGTGCCCAAATCAAATACTTAGAAAAATTGCAAAAGAAAGCTCTCATAACCATTCTCTCTATTGATCTTAGCATTCATACTTCTTGCTGTTTATTTGTAATAAGTTAAAAATTGAACTCTTAACGAGCCAGCTCTCCTTGAAATTCAGAAAAACAAATCTTGACTCATCAGTATAAAGAGAATTGCTCCCCCTTGTAGATCCAATAATCTTTGTAATTCCACCCAACTTGCCATCCCTCTTTGCCGGACCAAAAGGTATAAAAACAGCCCCATCCCTTTTTTCACTAAAATGCTTAATAACAATTCCTAAGTGTAAATTCAGATTTAAATCGGTCCTTAGGCCGCAAGTTTTGAATGTTTTTAATAAACCAGAATAATAATAATAAAATAATAACAACAGAGAGTACTTAAAGGCTCAGTACATGTTTGGTAATAAAAACTTACTTGGTAAGAAGTACAGCAGCTTTGGGTAGTAAAATGAATTTTGAGAAACTTTTAACTTCGAAGTACTACGGTTATGGAAAACATATCACTTTTTATTCCCCCAAATTTGAATCTGACTTAAGCGTTTCTGTCAGAAACGCTTTTCAGACTGTGTATTCCTACGGGGAGGCCGGGAATATTCTTCCTGCGTGGAAATATTCGCTCCGGTTTTTTTGTGATATCTAAAAAAACGTGACCACCTTTTGAAGTGAAATTTTCACAGGTTAGTTTTATTGTATACCTACATTTATGTAGGGTTAACACAACCAGTAGGCTCCAATTACCAAACGTGTACTGTGGCTTTAAACATATGAAATGGGAGATCCCTAGAAAACAATGCTTGTCATGTAGAGGCTCCCAGTTACTATTATAACAATTTTACAAATTAAAAATAACTTCGTCTACTTCAACTTTTTGCAACCTTGTATTTTAAAAGTAAACTGTTTTGTTGGTCTAAATATCTTTTATACCGATTTGTATGTTGTTGTTTCTGATATTGGCGTATAAACAAAAATATATAACAATAACAATTTAAGATGTTTTTTACGAGAGTAACAACGCCACAACTTTGGTCTGTCTGTCTGTCATAATATTTCACAGATGTTTTGGAAAGTGTAGAGTATTACCACGATCAATGAAGTTCATTGCACTGCCTTGTTAGTTGTACTTGTATAGAGTAATGACAAACTTTCTCCTTTTTCCCTTATTTTGTTTATTACTTTAAAAAAAAATATGGATCAGGGTAATTTATTTTTAGTTAATTGGAGATAGAATTTGAGGCATGAGAGGTAGACGAGCTGGAGAGATCTATTTTGTTTACTTTTAGTTTTAACCTACTGTGAAATGATAAAAATAAAATAGTAGTACTAGTAGTACAGTAGTAGTACATGCGTTATTATTAAATATTAGTTGTAATGAAAGTTTGAATTTTTAATAATAATATAATGTTTACCTTTTTGCCTGTAGTTTGAGGATTCTAACGACTGGTGCCACCATGGAGGTCACGACATATCGTAATATAATTTATGTAATTTGTAATTGTAAGGTAAATTAGGTACAAACAAACTACACTAGGTCATTCCTATCAATTTTATAATTGACCTTGTTATTTGTGTTAACTTCTGGAGGAAAATCCACCATTTTTACCCCATACTAAATATTTAATGATACGAAAAAGTTATTTATTTGCTAACAGTTCACTCACCCAGATGATCAAATGCTGTAACCATCCACAGAGCAAGGACAGACCGTCAGCACACGTTCACATCCCTTAATCCTTATACGATCAACAGCTAATTGGGGTGTACCACTTTCTAGCAGCAGTACACAACAGAAGCACATACTGTACAATACACAGTAGCGCTGATCATGCTCTTCCGTCCACAGAACAGACCTGCGCCACTCAGTAATGTTCAATGACTTAGGAATTTGCAACAGGTGTGTGGTTTTATCGATAAACTATTGATTAGAGTTGCTCTCAGTACTTTCTTACTTTTTGCACGTTTCAGCCTGCTTCTGCGTAATATTTTATGAAATTGTAAAACCTCATTTTTGACTTATTAATATTGTCAAATTTTATGACATCTTTGAGTTTTCAAAAGTAGTTATGTTTGCAATTAAAATTGGTTTGGATTGATGGTGTGTGTGTGTGGGGGAGGGGGTGGGGTAACAACGCTGACTGCTTTTTTATTCTTCTGCGGAGACTTTAGTTAAGTTTATTAAGGATTTTATAAATTTAAAAAAATGAGGGCGCTATTTTAGGTGTGGCAACGGGCAGCGACAAGACAGGTTTATGTTTCCTTCCGTCACTCTTGCTAGAATTTTATATTTTGTGTGTGTGTGCATTTTCCTTCCTCCATGAGTGCATAATTCTCTTTCATTCGTCTTTTAGGGTCTTGGGTCGGGTCTTAGGGTACATTTGCAGTTTGTTTGTGTTTTTGTTTCTTCCTTACCATCTTCAATTTTATCTCCTTGTTCTTCTTCCTCATGTTCATTAATTTGTTTAGCTTTGTTTCTTTGTTCTGCTGACTTGTTTCGTTTTTCGCTGTATTGTTTTGTTGGGTTCGTTTAGTTTTCCTAGTTTCCAATATTTTTGTAGTCAGTCAATGTGTTTGTTAACTTCTTGTTTTTTAATTTGTTTGTTGTTTCAAAAGTCCCATTTTTATATTGTAATAATTGTTGTTATATTTGTTATTATAATGTTATTATATTTGCGGTGTTTTTAAGTATTGTAAATTTGAATTTTTCGGCCTTGTTGCTTTAAATTAAATGTTTTATTTCATTATAATAAACCCAATCAATAAAACAACATCATAAATTACTATAGACCTTAATATTACTATAGAAAACTTAATAATGAAATATTATATAATTTTATTTCGATCGATCTCTCGCCCTGTTCCGTCTGATTTTGTCAAATGAATCTGATTAATAACAACTAGTCGGTGTTTACGGGCTTGTTTTTTTACCACTTTCTATTCCGCAGTTCAATATTTTGCATCGATTTTGTTTATTTGTTTGTTTGTTTTATTTTATTTACCATGAACATTGGCAGCATTCGGACAAACGTGAATTTGTTGTAAGTCATTTTTAATTTTTTTTTTAAACATCTTCTTTTAGTTCATCTCAGAACCATAGATGGAGGTGGGCCTATACATGGATTAGAATTATTGTCTTGCTAATTACAATTCAGTAGGGGTGCATTGCAATCTGACCTTAGCGTCCTTGCCGAATCTCATACACAATCAGTATACTTCTATATTCCCACTCGCAATAATAATGCATGTTTGAACAGGGAAGAGTAGGAATAATGGGTGATCAAGTGGTGGGGTCTCCAAAAAGCAGAGCTGTAGACTCAATTTTATTTGATAATCGTCAAGATATCATTATTTATCTGGAAGCCGTGCTACAAGTTTCAACGAATACAGGTCAACTCGTCGTACGCATGCAAACTCGTCCGCACCAACTCGTACACGCACACACTCGTACACACGCAAACTCGTATGCACATCAACTCGTATGCACACCAACTCGCATGCACACCAGCTCGTACGCACACCAACTCGTATGCACACCAACTCGTACGCACACCAGCTCGTACACACACCAACTCGTACAACCACCAACTCGTACGCAAGTATAATTGACACAGGAAAGGTTTTGCCATTTCGGTTGTTTCCGTTTGTGTTTTTTCCTTTTCCTTTAAGAGTATTTCCAAATTAAACTTTCTTTACGGATGTTTATTTTCGCTGAAATCTGAAAGTAGGTCTTATTTATTGTGTTTATGTTTTATGGAAATTCTCCTCAGTTAAAACGTAAGTTTGTTTGAACATTGTTTAGAGACCAAATTTTGATAGTAAATAAATTTGGAAATTTGAAGTTGCGGCCTTATTAGTTTGTATGTGTACGAGTTTGCGTGCGTACGAGTTGACCTGCATGTTTCCGTTTCAACGACCTTTCCGCACCTATTGCAAAAACACTATTTTGTTGCAATGGGTGCTCCATATCTTTTTGTGTTTCTTGAAGTCTGGAGCCTAGACCTCATTGTGCACACTCATAAGGACTGTCTAAAACCTTGTGCATCATGGGTAATCTAATATGGCGAGTTTTGTGTAAAATGTCAGAAAAATTTCAATTTGCGAATAGTGAGATATATTGTGGCAATTTGGGGCATAACGTGAGTTTTTCTTTCAATAGAGATTAGTAATAGAATGAAGAACAGCACCTGTTTTCTGTAGTTTGATAGAGGTGAGTATATTGGTTTGTGGACAAAGAAAACAACTAACCGTCTTCTCCTGTCTGGGTTTTGAGTTTGGTTCGGACTTTGAGTATAGGCTCGGTCATGCTGCTTGCCTCCGAGTCGGCGCAGCGGTATGACTCTCTGGCAGTTGCTGACCGTAGCAGCTGTAGATGTATTGTAGGGTTGCGGCCCGGTTTGAGATTCAATCAGTGTCACAGTGACTGAGCTGAAACAAAAGACAGGCATGACTGACGTGACACTCAGGCTCGTCAAGAGTTTAACTGATTTCAATTGTCATCAGTCACGTCAGTTAAACCATGGAGGAAGAAATAGAGCTTGACGAGCCTGACCCTCATGACCCTGGATATGAAGTTGATACTAACTAACTTACTTTTAAAATTAAGGTCTGTCGCAAAAATACGACCTGTTTGAATTCGCACAATGGTCGAAAGGCCTTGTGGGAAGGAAAATGGTGCAAACTGTGTTCCCTTTTCCTTCCCACAATGTCTTTCGACCACTATTCAATTGTGCAAAATCAACCAGGCTGTATTTTGCTAACGATCATACTTGAGTCAGTAGCGATAATCCTAACCATGTCCTCCTGATCTGACGATAAAGGAGGTTTCATTTTAATCATGGAGGGATATATATTGTATAACTCTATATGATTATTACCTACATGTACACACTGAGTTGTCTAAACTGTTCAACTGTCGAGTCTTGCGGAACAGATTGGACCATCCTGTAGTTGAGTAGGTCAACTGTCCAGTTGTCTGACAATCCGTGATTCCATCAAAACACTAAAATAAGTCGGTTTTAGAACTTGTCAGTTTAACTTTAAGATTTGTCCCACGAAAATATTAAAAAGTACATATCTTTGGGGGAAAACTTTCTCGCACATATAAATTTTTTCAGATTAGTATGAAAAATAAGCTTTCTAATCTTTAAGTAATGATCTTTGAATAATTGTGATGTAGTGACACAAAATTAACTATTTAAATTATACTTTTACGAAGTATTGTTACATTTTTTACAGGAATGTTGATGGTGTATTTCATGAACTAAAGTTTTATTGACCAGAATGGAACAAGAAGATCATTTTGAAGGAACTGATCAACAAGACGAAGAAGAGGAGGAGGGTGAAATTGAAGGATATGAAGAAGGTGCGTCAGCAAGGAAACTCCATTTTATCCTAAGTTGCATCAACAAACTCTATTATTTGAAAGAACAAGCCAATGCATATAAACATTTTATACAAAGTGAACAGCCCAAAAGTTCATATTTTTAAGGGGGAAGGGTTGAACAAAGAAAAACTAGAGCAGAATTTCAACCTGAGACCTCCGGATTAACGTGCCGGTGCTCTACCAACTGAGCTATCGAGCCCTATTTTGCCAATATCTCTGTTCGGGGTTCAAGACGGGAGCAATTCAACCTGTAACCGCTGTATAACCAGGGATCACACTCAAGTTTATGATACAACCAGGGAAGCAGCTGGAAATAGGATACCTTAAGGGGATGCAACTTTTTATTCAAATATCAAGTAACAAATTACAAGGGAAGTTGACTAGATAATTTTTTCATTAATTATGGGTCGCGCAAAGAAAAACTGACATGGGATTGCATTGATATTGATAAAAAAAAGTCTGGAAAATAAATCATGAAAAATTCTCACCGCTTCAAAATATCTCTAGTTTCATTTGCATAACCCAAGGTAATTAACTGCCAGATATTTTTTTGAGAAGATGAAACAATCCTGAGGATGATTTTTGTTGCTCCTTTAAAACTATGTAAAATAAAATTCTGCAAACTTTGCAAAGTATTTCACAAAACAAGTGGAAACACGAAGGCATGCAACTTATCAGTCAGTATACTGATTTCCTCTTTTTCCTCTTAAGTTCTATACAAAATTGAGAACAGTGACAAATATTTGTGTGCTATAAAGATTCCTCTTTTTTTCGCAATACAAAATGTGCATGTGTGAACTTGTAGTTTTATAGTCAAGTGCAATATTCTAAATAGACTTGCATCATTTGTCCTTACAGAACTAATGGAAGACTCTGAGATTCAAGATGTCAATGATGACGAAATAGAAGATGAGGAGGAAGTGGTAGATGAGGAGGAAGGAGAGGAGGAAGAAGACGCAGAAGAAGAAGGTGAAGAAGAAGAAGAAGAAGAAGAAGAAGAAGAAGAAGAAGAAGGTGATGGAGATGAAGGTAGGGGTATGTTGCCATGAAAAGTAATAAGATCAAGACTCTTAAATACAGCTATAAAGTGGTGACAAGATAAGTGATATTTGAAGCTTTGCATAGTGTAGAGAAATAAGAAGTAACTATAACTAGTAAACTTACTGGTACAACAATATGTCAATTTCTTTTGGGAGGAGTGTTGGCTCTGAAAAGAAGTCTGGCCGTTTGCAACAGTGTACTCCGCTCGTCTTCAGGTGAAAAGATGAAAACATTAGATTTATATTTAAATTAACCTTTGGTATTTGTTTATGTAGGAGACGAGGAAGATGCTGAACTGGAGGAAGGTGAAGAGCTAGAAGAAGATGAAGATGATATTGAAGATAATGAAGAAGATGGAGATGATGCAGATGAAGGGGAATGGGAAGCCTTTGATGAAGACTCTGAGGAAAAGTGTCCAGTGTGTCTTGATAGCTTCTTTGATAAAGAAATTGGAACGCCAGAGAGCTGTGATCATGTTTTCTGTCTGGAATGCATCTTGGAGTGGAGTCAGGTATGTATGTAAGAAACAGTTCTAGAAAAAAAGTTTATCAGAAAAGTTCACTCTCAAATCATTTCAAACTCATATCAAGAAACTTGGGTTTACTGCAAGTTATTAACATTCCTGTTTGTATAATTTTCAGTAGAGAGCTTGATACTTTGTGGTATTTTTCTGTACTGCCTTGAGTTATCTTTTATTAGAAAATGCGCTTTACAAGTTTGTATTATTATTATTATGCCCCGCCGGCGAAGCCAGCCGAAGGGGCATATAGTGTTTGCCTTGTCCTTCCGTGTGTGTGTGTGTGTGTACTGTGTTAATGTAATCACCACATGATATCATATTGCAGGCTGGCATAGTTTTTTAGTTTATCTATCATTCAAAACCACAGTGGATGGTATTGATCGATCACACAGTAGGAATATCAAAAATTTACTTGATTATAATCTGGTTGTTTTCTTACAGAATATCAACACCTGTCCAGTTGATCGTAGTTTATATCGTTCCATTTTGGTGAGACACTCGTTCCATGGTGAAGTTGTCAGAAGGATTGAGGTAGATGAGAGAAAGCCAAGTGAGGAACAAGATGAAGAATCTGCAACTTATTGTGAGGTAAACTTCTTTAGAAAATGTTAAGAACCATTCCAAGAAGATGTTGAGGGATAATCTCCTACTCATTTCTTCAAGGTACTTCTTGTGTCCATCAGAAACCAATTATGTATTCTAATTTCAAATCCTAAACTCTGTAGTCTGATTATAATTGTTAGGTTTTAACCTCATGTCAAGCGTGGTGTGTTTCATAAGTTCTGTATCAATCAAATCCTTCAGTAAATATAGTAACTCGTAAATTAAACTCAAAGACTCAGATCAGATCAGATTGGTAAGTTTGATTTGATGTCAGGAATTATTGTTTGATATACTGACAATCAAAATCGATTTGAATCAGGTTGCAGGGTTCAAGTGTCACACTGGACCATAGGCAAGTAGTTTTAGTGTTGGGCCAGTAAACTTATGAACGGACAAGTCCGGCGGTCTTGTGTTTTTCAATTGAACAGTAATACCTCTCTCTGTGTAATATCTCTGAAAAAACCCAAATTGTGTTCAAATAATGACTTTGAGTCGGATAAAATACCTTTGAATTCTATTGATTAATGAAGTAACTTAATACCCATAAGATATAATGAGATCATTCCTCTCGTACATGTTTTAGTGCTTGTTCAAATAAAAACAGTTAAAAGCATGTGTTAAACTCGCTCATGAATTTTGGTGTAGTATTATCATTTTGAACAACAAGCCCATTGGTCTTTTGGATTTAACCCTAAATTTGAGCCCTGGGCCCGGCCAGGTTGACAAGGGCCCAATTTCATGGCTCTGCTTACCGTAAGCAAAGAATCGGCGCTTGCGGAAGCAGGGAATTCCGCGCTTACGTCAAGCGTATTTCACGGGTTAGCGGGGAATTTCGGCTTGTGCGCGTGCGTACTCCACGTTACTAGGCATTCTACGCTTACACAGCTAGCGCAGAAATTCGGCGCTTGAACAGTTAGCGGAGAATGGTCACCGCAAGCGCAGAATTCGGCGGTAAGCAGAGCCATGAAATTGGGCCAAGTTTGATAGGATGGGATGCTTATTCCTTTATGGCATTTCTACCACATATTGAATAATTGCTTGAAAGCATTTGAGGTTTTACCGAGTCTGATTGGTTTGGCATTTCCACCACATTATTATTATTATTTTAAACATTTGTTTGTAACCATTTGAGGTTTTTATTGGAGTCTGATTGGTTGTTGTTTTGTTATTTGCCCAGGTGTGTGGACGTTGTGATAGGGAGGATCGGTTACTTCTATGTGATGGATGTGATGCTGGTTATCATTGTGAATGCCTTGACCCTCCACTTGAACACATCCCTATTGAAGAATGGTATTGCTCAGAATGTATTGCTCAAAATAGACATCAAGGTAGGAAAACGTTACTTTGAGAGAAATCTCTTGCCTTTTTACATTTATTTGGAACATTTTCTTGGGGAGGCTCTACTTTAGAAAATTATTTGTGGACCTATCTGTATTTATTTTATAACCTGTCATTCCATAATTTCTGATTGACTTTTTTGTTAGTGTGTGTTTATTTCCTATGAGGAAAGTGTAAACCAATTACCATTATGAAAGATTCTACTGCCCTTTTAAGCATTAATGTTTTCTTTTTTATACTACTGCTTGGTGTCAACCTTTTTCCTATTTTAACATTTATGTTGTGGTCATTTGTTATGGCAGGACCATAAATTTCTCACCCTCTCATTTTGAGAATTTGTTTGCAATGTTTCAGTGTTTTACATGTGGGTATCTTTACATGTAACATTTCAATGTTTATATTTTGTAACATTCTAGTAGCTTGGCATGTGAACCATGAGTGGTATGTGAACAAACGACACCAATACCAAAACCTAAACAAGATTCTCAAAAACCATTTGTAGCTCAGTACTATTCACTCCTTCTTTATCTTTTGTGCTCTCTGTTTTGATATTTGATATAATCTCATCTATGCTCATGTTTCATACTTAAATACTTTTATAATTGAATTTCTATTGTATTTATGTTGTTCTGATATTTTAAGTTTGTAAAGTGCTTCGATGATTTTATTGGTTTGGTGTTGGGTGATTTATGATTCATGAAAATGTCTTCTTGTTCCTACATTATCATAACTGTATTGCTAATTGGTTGATGATGAGACGTTGCAAATGATTTCCATTTTGTGTCTGAACTTAAACAGAGGATGTGAGTAGTGAAGCTGAGTCTGAAGTGATTGAGCGACGATCCAGACCTTCTCATGTTACTCGTGGGCGACCAGCAGCACGAGCTATAGCAAGAACTCATGCTAGCGAGCGTGTCCGAGCACGGATTAACCTCGCTAGAGCTGAACGCCAACAAGAGCAGGTGAGAATCACTCATGAGAGACCATTTAGCAGGTTTAAAATGATATTACATGTCGGTTGTGCTTAAGCAAAGTGTACCTCGTTCACAACATAAAACACCCATCTTACAAGAACTCTACTGGCTCCCAATTAAAAAGCGTATCACGTATAAGTTAAACCCCCTAACTTTCAAAGCTCTTCATGGACTATCTCCAGACTATATATCTGATCTTCTGCATAAATATATTCCTGTTCTTCCTCTTCATTCTGCTGGCCAATCCTTACTGACACAAACTACTGTTTTCAAAATTCTTTGGTCAAAGAGCCTTTTACTTCATTGCACCTTCATTATGGAATGACTTACCAGTTTATGTTCGTCAAGCTGACTCTGTTTTGATTTTCAAGGGACTTTTAAAGACTCACTTGTTTGAATCTACATTTTCGTAATAAATTGCTTCATATATTTCACTGTTTTATGTTTTGTGTTGTGCATAGAGGCTCCTGCATTATGCGCTATATAAATGTCTTGTATTATTATTAGTAGTAGTAGTAGTATTATTAATGCTAATAGGACCAAGTCAGTACACCAGCAGAGATTGATGTAGCCAGTAGTATGGTGTACAGACACAAGTAGAGTTCTGCAGCCTTGACAAACTTGCTTTAAAACAATCAAAATTACTGAGATGAGAAAGTCTTAGTTGTTTCCTTCATACAGCCGAGCACATCTGGGCCAATGGCTTCACGACCTCTGACCTCAACAATGAGGAAGAAACCAGTCAGGAAGGCAACAAGGAAGAAAAAGACAGGAAAGAGGAAAGTCACAAAAAAAAGAAGGAAAAAGGTGACATCAAAAACATCAGCAACTGGGAAGAAGGTTGTCAAAAAGCGCAAAGTTAAACGTCGAAAAAAGAGAAAATCCAAGGTAAGAAAATAACTGCTGTTGATGAAAATAATGTATGCATTCTTTGTTATTTTTTAATTCAGTGGTAAACAATAGTCAAAAGAATATTTGTTTAATTTCATTTTTCTCTTTTAGTCTTGTACAACAAAAATTTGTTTGAAGTATTTTATGATTTGATCATTGCATAATTTGACAACTGATAATAAGTGAAACCACCTTTTGTCCTAATCCTTTTATTATAATTTCAGAACTGATATTAAGTGAAATCACCCTATGCCACGATCCCTTTATTAATTGTAGTGATTTCTTTTACAGATTGCTGGAAGAGTGACAAAGTCGGCAGGTCCTAAGACCATCAGGGGACGTATTGCTGGTAAATTGATGCTTGTTAAACCGCGTACAGGAAGTATGATGCCTGATATAAAGGTCAAAGGTCATCAGTCTTTGAACTATCGCAGACATGAGATTGGAGCAGCTACACTGACAATCACTGGTAGCGATGATTTATTGGATCAAGCGTAAGTTTGTATTTTTCAGTTTAACCTCAGCTTTCGCTTGTTGATACAAGTTACCCATCACTGACTATTTTTTTTCTTGTAAATCTGTTGTCCATGTGACCTGTGACACACATGTCGAATGTGGAATGTAGTGCACATTTAAAAAGAAAATTGTAGCATAATTTTTATGTTTAATACCCTAGAATGCAATAGATTGTGATTTTCTGTTAGAAATGTGTAAGGAAATAGTTGAATGTACTTTTGTTTTTCTCTCCTCAAACAATTTTGTAATTTTGTGACTTGTTTTTCTTTAATAGATCTGACACATCTATAAGCAAGGCTAATACTTCATCAACTGGTACCCGTACTCCCCTATCAACTGGTACCCGTACTCCCCTATTGTAAGTCTTGGATGTTTTAGGTTGTATATTTGGGAGCCTGACATAATGATTGTTCAATTAGGTGTCGTTTTTCGGTTCATTTTATATTTGTTCTTTACTTTCTTCCCTAGTGTGTCATCATCTTCAACGACTGATCTTCTTGGAAACATATTTCAAGGGCAAGATATGCTTCATATGGAGAGTAAAGAAATAACAATACACCGAGATGGATCTTTATCTAAGATTGCACAAGGTAAAAACAGAACCAAGATAACATTGTTTGTTTGGTTTTTTGTATACTCAGTACTTTCCCAATTCCTGTGATAAAAAGTCCAGAGGCATATTACTCCTGTGGGATTCAAACTGATAGCATTGGTTCTAGTTTACACATATTGACTGCTTTGGGTGAAAACTACCACTCCAAAAATGATCCCTGGAGTGGTAGCTGAAGGGAAAAAGAATGCTCTGGTTATCACCAAGGGAGTTGTAGTTTAAAAAAATAGCACAAGGAAAAAAACAGTTGTTATTTGTTTTATAACACCCAATTCATATGCCTGGACATATACATGTAGGTACCAAGAAGTTGCCATTGCTAGCTTAATTGCTATGGGTATAGTAGATTGGTTACTATAGGTATAGTAGATTGGTTACTATAGGTATAGTAGATTGGTTACTATAGGTATAGTAGATTGGTTACTATAGGTATAGTAGATTGGTTACTATAGGTATAGTAGATTGGTTACTATAGGTATAGTAGATTGGTTACTATAGGTATAGTAGATTGGTTACTTAATAGTGTATATTAGTAGATTGGTTACTATAGGTATAGTAGATTGGTTACTATAGGTATAGTAGATTGGTTACTATAGGTATAGTAGATTGGTTACTATGGGTAGGAATTCATGTTTGTTTTTGTAACTGCTATTTAAATCATCTCATTACTTACTTAGCCAGTCTTGGCTGAGGGTCTTTGTGCTGGTAACCTCTCCCAAAATATATTTGTTTGTAGTTTGTTTTAATTGTAATTTTCTTAATATTGTATTTCCTTATTAATTGATTAGAATTGTAATTGGTGTATTTTATTTCCCTAGCTTGCCTGGTTCTTTTTCAAGTGATAATCTTGCTTATTTGTGTTAGCCTTGAGGCTCTTATATTAGGTGTTTTACATAAATTATTATTAATATGCAACCTTGGTCCAACTTAACATTATGAGCTTTTATTTCCATTTACTTTAGAAGCCAAAGACAATAATACATCAAGACCAAGAAGGCTATCCTCTGATCAAACTAAAGGAAAGGATTCGGATGAACTAAAAGTGAAATCCCAGAGTAGTTCCTCAAATCAGCATCTTAAAGAGGATACACTGAAGAAGAATGATCATGAAATGAGGAGATCATCAAATGAGCATCTTGAAGATGATAAAGCCCAGAATGTAAAAAAGCAAATTTCAGGACATCAGAGTGAAGATTATGAAGGAGATGATAGTGATGAAGATGGTGGTGAAGATAATGATACTGGAATGGAAGAAGATGAAGGAGACAAGGATGAGGAGATGGAGGAAATCTCAGGTGAGTTCAGTAAGTTAAGATGTCACAATTAGTGCTTAAGATGCTTCTTATTTAGAGATTAAAAAAAACCCAACATTAATCATGTTAATACCAAAGTACATACGTGCATTCTTTGTTTGCACTTATTGCTCTCTATTTTGTGTTGTCGAACACAATTGTCCATTGTTACGGTTCCCCTTTTGAACAAACCTTTTAAACACCACCCCAACCCCAACCCCAACCCCAACCCAACCTCCAACCCCAACCCCACTCCAAACCCCAACCCAGCCCCCACCCAAACTCAACCCCAACCCCAACCCACCCCCTCTAAAAACACAAATGTTTTAACAAATGCATTGAATGATTGAATCAGTAGTCAATAAAGTTGTGTTTTGGGTTTTTTTTTTTAAGACAAAAACCTCGCACACAAGAAGTAAAAGAAAATGGAGAGGAAATAAGACAAGTTTTAAAGAGTTGAATAGAGGACTGAAACATAGGAACTCATTGGTCTCAGTTCCAACTTGCCATCTCAATTGTTAAGATTGACTTTTAGCAAAGGGGGAACAATTTATAAGAACATATATTCTTTGTCAATTAGATTTTTTAGTCATATCTTGAGAGACGGTCTAATGAATGACTTTATTTTTTTTCAATTCAGATGAAGAAAAGATTGCTGGTAAGCATGATGGTTCTATTACCTGCCAAGCCTCTAGCAGCAGCTTTGAAGAATCAGAAGAAGAAAATGTCTTTGATGACAAGAAGTTGGTGTCAAGAAGAACAAAGGATAAAGCCTATCATAATGAAGAAGAAGGGCTTATTGATGAAGATCAAGTGAGATGTACTCAGAATCAGAATCGTAGTAATAGCTTGAAACGCCATCGAAATAATACATCTCGGCGATCACAACGCAAGTCTTCCTTAGAGGAAGGTTTGATTGATGAAGAAGGTGATAAAAAGGCAGATAGGATGCAGAGGAGAAACTCACTCTCTGAGGAGGAAGGATTGATTGAAGATGATCAGGAGTACAAGATACACTCTAGAAATAAGAGACAGGTGTCTCATTCAGACGAAGAAGGTTTGATTGCTGACGATGAGGATGCAACTAACACAAAACAAGACCAAGATAAAATGAAGCAAACAGAAACATCTACAGTGGATAAACGACATCATGGTCATTCATCAGCAGAGGAAGGAGAAGTGAAAACTGATGATGAAGAAGGATCAAGTAGCTTCAAGAAGAAAAAGAAACATGAGCACAGACGTCAACGTAATAGGAAAGACACTCGCATGGTTGTTATTGATTCTGATATATCTGTAACAATTCCTAAAAGACCAATTGCAGAGATCCATCAAGGAAGAAAGAAGACTTCCGAAGGGAGAAGTTCTGATTCTGCAACATCCAGGGAACGAGAGTTTGAAAGAGGAGAAAGCCAGCGAGCTGACCAAAGTGTCTTTGGAGATCTTAGACATGTCATTCAAGTTAAAAGAGATGTTCCCTACAAGAGACCAAGTCGTTATGATGCATATTGGAATGAATTGGAAAGACAACGAAAACTAGAAGATGAGCTCGCAGAGAAAGCAGTCGCATGGGACAGTCAAGGAATCTATGAGAGACCATACCCATATGAGGAAGATTGGGGAAGGATGGTTCTAGATCATCATCCACCTGAACGACAGTGGGAGAATTTTACAATCCATCGAGAAAGATCGCCTGAGGAGGGCTGGAGGGAGAGCACTAGCATGGAGAGAAGGGTTGAAGCAGAGCGAAGGATCGAGGTAGAACACCAAATGGAACATGAAAGATTTGAAGCAGAAAGGAAGGCAGAGGTACAAAGAAAACTAGAATCAGAACGAAGGATCACCGATAGGAAGCTGGATGGAAGGAAAGCTGTGGAACTGAAAAATGAGCATCGAGTCGAAGTGACACGAAATGGCTCCAAAAAAGTTGAGTCTATAAAGGGGAGAAGTGATCACAAGAAAGATACAGATCCTGTGAAGCAGAAACATAAAAATGACTTTGAAAATAAAAGAGATTCATCAAAAAATGGAGATGCCGATCGAAAGCACAAGTCAAGCCAGGGAAGTGAAAATGATAAACGCAAACATGAAGACAGTAAGCGAGAGTCAAGACATAAGATTGATTCAAACCGTCCTGAGAAAGACCGACACAGACACCAGAGGAATAAAGAACGAGACAAAATAGAAAGGGTAAAAGATTCCAACATATCGGATCCAAGTAAACAAAGAGACGCCATACGGTCAGATCCTCTCAAAAGAAGTGCTTCATCTTCTAAATCTTCAAGCAATAGAGAAAAAGATAGACGCAGGGACAAGCAGAATTCTCAAACTAAACAGAAAACGGATCAGGACTTGCCCAGAAATAAACAGGGAAGAGAATCAACAAAAGTTAAAGGTCACTCTGCTGCACATGGAAAGGATCGTTCAACATCACATGACACTGAACACTCTCATGGTACTGAGCATACATCATCTCATAGACATGATAGGTCAGTATCAAGTACTCGATATCATGAAGATAAACGTGATCAACAAAGGCAGGAACGTTCAACTTCAAGACAACATGATCGGTCTCTAAAACACGGCCAAGATCATCCTTCCCATTCACATGATAAAGTTGACATTCGTCATGGAAGTGTTGACAAACATAGACAACAAAGTGACAAATCCAAAACTAAGGTGCAAACGTCTTCAAAGGTTAAGGGGAAAGATCATGGTAAAGATAAAGGCAAGAATGTTAAAGAAAATGAGAAAAGGAAGCAAGACGTTCTCCCTCAAGCAAGCAGTACAAGTGATGAAGTACTGCCTGTCCCTATGAAATCAAAAAAGAAGATTCGAGCAAGAAGTCCATGTACTTCTCAAACAGGGGATGAGTTAGAGACAACTGAACCAACACTGCAACGGCCAATTACAGTGCCAGCAACAGAAATGGTGGTTGACAAGCCTTTGGTTGAAAAACCAAAGAAGAAGAAAAAGGATAAAGCTAAGAAGGTGAAGAATAAGACAACTGAAGATGGAAAAGTTAAGAAGACCAAAAAGACAAAGGTTGGAAAAACCAAAAAGCAAAAAGTTGTTGTTGAAGAAGTACAGCAGGTTGAAGAAAGTGTTCCTGATGAAGTACACATTGAGGAGGAACCTTTAGATGACATGCAAGAACAACCTGAAGAAGCTTTACCAGAAAGTGGGGAGAACAAACGTCCCGCTTCATCTCCTATTGCTGAGGAACCTGCAAAAAAAGCAAGAATAGAAGAAGAAGAAGAAACTGAAGATCAAGACAACCAAGAAAAGACGGTCACTCAAGATATTCAAGAATCTGAAGAAAAGGTCCAACATCAAGAATCATCGTCAGATGTTGAGGTTGTTGATGGACCGACAAATTTTGATGAAATCATTGACTTGAGCCAAATTTCCTCGGATGAAGAAAGTTTACCCTCCCCCTCTGAAAAGTCAAGAGCAAAAGAAAGCACTCTTTATGATCCATTTGAGCCTACGGCTTCTCCTGAAACCATCAGCTCTCCAGATATTAGTGACAGACATCCTTCTGATAAAAGTCACAGATCTAGAGACAGAAGTCGCTCTCAACAAAGGAGAAGTGTCCGGAGTCCTGTGGCAAGAGGTTCATCTCCCAGACGAAGGGTTAGTCCTCGAAGGCAAAGAAGTTTCTCTCCAAGAAGGAAAAGTCCTTCAAGACAAACAGGTTCATCCAAGGATCGTGGATATTCATCAAGGAAAAGAAGTCCTTCTCCACCTAAACGAAGTCTTCAAAAACGAAGAAGTCCCAGCCCCAAAAGAATTGTTGCTTCTAGAAAGTCCACCTATTCTCCTTCAAGATCACAAAGGAGGCACTCACCTAAGAGACATGCATCTCCAAAAAGAGCTATATCCCCAAGGAAACGAAGCATATCCCCACGAAGAAAATCTGTAGCAAAAAGAGGACGTGCTGAATCTCCAAGACGCCGTAGTGTATCACCTCGTAGAAATTTGTCTCCAAAAAGACGAAAAGCATCTCCAAGGAAAAGCATCTCACCGAGGAGGAGGAATGTGTCGCCTCGACGCCGGAGTAGGTCACCAAAGAAAAGGAGTGTGTCTCCAAGGCGACAAAGAGTCTCTCCTAGGAGGCAGCCAACAGCTCAAAAGAGACATAGTGTTTCCCCAAGGAGAAAAAGTGCTTCAAGGAATCAGAGTTCCTCTCCAAGGAGAAGAGATGTGTCTCTAAGACGAAAAAGTATTTCGCCAAGAAAGCAAACCAGGTCTTCAAGGATAACAAGTCT
Organism: Pycnopodia helianthoides; assembly: GCA_032158295.1. NCBI lineage: Eukaryota > Metazoa > Echinodermata > Asteroidea > Forcipulatida > Asteriidae > Pycnopodia > Pycnopodia helianthoides. The sequence continues at coordinate 11,993,339 of CM063264.1, forward strand.
TTCTCCAAAACGTAGAAGTGTATCTCCACAAAGACGAGTTGTCTCACCAAGGAGGTCTGTCTCTCCACGAAGAAGTGTTTCTTCAAGAAGTTACTCATCAAGTTCCCGTAGTTCAAGAAGTCTAAGCTCTTCAAGCAGCTGGAGTACTTCATCTGATAGTTGGAGTTCTAAATCTTACAGCAGAAGCCCTTCACTTAGCAGTAGAAGTCCCTCACCAAGAGGAAGAAGCTACTCTTCACGTGATCGAAGCTCTTCATCTGATCGCTCTAGAAGTAGTTTCTCATCGGAGAGGAGTTCATCTCCTTATAGAGGATCATCTCCAAGAAGAAGATCCCCTTCTCCTAAGAGCACTCATCAAGTTCTCAGACGAAGCCCTACTCAGACTAGTCCTTCATACAGACGTCGTGTTGATTCTGACAGGAGTTCACCAATCCCAGCCCCTCAACCTCTCCCAGATAGCACTCAAGGTTCCTACAAGGTGGTCTCAACAAGTCCAAGATCTCCAAATCAAACTATGGCTCCAGCAACAAGTACAACAGATACTCATTTGTCATCGAGTGCGTCCAGTCAAATTAGCCACATTCTTGGTCAGCTTGCTAGTAATCCAGCAATCCAATCAGCTCTTAATTCAGCTAATCTTTCCATACAGAAAGGTCTTGATGATTCTGCTTCCTCTTCAAGCTCCATCTCAGGATTCCTGAAGTCCAGCGAGGCATCTTTCACTTCACCTCACGGGCGTGAGGCAAAGACAAAAGCAGGCATGGATGATAAAGACTTGCTGAATCTTGACGACGTTAACGAAGATAATATTGAATCTTCAGCAGTTGATTTGTATAACAAGAACTCAAGAGACAGGGTGAGTTCTTTATGTGATTCTGGTGTTTACAATTTGCTGATTAGTGATTTGAGGCATTACATGATTAGCAATGTGGTTTCCGTTTGTAGTTACACCATGTGATATTATTTACTTTGAGTCGAGTTTAGTTCTGATAGTAACTTGTCCTGTTCAGTGAATGTACTTTCCCTACAAAATTGTTGTAAAATTTCAAATGGGAGGAAGTTGGTTGTCCAACCTCAAAATATCCTTCTATTTATTTTTTATTTATTTGCTGCTCTTTAAAAGAGAAATTTGAAATTAACAAAGTGTAAACTAATATTTGCTTGCGTTATATTTGTTCACAAGTTAATTTAAAAGTCTGTTTACACTTTTGAATGATAACACTTTGGTGTAACTTTAGTAATTAATCTAAAAGAATGCAGCTGTTGATTTTATTTGATTATGATTTGAAGCGATTATGATTTAAAATCAACGTCATATGTCTTGATTTAGTACTTGAAGAAACTACAGCATCAGGAACGTGTAGTGGAGGAAGTCAAGCTTGCTTTGAAACCTTATTACCAGAAGAGAGAAGTCGGTAAAGATGACTATAAAGAAATACTCCGCAAGTCTGTCAATCAGGTAAGACGTTTGATCCCATAGTTATCTTCTTGTTTGATAATGAGGACTTCTTGAATATAAAGCCAAACCAACTCAGGCAGATAAAAATCAATCGTATAATACATCTTCTCATATGATGGACTTTTATCAGCCAACTTAAAGGTAATCAATTAACTGCATGCAAGATGAACACTTTGGTTTAAACGATACTTTTTTCTGACAGCCGTTTGCAATCCCAAAGATTGCCTCTTGTGATGTGCCTTTAAGATTGGATTGTTGTTTAATTTATATGTTCATCTTATTATTCTTGACTTCCTAAGTTCTCTTTATTCATTGTTCTTTCTTTCTTTCTTCATTCTTTGTGTACAGTACTTTAAACTTTAAGTAAGAGTGCTTACTGTGTATTATTGTTAATATTTCAAGAGTAAGGTTGTTTGAGAGAAGGATATTTCAAAATGCTATTGAGGTACATTTTGGTTTAACTTACTCAGTTAAATGAAAAGAAATATTGACTTTGTTTATATCAGACTGAAATCCTTTTGTCATTGTAATTATTAGTTTGTTGGAGTAATTGTACTTTCTTGCTCTCAACAAGGGATTTAATTTACTTTGTTTAATGGGAAGAAATATTGATAACGTTCTGACTGAGACTTATGGAAAAAATTTATTGATTAGGCTTTGAGATAAAAGGAAAGAAATATTGATTAGGTTTTGACTGATTTACTTTACTTCTTTTTGATTATTTATTTGATTCTTTCTTGTTCTGAATGAAGGTTTGTCACAGTAAGAGTGGAGAAATCAACCCAGTCAAGATCAAGAAACTCATTGAAGGTTACATCAAGAAGTTCAAATGCAAGAAGAAAGGTGATGACAAGAAAGAAACCAGACCAGATCTTACTACCAGGCTCTTAGCCAAAAGCTAAAGATCAATCGGTTCCAAGGGTAAAAGTCATTGTGAAATTCAGAAAAACATTTTTCAAGTTTCATATTCAGAGAAGGTGTTTTTTTAATTGTTGTAAATGAATACAAAACCATGTTATTCAGATTGGCAAATCATGAAATCTTATGTGATTTTTAAATTTTTACTGATAGCATTTCTCTAAAAAGTTGTTCCAGTGTACTTATTTCTGTTTTTCATTATTAGAGTCTCTCGTAGGAGGCAGCCAACCGGCTTAAAAGAGACAGCATTTCCCTAAGGAGATTGTATCATTCACAACAGACAATCTTCTTGCAGTTTTTTGCTTATGCATTGTGTAGTCTGGGCCCAATTTCATAGAGCTGCTTAAGCAGAAAATACTGCTTAACAAATTTCTGCTCAGCAGAAATGAGCAGGATTCCAGCCACAAATTGTACATGTGACATGGTAGTCTGGCTGGTAACCTTATTCTGGTAAGCATAATTTTGTTGTGCTTAGCTACTTTTTGTGCTTAAGCAGCTCTATGAAATTGGGCCCTGGTGATGCTGTAATTACCATTCATGATTTATATGTTTGCAGTCTGGAAACAAGGGCAACATTTTAAAGAGCTGGACAAAAATTGAAGAGCACTAATTGTTGTTTCTTTAAACTGATGTAGATAATGTATTATGGATAAAGAGCAATATGGTTCAGTTGACCTTGCATGGATTTATGCCAAGCACAGTATACTCAGTTCTGTCAGAGTTTGAACACTGTGCACTGAAACCCACAAGGTCACAACCTTCCACAATGTAATAGTAGTGCAGTGCTGATGGAAATGACCACTCCAGCCTAAAATTTCATACATGTTTTGTTTTTCTGGCTGGTGTGTGCAGTGCTGAAACTACGCAAAAAGGGGGTGCACCATTTTTTCTAAGGGGCACTTCTGGCCAATTAAAACTGTAGTTTCCATTTGTATTTCTCTAACACAAGCCCCTTTTCTGTGCTCTTTTGTTATGCCATGCACCAGAAGATAATCGACGTGAGTGTAACAACAAATACATTGTCTGTGTGTAAATGGAAAAATAGTTTCAAAAACCTTGAAATTATCCCACTAAAGCTTATAAAACGAAATATTTTACTCTGGTAATTCTTAATTTTAAAAAGTCCAGATTTCAAAAGGGGTGAGAGGGGGGGGGTCACTGAGTGTGTGCTTGGAATTATTATTTTGTGATTTTTTGTTCATTGAAATGTTGCCCTCTTTGATGACTAAATCATATAGCTACACAGCACACCATTTGGTGCTTGATATGGGGCATGCTCCCCCCTCCTATTGTGTCTTCATTAAGAATCTCAGGAATTCTTTAGAGGATTTAGGGAGATGGGAACTTCTGGAAAAGAGGAAAAAGTGTTTGTTATGTATGGGAACATTGGGGGGGATTACAGCACATTATGTACAAAGCATCTTCAGAATGAGCCCTCTTCTGTTGCATACATCAGTAGCAGCAATGTAACAGACTAGCCTCCTACTAGGTCTACATCAGAACTAATTAGGGTGTACAATGTATATAAAGAGCTCATTGCAAAACTACAGTAACTGTACAGGTGTCATTTATGTAAAGATACTGATTTGTTAACCTGCCACTGGCTTGCGTAAATGCTTCTCTTCTGCCGCTGTTTTCTGCAATAATTCAAGATAGCTCAAAGTAGATCAGTTGATATTCTAAATATTCTACTCTATTTGATTTATTCCTTTTTAATTGAACCATTTAAAGAGAGTCCATTTGTGATTGAGAACGGGATGTCAATAGTTAAAAACATTGACAAGAAAGTACAGACACATCTACTTTACCAGGTCACCTCCCTCCCATCCCATGAATCATTGTTTTGGTGAGTCACTTCCTGTCCTGTCTTGGCATTCTTCACTGCATGGATAAAATCAACTACTTCCCCAACCCACCGAGGCATATATATCATTTACTCCTCCCCTTTCAAAGTTGTCTCTCTTTACTTCACTAACAATTTTTTAAACTAAAGACTAAACAATTCAGACTTGTATCCAAATTCAGACTTGTTTGTATCTGCCTTGTGACAAAAATGACTGTTATTTTCTTCCGCTTTAAAAAAATCCTGCTCTTTGATCTACTTCTCTAGCATTGAAGACACTGTTCCCAGAAGCTCCTTGAAATTATTAACTCCAGGGGTTACCAAAAGGTGGTACTGCCATGATTTCAAATAAGTGCTAAATTTAGATGTTAGTTTCAGACTATGTTAGGAATGACTCATCTCTTGTTGTTATAGTAACGCATTGCTACATAACAGGTCTTATATTCAAATCAGACAACTCCTTTTTTCCTTAAAGGGAGGGTTGACCTTTGGTTTTTACTCAACAAAAATTGAATAAAAACCTACTTGGTAAAAAGCACTGCAGCTGTTGATAATGTAAAACATGTTGAGAAACGAGTCCCTTCTTAGAAACGTGGTTTAAGAGAGAGGGATTCAAAAACATTTTATAAAACATTTCTCAGATTGTGTATTCCATTTACGGATTATTCTTCTTGCGTGGACATAACCACTCCAGATTTCTGTTGATTTCTCAAAAATGCTACCACCTTTTTAAAATGAAATTTTAATTTTGTCTACATTTATAAAGGATTAACACAATCAAACGGTTCCGCAAACCAAAGGTATACTTTGCCTGTAATTAGTAAGCATCTTCCAAATTTAGATATTCTCATTATTCTGACTTTGTATTTATTGTTATCTTACAGATGTCTTTGACTTGTGGTTTAGTTATTCGTCCTTGTGTAGTAGAAGAGCTAATTCTATAGGCTTTTATTTTGCATTTATTAACAGTTTAAATGTTTGCTGAATTCATTGCTAATAATTTGGTTGGTTACGCTGCTCAAGCAGACATCACTGTCAAAATAAACTTGCCATAATGACATCAAATGTTAAATCCTACAACACAATGCAGATGGAATTGTTCCCTGACCCTTTGTACTCCAATATTGGAATGTGCCAAGATGCCTAGTACATGTAATCCAATGATTTAAGTAAAGATATCATGCAGGCAATTAGAAATGTGAAATCACAAATTAAACAATTTGTTCAAAAATCCATAATGAAAACGTTACATTGGCGTGATAAAAAATTTTGAAAGCTTCTTCTGGAGTTCTTCACCAAAAGCTTAGTTGGATACAATTTCTATTTATTTTTAACTCTTAAACCAATTCAGTGTCAGAAGAAGAAGTAAACATGATTTGGTCATCCCAAAGGTTTCAAGTATTTAATCAATAAGTGGATGGAGCTAAAATCCATACTCCCTCAGTTCCTAGGCCCTACACATTATTTTACTCATTTTTCGGTACTTAGATAATTTAGCTGTTTCCATCTTTTCCCAGGTGGTTATGTTTTTTCTATTTTATAGATGTAATGTAAATAATAACAGTAGGAGTATGATTACTAATTAACAGTAAGTTATTGTGTAAATTATCTGTTAGGTTTATCTAGGCAAGCTGTTTTATTAAACATGTATGTTTCTGCATGTAGTAGACCCTAGATATTGTGAAGATGGATTGGGTGCAAACCAACACAATGTTAACCTTAATATGTAACAAGACACAGTACAGAATTGATAAAACTTCTGCCAGTAAGCTTCCTCTCTTTGAATCCTGAATCTTAGTCTTGAAATGTTTGAAAGCCCAACCCTTCAACACCAGACCATCCTGTGCAAGGCCCAGTCCTCTCCTTTGGTGGACACACCCACCCACCTCAAAGCACACTTTGGGGGGCTATCCTTTGTACCCCAGACTACCCTTGTACCCCGGGCTACCCTTGTACCCCAGGCTACCCTAGGTTTACACCTTGGGATATGAACCACCCTTTCCCAAACGTGTTAACCCAAATCTACTGGCGAGTCTTCTTGTCCTTCCTTTGGTTGATGGAGGGGGGGGGGTGGCTATACCATCAGCAGGCGAACTGAATTAGTTGTCGAAAAAATGTCAAATCTCTTTGGGGTTGATTGTTTTTTTTAAGAACACTCATCTGATGAACATCATTTTAATTCTCCTTTATTTTATTTTTTAAATTTTTTTTGGCAGTGCAATCTTTTGGAATACATTTATTAAAATTATGGTTAAATTATCATTGAACGTTACCCATGAATTCGGCATACATCTCATAAAATCACCACTGAAAACTAAAACATACAACTTGAACATCTTATCAAAAATACAATTCTGAACAATTTATTACAAGCCTGGTAGAAATTGGTTAAAGGGGATTTTGTTTTTAAAAAATTATTACGTTCATTTGTTCTTATTTTAGAAAAACAAATCGCATTTGAATAGGAAGCCGCCAATATATAATGACTTGAAATTGAATGTTTTAAAAAAATCAGTGAATCAGGCATGATATTCTTCCCACTTAAGTCTGATTTACGATTTTTTTTTGCCCTTAACAAATTAGCAAAATTGTGATTAAACAGCCTGAAAAGGCTATTAAAGCCTACACCATTATCAAGGTTTTATATAGCCTGCCCGATATGGGGTACAGGGGTCCCCCCCCCATGTTCCCATACTATAGCACACTATTTTCCTCTTGTATAGAAATACCCCCCCAAAAATCCTCAAAAGAATTCCTGAGATTCCAAGCACACAATGAAGACACAATAGGGGGGAGGGGGGGTACCCTCTGCCCCATATCGAGCACCAATTGAGGTTTTAGTCAGGATTTAGTACATGTATCACTAAAAGGGTACCCAAGTTTGCTGGAAATTTAAAAACTGGGTGTCCAAATTGTTCACTTACAATACATTTACATGTAAATGATAGATAAAACAGGGTGTCCAAAAGACACCCAGACACCCTATGGCTAACACTATGCCATGTTTTCATGTAGGTCAGCTCTTGAATTCGACTCCAAGGAACAAGTATCATGCATGATGAACCATGTACAATCATCAATCATGTTAATATGTTAACAAATTAAGTATGGCATAAACAAAGGTTCATAACGAAGTATCATTCCCTACTTCTTTATTTATTTTTACAACGATATGTGAAATGGATTTTTGTAGCATTTTTTCTGCATCTTGCAAAGCCATGGATCGAACAAACAAGGTTTATCATAATAACCCATCTAATCCATGGAATGATTTTATTTTCCATCAGCTTTTTCTTCATTTCATTGTTCTCTTAGTTTTGAACAATCTTAAACCCTTTTCAATAAGAAGTTTGAAAAATTAGTCAAAGAAACTTTTATACATAGTTTGTCATCACAACTGACAGTAAAAAAATTGTGGCAGCAGTGTCTATTGCACAGTGTAATATACATGACCTTTTCAATGTTTAAATTGCAAAACTTGAATAATTCATAAAACAATCACCTTCTAGATAGTTACAATTCAGTATAAAAAAGGAAGGCACTAAATGCATCACTTAATGAATAATGCATAAAAAGGAAAGCAGCGAATGCATCACTTCATGAATAATGCATAACAAATGGCAACCATAATAAGACACATCATGGGTGTGCTAATGTTTCCATGGTTACAAAATGGATCTGTACAACATGTTTGGGTCAATGTCTGAGGTGGGTCCGAGTTTGGTATTGGTTGATCCATGATATCTTCACAGGTACCTTGGCCAACGTCAGAGTAGCATCCTCGTTTAATTTGCATAACTCCACCCTGAGTAATGCGTTTCTGTAAAGGAAAGCGTAAAAAGTATGTGTTACTCACTGGATGTAATGGGGCTTTCCCTTGTGATGACGTCATATATTTTGGAACATCCAAGAAGGAAATGACTAACAACCTTTTGTCTTTGCCTTCTCCTTTTCCCCACAGACATCCTCCTTCTGGTTTGCCTTATTCAATTTTATCCTTTGTGTTTCCAACTTCTTGTAGTCAGACCAGCCCTCTCCACCCCCCTCCTTATTCATTATTACTCCTTGGTTTTTTCTGTGTGCTTTCTGCTTCTCTCTCTCTCTCTCTCTCTCTATTCATGTATTTCCACTTGACTGCTTCTGTTTGTTTCACGATTACCTGTTTATGTGTGTTGTCATGTCATTTAGCCTTCAAGAAAGACTCTGATAGGGTAGAAACGTCGGGCCATTAACTATTTCTTGTCATATATTTTCATAATGAATCTCAAAATCAAGTGTGATTTACAACAAAAGTGATAAGAAAAGCCAACCTTGCTCTATGGGAAAACAAAGACAAAATTTGAACTCATTAACTTTTCAGCCCGAATTGAGAGCAAAGTGAAATTGATCCAAATTTTACAACATGTGTGATTTGAAACGGTTGTAGAGCAATTATATGAACCCGGAGAGCGAGATGGTTTTGCCAAAATGCAAACGCCGGAAGATTTGAACTGTATAGATAGGGGCCAGTCCTTCATGGTTATATTGCCACCAGTTTATTCCAGCATTGTCACTAATGACTTAAGCCAGCAGCCAGAGCAGTCTTTGAGGTGACAGAAATTGGACAAAGCTAAAAACTTAAGACCTACCACGCATGCACTGTCACATGTGATATTAGCGACACTATTTGTTGTTCCTTGGAAGATGTCATTGCAATTATCCCCAGTTGATGCACCTCCCACTTCGCGATATGTACAAGCATAACACGATATAGATACAGGTCCCTGACTTTGCTGTGCATCTGTGATAAGTCAATATGGGAACAAAGAGATTAAAAACTGTAGGCCTACACATTTCACACTCATTACTTGAACATCCAAAGAAACCGTTAAATTATTAAATTTACTTTCATCACGTCCAAACATTGTCTACATGGAACCAAACGGGTCCAAACTCTTCCATTCATAATTAATTATATGGTTTATAAAGCATTGCATGGTGAGGTATCAATGTATATTCGGTTTGCGGTAACACCATGTGTATATCTACTTTACTGTGAAAACCAAATGGACCCAGTAGCGGCTATTACTATAGCCCCAAATTGCAGTACAATTCCTATGGGAATTATGGGAGAGCTGGTCATTGATAGAATTTTTGTTAGTGAAAAAGGAAAAAAAACAGATGACAACGAGACAATTGGCATTCTATTTGGCTTGGTGTTGTTAGGGAACTTTGAATTGTTTAGACTAAAGAAATAATAACAATTGGCAGAGTACTGAATATTGAATTAAAAACGAACACTTGATAAAGTGTCCGATGGTATCATGAAATGTTTTAAAGTAAAATGTAAACAAGACATATATCGATATCGATATCATTCATGAAAACAAGTTTAGGAATTAAACAATAGAAGAAGAATACAATGAAATAGGTTTGCATATTAACTAGGCTTGTAGAGTAACTTTCTTTACTAAAACTTAAGAAGCCGTTTCCCATATGCCATTGAACAAGTACTTACTTGATGAACATAGCCATGTAAGGAGCAGCAACGATGTCACTACCGATGTAATCATTCTGTCTAAAAATAAACCAAGGGTTAGGATTTAGGTTATTAATAATAATACTTTTCTGTCAAGGGGATATTAGATTAAATGACAAAACACAGCAAACTATGAAAGGTTAAAGTCTTCCCCTAAGCATGAAATTAATAACAAACAGTTCACACAATTAAACAGAATTTTTCTAACATTTTATAAGTTTTTTTTTAAAGAATACAACTATGAAGGAAGAATATCAACACACCATTAAAGCTAGTCAGCGCCTCTCAGTTTAGAGCAACAAGTCCCGCCCTGCACAGATACTACTAGTGCAGGTCAGCATAGACATCCGTGTAACCTTTGTTTATAAATAGATTGACCCTAGTGTATATATTATTACTGGTACTGCGGTTAGGCAAACGCATGCACTTGTCATTTGGGAAATTTTGCATTTCGTAAAATAATTTCCACATAAATTCAAGAGACAGTACTAACACAGTGACACTACATGCAGCTGAATTCAATAAGTTTTTTAATGTGCCTCCTTTCCTCATAGTTATATATCAAAAGTTAATACAAATCAGACCATCCAATCTCATAATTGACGTTTGGTTCAGTTCCAACATGGTTCCAACCAAGAGAAGGCATGGCACGTCCAAAGCCAAACCATAACAACAAACTTCAGGGTCTTTATTTACTAAACAGCTTAGACTAGAAATTAAATTAGTTCACTATCGGCTCGCACTGGCGCTGCTGGCGTGTGCAAGCATGGGTGCACTCTTATTCAGAATTTCAGAACATCCATGTTCAGAACGAGTTCACGAACTTTGTTGTTATAAATAATTTCATAGAGCAAGGACAAACTACAGAGTATCGGCTTAATCATGCAAGCATTATGGCTAGAGTCCTCTTTTGTAAACTGTCACCTTCTCACCTGTTCTAGAAAGAAGTAAAACCCGTGAACGACTCGACCAATTATGCACTTTCTACGGTATATCTGCCTGGCGTGAGCGATCTCTGCATGCAAATGCAAATGGGTCTTGGGTTTTATAAACTGTACAATCTCCCTGTCATAATAGACGCTAACTGCCCCCTGCGGCCAAAGAATGGACTAATTTCCTTCCGCCTTCAATGGATATATGGAGCGCCGAAGTGGCAACATTTTATAATAACGGATCCTAAAGTATTTGTCGCAATTGCAGTTCCAATGAGTAACAAAGGTTGAACGGTTTTAAATGGTGTTCTTGACTTGATAATGTTATTAGTTTCATTATGGAGTGGTTTCATCTTCTAACACAAATGTCGATATCCCGATATTCTATTTGCATTTAAGACGAACCTAATTGTGTTTTTGAGCCCATTTTGTACCACTCCTACGTAGAGACACGTACGGCCCATTGTTTAAATTTTTAACTTTTCCATTGGTATCAAATCTCAGACTGAAAGTAAATTATTTTCCAACATTCGAAATAAATGGTTCGCATTTCAAATTGTCATCCACTCCTTGAGCCCATTCATACCTTATGGTCAAATGAATGTCAGTCAACTCGCCCACAAAGTCGGCCCCGCATACAAGCCCGTCCCGTCTCAAAGTCGCCCCACGAAGTCGCCCGACAAAGTCGCCCCACGAAGTCGCCCCCGGAGTCGCCCCCGACAAAGTCGCCCCGTAAAAGTATGAAGGTGCACCCCCACTAATTAATAAACTCCAATAACATGCAATGCAAAATGCTAATATCAAACGCTTAGTTATTTGCATGGAATTTCAAATCGTAGTTTTCTTATCACCAAAGAAGTGACACATAAAATCTGGAACATCAACAATGAGAATAAAGCCCAGCAGACACTGTTCAACAATTTTGAAAGTCGACAAAAAATTGAGGAAAGACATTATTGATGCCTTTAGAAAGTTTTTAAATTTTTCAGTTGATAACGTCAAGCAGGGGCCATCTGGTGGCGTCAGCCATGAATTTTGAATCTTGAATAATGAATCTTGCACCATGAGAATAGTTAACATAAATCCTCCAACAGAAACACGAACACCTTGTTTTTTCTGGTGTCACAAAAACTGAATTTTTAGTTTCTTCATCATGTTGTTTTATGACTTTATGAGCCTTGTACCACCGTTCAAAGGCAAGGCACTAAATTATTGGGAGCTCAGTAAGAAACTATATACGTCATTACGTTGAAGGGTTTGTGCGGAGTCCTTGACGAGTCTAATGTCAACGAGGATAGTACAGACTTCCACCCATGGTGTTCATTGCGTTAGAGCTTTGGCGGAAAGGGTTCTTGCAGATGGTTGTGAGGAACTTCTCCCGATGGGCGTCTTGAATAATCAGCAAAATTATTTTATTTTTTTCATGAATGAATGGGCTTTCCATACCGGGATTGCTTACGAATAATGTGTCACGCGAAACGCTTTGAGAGCGCGTTGGGCGTCGCAGCATTATTTTGGGCGTACCTTTTTTCTATGAATGAAACGTTATATGTGCGTGGAGTGGCGCGTTCAGTTCTGACGCGCAGCTTTTCCATTACATTTAAATTAGGAATGAAAGCACCACCACAACCTTTAGTAATAATACTAGTATACATAGAGCAAGGGTATCTAGTGTAAACATTGAATCAACAAGTTGTTGTTTTCCAACGTGATGAAGTGATCATTTTGGGGGGACTGGCGGTATGTATGGTATAGCATACTATGATTTCATTTCATTCATTATAGTTTGCGTACAATTTGAGACAAAATTTGTTGTGTACTTCAAAGTTCAAGGCCTAATGTTTTCGACAGAAGCGATTCGAAAGTTGTAATGACGACTAGTATTAATGTTCATCAAAGAACGTGTTGACTTATCTCACTAACTCTAGTCTTAAATTAGTTGCGAAAATTTGTCAACGATGTTTAGAGTGTTATGAATGGATTCATGACACATTGATGATCACATCCATGTTTTTAGAATGTGTGTCATGTTTTTTGAAAGTGGTAAAAATTGGGCAAATCTGGTGACTAGTCTGACCAAAATAGTCGAAATTGCAATTTCGCCACTTTTTTGCACTGCATGACTCGTAAACCCCTCCGGTCTCCGACCGTCGGGAGGATGGAGGGTTACGATTATCGCAACTAGTCTTAAATCAACCATGGAAGAATGAAATGACTCAATTATAGAGCTCAAACAGAACTACTTTGAACCAATGGTAAATAACTTTCTTTTTTTAATTGAACTTTATTTAACAGATTCTCGAGGTGCCTTAGTAATTTTATCCAGTCCAGAATGATACATGTTTATTTGAGCATAGCGATTATATGTAAGTACTCGACGGTGAGTGGGACGGTCCCTAGGTCAGAAAAAAGCCTGGTCCTGGGGTTAACGCTAATTATAATGATGAAATATTATCTTTTTTTACCAACAACAAACTACTAGATATCTTTGTGAAATTACTTAATTTGTTCCATGTGCTTACTGTAAATCTTCCAGCCTGGTATTTATTCATGATTAACAATGTGTATAAATGACTAATCATAATGATTTGCTTGACAGTGTTTGCTGTTAAGGTGGAAGGTTTACGGTGCTATAACTGCACGTATGCTGAAAAACCAGGTAAAGATGTCCAGGGTGGAGATCCCAACTGTGCAGAACCATTTGATAGCTCGGGAGTAGTAATGATAAACTGTAACGATCAGTGTGTGGTAAGTGCTAGTTCTTCAGAATCCATTAGCTTGTAACGAAGCCACAGAAGCGGATACATGATTTAGAAGCAAATCCCTCCCATTTCCTCTATCTTGTAGCCAAAAACGTACCACTATCTAGGTAAACAAATAGCTACCTCCTGATCACTACGACCTATATAGATGTACAAAAGAATAAGAAGAATACGAAAAATAAACCAATTAAAACAAAAAGACAAACAAACAAACCTACAGAAGAAAGTATTCTTCATGTGGCAATCTGGCATAAAGTGTTCTCCATCTTTGAAAACAGAAGGTTGGTGCTGGAGGGGGGAGGAGTTAGAGGCCAAAGAGCGGAGCCCTTACGGATTCGTGGGCACTCTCGAGTGTACTATAGCTTAATAATACATCTGCTCTCGACTGTGGGTTCGAATCCATATCAAGTACTTGTATTTACAATTATATTAAAGATTTTAGAAACAATATAATGTATGGTTCCTTTCTGATGCAGAAACGCGTGTTGCGCAGTGAGAACTCAGTTACGCAACGCACCTGCCATAAAAGAGGGACAGAGAAATGCACCGATCTTGTAGAGGTCCGTCTGGAAAGAGGACTGTATAGAAACTCTATGAATCATGACGTCGTTGTGAGTCAGCATTGCTGTGATGAGTCGAGATGTAATGGCGCATGCTCTAATGAGTTCACCACATTGATGTTTGTTGTTTTAGCTACAATAAGTGGACTTCTCAGTTAGTGCGTGTGTGTGGGGGGGGGGGGGTAGTCGCCCTATGGTTTGTTGCGGTGCAGTGCACATTGCGTGACGATTCTTGATTGAGAGACGTGGAAAGGAACTGGGAGGAAGGGTTAATATCAAGTTACAAACTGTGGCTATCTGTTTGTGCTTTGCCTTCATGGCTTCACATAGTTTTCCAACCTTTTTCCAACCTTGGTTGGCAAAAACTCCGGCTGTGACGTTGCAATAGAAAGGTCTATAGATTTGACATAAGCATGTTTGTGATATGGAGGGCATTGCACTTTTTCGTTTTGGTAAAAGTATGATGCCTTCCTATGCATGGCGTGGGCCATTTATAAAGAATACTTTTTTGTTTGGTTGATACCCAAAGCCTACTTTTCGGCATATTGTAAATCTAAGTAATGTTTGATTGTTATGAATGAATAACAATTATTTTGAATTGGTAACAATATTGTTGCTCTGTCTACCAATTCTTTTGTTGTACTTTTGGATGTGTCATAAAAACCGAACAACTCAAGAATGTGTCTTGATGTTAGTCATGAGCTCTGATACTGAAAAGGGTCTCTCTTTTAAAGTGCTTTATATGCCACCCAAATAAGCCACTTTCGGCATATTTTTGTTTAGTATTTTCGGTTTAATATTGCATTATTTTGTGCTTTTTCTTGCGGCTCGAAAATGCTACTGAAAAGAGTAAATTAACAAGGATCATTATGGTACATTGAACACACCATCGTCAGACGTCTCCGTTGTCTAATATGAATGTTTGCCTTTATTCAACTTTCGATATTCTTTTTGTTTTTAAGTTATGGACTTCTTTTGTGTTCTTAGTTGAATAAAAAGTGACTCCATGGATTATCATCAGCACTTTTGAGATCATAGGCTCCAGGTAAGGAGTGTAGTAAGGTTTAGGAATATTGGCTTTTGGTACATTTATGAATTTTGATAAACGAAGGTGCACAATGTGCACTGTTGAAGAAATTAATGTTTTCCTCGTCACTTTTTTGTATTCGCAATAAACACGGTAGACTAATTTATTTGAGAGTTATTTGTTACGAATCTGATTCAAGTGGTCATCAGCCCGAAGTGGTGAGCACTTCTGAAAATATTAAAATAACAAATTCAGTGTGGCTTCAACAACTAGGTAACACCAAGCTCAAAGGCAGTGTTTTGTCTGATGACAGCTAGATTTTGTCACTGAAACTCACGCCTGTTGTGAGAGAGTGTCGGATAATTTTATTGACTTGGGTTTAATACACGCTCGATGGTGTAGATAGACTGCGGACTGAGGACAAAGACAGGTACTGGTCAACAGGCCCAATTATTTCATTGGATACAATAATTTTTTGGATAAACGGGCAGTTACGTAAGTTTTCCGAAGTGAGTGGCAAGCTTGCACTTTCGATCGTCAGCATGCAGCCGGTGTGCGATTTTTTTTTCTGCAGCTATACTTCGTCAATACAGTCAACAGTTAAGAGATGAGCTGTTCTTCCCTATCCCTTAACTGTTGACTCCATAGCCGACGTGTGCTGCAGAAAATAAATTTGCAGCCGGTGTGCGGCATAATGTTTGTACGTTATTATGAAATGTTGTTTTATTTACTACGTAATAATTACATGTAGCCTATGTGTACACGAGAGTGAAGTGACTGCGAATCTCCGCGTGAAACGAATGCAAAGGTACATCCGGCAACATCCGGTCAAGCTGGTATCTGGCGTTCTCGAAGTGTGGACCTCGCATCTCTACCATAACGTTACAATACAAACTTTATGCACACACGTACATAATGTGCAGCAGACGATCAAAAGTGGGTAGCTGACAAACATTACGTCACGTCGGAGCGGACCAATCATAACACTGGTGTGGAAAGCTTTAGTTGCTGCAAGTTCATTCAATGGGCCCAATTTCATAGAGCTGCTAAGCACAACAATTTGCTTAGCATGAAATTTCTTCATTGTTAAAAACAGGATTACCAACCAAATTTCCACGTGATTTTCAGGATAAGCAAACAACAGCTGAATACCAGTAACAAGGCAATATGCAACATTGAAATTTGGTTGGTAACCCTGTTTTTATCAAGGAAGAAATTTCATGCTAAGCAAATTGTTGTGCGCTTAGCAGCTCTATGAAATTGGGCCCTATGCCTGGCTTGCATTTATCCTTGAGGATAAAGACGGGGGACCAGGCAAATAAAGACGGGGACCAGGCAGTCTAGATGGCAGCCCGCCTGTTCGCTCGGCCCCAGCGGCCTATCCAGGACCGGTGGGATGGGCTAATCAGCTTGGACAGATTCTTGTTTAGGAAGTAGTTCTAGGTCATGCGTGCAGTGCTTACAGTGCATAGAGTTATATATAACTTGGCTAGTGCGCCCTCTAGTTCTTATATATAACTCTATGTTACAGTGTGAGTGTGATGCATGATGGGACTGAGCATGGGACTGAGCATTAACGTTAACGATACGTTTGCCCATCCCAGCGCCTTCGGTTTTAAGTAAGGCAAGGCGCTGGGGACGAGCGAAGCCCGCCCGCTGAATCTTCTGCAATAGAGGGCGGGCTAACGAAAAGACGGGAAAAAACACACGATAAATTCAGAGAGAGGTGGTATGGAAATTGGCGCTCCATTCGCACTTTTACCACTATTCAGTTTCTTGAATTATTGCCATCATTGGTGCTTTGCTGTTGACTTCAAGTTTTAGCCTAAGTGATGAGTGATGAATGAAAGTGCTTGTTGAACCTTGGTTTTACAGCATGTCAAATAAATAAAACACCCGAAAGATGTGCGAATGTCTTGACAAAAGTGTGCACATAGGCAGAGGCATAGGCCTACATAACAATACATTGTGCTCATTTGCCATGGATGTTGATGTAGATCTTGCCATGGAGGTAGATCTTGCCAAGTCTTGCTGCAGTGTGTGATGTGGGATTGATAATTAGAAACCCAGGCAGATATGATCCAGAATGCAGAAGGTTAAAATACCAGAGAGACTTGAGCACTGGTAAAGGAAGGAAGAGAGAGAGAGAGCAAGAAAGGTCCTGAGTGTTACTGTTAGTGTTATTGAAATGTGATCGTCCAGACAACCTTTTGAGCTAAGGAAACTAGCAAAATGCATCCAACCTTGCTTATGATGTCACTGGCGACGTCGTGGATGTGGGTTGTCATGGTAATTGGTACATCAACATCAGGTATGTAAACAAACATGCATCTATGATCTAGTTCTTGTTCTATACCTAACTGCATTCCTTCATCTCCTCAAACCAAATGTAACTTTGACAAACGTTTACGGCACTCGACCTGCTCAACATGCTCAAGTTATGCACAGTTGCTCATTGTTTTTGTAGTCCTTGACCTTGACCTTGCCCGGGGAACCCAAGACAAGCAGGGACTTGGCCAGGATGTAATTGTAAAGTTGCCCCAGCATGATAGTCCCCGCTATAAAATGCCCTGCCAGTGCCAGGCTGGGGACTTGCTTTTAGTTACCCCGGCCCAGTATGCGAATGTGGCCATTATTTTACAAGCCCTGCACGATCCCAGCATTAAGCATGTAAGTTGGCACAGTCCCAAGCCCTGCAATCCTGGCTGACCCAGGCATGCAGGGTATTTGTCACATCACTTCCACAATCTGTGCTCTGGCATGTGGGGCATGGCAACAAATTGTACGACCTCAGCCACTGGGCCATGTCCCAGCTATTGTCCCGGCTAAGAGTAACACTAACAGCATGGTTTTTGGCAAATCCTTGTCTATGTCCTGACCATTTCTTCCAAAGTCCCAGGACTATTATTTGTGCATTAGTTCCGCAGCGTAACTTGACTCATGTTACAATGAGCCCTCAATAATACATGGATCTAGTGAATCACAAAGATTATTGTTATTTAAATTCAAGATTATAATCTTGTCTTGATATTGTGTAATTGCCTCTTCATCTTTTTTTAATGTCACAAACAATTTCAGATTTTTGTACACTCATGTTAGGCTAATAAAGTGAAAAAATGATTGTAATTTTCTTATTACTACAGATCTGTTTGGGGTCATTCCTTCATCAATGTCTGTGAATCAGAATGGTGCCTCAGATAATCAGATGATCAGTGCTCAAAGCTTAGATTCTTCATCAGGTTTGTCTACCCCGGCATTATTTGCTATTAGCAACACAAATTTCTTGCCAACTCAATCCTCTTCTATACTTCATGTTGCTAATACAGTACTTTCATCTATTAACCCAACCATGTCATCTCAGCCAAGAGAAATGACTTTATCTTCATCATCATCAGCCCCACCAGGAACAAACCAAGATGAGATTATGTCTTTAAGTCACCATCTGAAGAAGTCGGAACAGTTCTTTAGTACAGTAGCAGAACTTGAATCTGTTCGATACCAGTCATCAGAAATTGTTACCTTGGCAACACATATGGAATCAGCTATCAGCTCAGAATCAACAGAAGCTGTTACTCGTAGTACATGGCATTCCACTGTTACCTTGGCAACACCAATGGAATCAGCTTTGAGCTCAGAATCAACAGAAGCTGTTACTCATAGTACATGGCATTCCACTGTTCAGATCAAAGAGTCGTTATCACCAAGCCCAACACCATCTCTAAAGTCATTCATATCAAATGAGCTACATGATGACTATGTCAGTTCATCACTTTTTAAAACCGATGCCCTTTTTCCAAGTTTTTCAGAGTTTTCTTCAACTTCAAGGATTGGTTTGAGTTCATACACCAGTGAATCTGAACTAATCCTCAGTCTCCACTCGAGAACACCCAGCCTGTTTACTTCTATCATTGATGATCAAATGCAGACTGATTTGCAAACACCAAGCCTGTTGTTTACTTCCATCATTGATGATCAAATGCAGACTAATTTGAAAACACCCAGCCTGTTGTTTACTTCTGTTATCATTGATGATCAAATGCAGACTAATTTGATGTCAAATAATGGAGTATCACTTGATAACAGCTTGTTGTTCAACCATTCTAGTACTTATGTTAAGACCACTGAATATCTTAGCTCAGTTTCTTCTCAACCACCAAAGTTTATTACCCAAATGGATGATGCAGTAGCTATGGCAACAAGCACACACTCATTGATCACTCGTACAGATCAAAGTTTATATGAGACTTTTGTTTCGGGCATGATGAACACAATTACAAGTACTGACTTATTGCTTCATTTAAGCACAGTACAATATGAGGAAGTACAGTCTACATACCAAGCATGGCATGTTTCTGAAATGAGCAGCGTAACCACTCAATCTGTGGTGTTTTCATCACATCCAAATGCAAGCAGGGGAAACCCCTTGGTAGCTACAATGTTGTCACA
This sequence comes from Pycnopodia helianthoides, assembly GCA_032158295.1. NCBI lineage: Eukaryota > Metazoa > Echinodermata > Asteroidea > Forcipulatida > Asteriidae > Pycnopodia > Pycnopodia helianthoides. Next base: position 12,012,804 of record CM063264.1, read on the forward strand.
TTCATCTAGTCATTTGAAGACTCCATCATTGAGTGGTTTAACACAGGAAAGCACGGTTGCATACCTCACAAAGGAGTTCAATGGTTTGCATTCCCATAGTCCATCATCTTTCTTCCTTGCTCAAATCGCTACTAATCCAAGCTTTGAAAATTCATTACTTTCAGCAAATGCAGTTAGTTCACTTTCAGCTAATGCAGTTAGTTCACTTTCAGCTAATGCAATTAGTTCACTTTCAGCTAATGCAATTAGTTTAAGACAGAGTTTATTGCAGCCTCCAATGAGTAGCTTATCTACTAGTGTGCCAGTAACAAGTTCCTCACAAACTGCTTTATATCAATCCAAGCTTTTGTTACATGTATCAAGTAGTTTAGTTCAATCTGGCTTTGTAGATGCATCGCTTGTTAGTCGTAATATAATCACAACAAATCCCTCTGGTATAAGATCTTTGATGATGACACCTGTCCAATCTGCTGTATCCCATCAGTGTTATTCAACATTGTTACTCAATCAGCCATCTGTTATGACACACATGACAAGATTGGAAACCTTAACACCGTCGGTACACTTTGGATCATCAAGGTTTCAAACTAGCCAGAGTTTGACACCAAGCTACATCTCTGAGAGTCAATTTGTAAATGATGCTTCTTTTTCGACACCAATGTTAGTGCAATCATCATCGTCATCTAATGGTTGGCTAATCAATAATAATCCATCCAATTCATATTTTGCTGACCAGAGAAGTAGGCCTGGTCATTCAATGCAATTTCAGCTCATTTCATCTACAAAAATGCTTCAACCTTCTGCTTTGCTGTCGCTACATAACAGTTATTCTTCGTCAATGTCATACGCTATTCAAATATCACAAACAGATCAACTTCAATCTTCAAGTAGAAAGCTTTTAGAGTTTTCGCAGTCATTAAGTAATGAATCATCGGGAGTAGTCATGGCAACGAAGTCATCAACAGTTCTGATGTCAACGATATCTACTTCAATTTATCCAACACTTGACCAGTCTTTTTCTTCGAGACCCTTCTGGCTTACAGTAGGTGAGTTGATATAGTGATTATTACTCAAACTGTTATTACTGTCTTGCACTCTGACTTTTTGATTTAACTCACAGTGTCTTGGTATTCAAGACTCCATCTCTAATTGATTGTTTTAAATCCAATCATGTCAATAATTTGTGATACAAAGTATAGATCCTCATCATGAATTTATAAACGAGCAGGAATATGGAAAATTCCATTCGTCTTTTGTTTTAAAAAGAGATATTAGTGACTCATCTAAACAAACAAACAAACAAACAAACAAATAAACAAACAACCAAACAAACGAACACCCCACCCAACAAACACCACAACAAGCAAATATACAAACATACAAACAAACAGACAAACCAGCAAATTTAGTGTAGAAAAGGATCACAAGATCCAGCATAAGCTGTGCTACTTTATTCATTTGTTTTGGGATTTTCAAATTGTTAGAAATAACAAGCCAGAACAAAGAATTCTTTTGAAATTCAACTCACTAAATTATTCTCTTATTTGCAGATATTGTTGTTCCAGAAGACATAGATATTACTATTGGCGATTTTATTTCAACCATGGAGATAAATCTAGCTCTTGCTTTTACTGAGGGTAAGAATCGACGAGATGAAAGAGAAGCTTCAGTTCTGGAGCTTCTTGCAAAACTCAACCCCGATAACGACCCACTGCTGAATAGACGCAAGAAAAGAGCTATGACAGTCAACGGAAACACTGCCCAGGTAAAAATGCAAGTACCGTCATTTTCTGACCATAAGCCATGGCTTATGAATTGATTTTCACGCCTTCGACATGCTCTGCAGCTTATATTCCGGGCGGCTTATACACCGACATGCAATTGTAAAATAAGCTTTGGCAATTTTGACTAGGTAGAAACAAGTAGACAAACAGTTTAACTAACAAACAGACATTTTACTCCGAGTGACTTCTTACTCAGTAGACTCACAATAGACCCCCCTGCATGGGCTGCCATGTCTGAGGTCATGTCTGAGGTCATGTCTGAGGTCATGCCTGAGGTCAAATGATGGAAACAAGTTTGTGCCACGCACAACGTTCAACCAATGACAGGTCTTTCTTTTACCTCAGTGAGGTTGATAAACATTTCAACAAGTCCACTATATGGTTCCAATGCATGGTTTAAATGCAGAGCAAAAGCACAAACAGTTGCAGAATGGTCCATTGAATTGTATGTATAATGCTTTTACAAACAGTAGCTTTTTGAACCAGTCAGGTTCTACCAGAAAATTTAAAGACCAATTATTATTAAAAACATGAGGTTTCCCCAGAACAGATTTAAGCCAAACCCAAAACTGTGTTTTCATACTTTCCTTTTTGATATTTTCATCTTATTTAGGTAATTGACATATCCCGAGACCTGACTTATCCAGTCAATGGTGTCATGGTATTTTACGTCGCTGTGGAAGGTACAAGTTTACCAGCAATGGAGTCCAAAGCAATATTGGATGAATTAACACTCCCAGAATTAACCTTTTACCTTGGAGTTGTGGTCCAGACAAATCCTATCGGTGAGTCATACATTCCAAATCTGGAATGATTTCACAAATTGCTGAAGATTCATCTTTTGTCCATTAACATTTTATTTTCATCAATATGTGGAATGCAAAGTCTGTACACTGTACTCCTATACATGTAGATGAGACTATTCCATGTACTTCTGTTCTTTATTTTGATAGAATTCCAGACATGATTGTATCGGACATAATTTAAAAACTTACATTTATTTTTGCTTTGTTTCTTCTTTGAGTGTCAAAAGCTTGTGCTTAGAGTAAGGTGGATATTTGCGTTTTATAACAAAATGCTCTTTCTTGTTATTGCTATTGTTCTTTGTGTATCAAGACCTGTACATAGTGTTAATGTAATATATTTTTTAGAAACCTAATATTGTGATTATTTACTTTACATTTACTATTTAATTACATCTTCTTTTATACAGAAGTAATTCCACCTGATGTTGTCATGACAACTCCTCCAGCTCCTTCTAGTAACTATGTTTGGATCATCCTTCTTGTCATTGGACTGAGTGGTTTCCTGTTTCTTGTATGTTGCTGTTGTTTTTGCATCTGTTGTCGTCGTCCAGTAAAGACGTCTCGAGATGGTCAGATGGATATGGATACATTGAAGATGTTGCAGCATAAACAGAAGGTCAGAAGAAATTAATTCTGGATTCCATGACTGAACTGAGAAAGAATTACTTAGTAGTCTTGGCAACCTTCAAAGAAGGACTCAAAGATTGAATTTAGTTTTGTGATTCATGCATATAATGTTAGAATGGGGTCAAATGCCACTGTGGTTGACACCCTTTAAGTACAATTTTTGTTAAAATCCAAAAATGTTTGATGATGTCATATTTCAAATATTATGGTCTGTACATTTTTGTGCAGAGAATTTTCAGTTCATTCCTGAACTTTTATGATATAGTCATAACAGCATCGAATTTGACCTTTCAACTGACACAGAAATTCCTCTTTAGAATGTACGGACCCATTTGTTTTTTGTGTCCGATGCCGTCATGTTTCAAATATCTCTCTGAAAGAGTATAAAATAAAATGACATTTTACACAATTTTAACATGAGGTTCGAGACTTGTAATTTTACTCCACTTGCATAAGGACTCTATCTATTGGTAAATGAGTGTATCACAGAACCCAATTTAACCTTGTTCAGCTAAAAATGTTTAAAATAAAAATAATACTCAAGGAATGAGTTCTGGATTCCATGATCACACTGCATGAAAAATAGAAAAACAATTAATCGCACCATACTTATATAATTTTTATACAGGAGTTTAGCAGAAAATTTTCCTTCAAATGACTGAACTTAATGTGAAAAAATAATGGAAAATTTAATCACAAGCTATTATTACTGTAGGCCAATTTGACACTTTGGCAAGCTGCAGGATATTTTTGTGGTTAGTATTATATATTTTTTTTTCAGGAAAAGTTCCTGAAGATAATTTATGATTTTATTTCAGCACCCGTATAAACCTTGTAATTTCTTTTCAGTACCCATATAAGCCTTATAATTTCATTTCAGTACCCATAAACCTTATAATTTCATTTCAGTACCCATATAAACAATTAATTTCATTTCAGTACCCATAAACCATAATTTCATTTCAGTACCCATATAAACCTTATAATTTCATTTCAGTACCCATATAAACCTTATAATTTCATTTCAGTACCCATATAGGCCTAAACCTTATAATTTCATTTCAGTACCCATATAGGCCTAAACCTTATAATTTCATTTCAGTACCCATAGCCTATACATGTTAACCTTATAATTTCATTTCAGTACCCATATAGGCCTAAACCTTATAATTTCATTTCAGTACCCATAGCCTATACATGTTAACCTTATAATTTCATTTCAGTACCCATATAGGCCTAAACCTTATAATTTCATTTCAGTACCCATAGCCTATACATGTTAACCTTATAATTTCATTTCAGTACCCATATAGGCCTAAACCTTATAATTCATTTCAGTACCCATATAAACCTTATATTTCATTTCAGTACCCATAGGCTAAACCTTATAATTTCATTTCAGTACCCATATAAACCTTATAATTTCATTTCAGTACCCATATAACCATTATAATTTCATTTCAGTACCCATATAAACCTTATAATTTCATTTCAGTACCCATATAAACCTTATAATTTCATTCCAGTACCCATATAAACCTTATAATTTCATTTCAGTACCCATATAAACCTTATAATTTTATTTCAATATCCATATAAAACTTAATTTCATTTCAGTACCCATATACATGTAAACCTTATAATTGTATTTCAGTACCCATATAAACCTTATAATTTCATTCAGTACCCATATAAACAATTAATTTCATTTCAGTACCCATAAACCATAATTTCATTTCAGTACCCACATAAACCTTATAATATCATTTCAGTACCCATATAAACCTTATAATTTCATTTCAGTACCCATAGGCTAAACCTTATAATTTCATTTCAGTACCCATATAAACCTTATAATTTCATTTCAGTACCCATATAACCATTATAATTTCATTTCAGTACCCATATAAACCTTATAATTTCATTTCAGTACCCATATAAACCTTATAATTTCATTCCAGTACCCATATAAACCTTATAATTTCATTTCAGTACCCATATAAACCTTATAATTTTATTTCAATATCCATATAAAACTTAATTTCATTTCAGTACCCATATACATGTAAACCTTATAATTGTATTTCAGTACCCATATAAACCTTATATTTTCATTTCAGTACCCATATAAACAATTAATTTCATTTCAGTACCCATATAAACCTTATAATTTCGTTTCAGTACCCATATAAACCTTACAATTTCATTTCAGTACTCATTTAACCCTTGTGATTTCATTTCAGTACCCATATAAACCTTATAAAACACCAAACCAGACTCCAAGAGGTTTTGATGTTGCTAAGGAAACGGATGTAAACAATGAGGCAGCAGATGGAACAGAGACAGGTGCTGGTAGTTCAGGAATGAAACTTCAACATAGCAGTACAGCATCAGCACTAAGGAACCAGTTGGGTGATACAAGGTACCAGACCATTTGTCTTCAAGTCACTCGTGCGAAGTTATTGAGGATTAAAGAATGATTTTTCATCCATTCTATGAATGCAAAGGATTCATTGATAGAATCTTCAATGATTGCATGGTTTAATGTTTTTTTTTTAACTTATGTTGCGTAAAACTGTCAGAAAGTTAAATTAAGTTAGTCACTTTGTTGGATGTTCGGACCGTGGGGTTGAACGGTCTGGAGACCGTGTCTTATCCGCAGTTTCTCACTACTCGGACGAACAATCAGCAATCAGACGCACTTCCCAGTGCGTCAATGCCCTGTAAAAAACATGTCAGAAATAGAATGATTAGGAAGATTGAAGTGGTGTCCTATGGGTGTATCCAGCTTTTAGGTGTTGACTGTGGATCCATGATCATAAAAACGTCTTTTGAGTGTAGTTCTTGTTTCACCGATATCTTGAATTAATTATTACAGCGTTCTCCCTTATCATTGGTCTGCTGGCCAAATGTCAGTTAAAACATACACCTGAGGACCAGTCAAAATTCACTCCAGGGGGTCTGGCTGGCTAGTTCAGTCTTTTAAAGCATACATATTTCATTTGAAATATTCACCAGTGAAAAAGATGACGGACCAGTGAAATGACAAGCTAACTGGCTCATCAGTTTCAAGAAAGATTTGTTACCAATTACTCCTTCTGTTTATAAATGTTTATAGAGTGAATTAACTTGTTTTGATAATTTAGCTAAAAGTCTATTTCCTAGTTGAGATTATTGTCTTTACTTTAGGGTAACCGTGTTTTCTTCATGCATTGATTCTTGTTTCTCCATTCTTCAGGTTAAACATCGATACTGTATCATCGTCATCATCAGACTCACTATCTACACCTGATCATGGGGGTCCAGTAGTACCCCCTCTACAGCTTCAAAATGTCCAGGATGCATCCCCCAAGAAATCAACCGAAGATGAGGAAGAAGTTTTTCATAAAGCTGTGTCCTCATTGGAGATGAGTAGTCGCTCAAGACTGAGTTCAAGGAGTCATGGAACACACTTAGGGAGGACTCAGCCGAGGCTATTGCCACTAAGAACCCGGATGGTAAATTAAGACATCTTGCATCACTGTATTGATTGTCAATTCATAAATAGAATCATTTCAAAGATGTAAGATTAGTTGATGTAGAGGATTGTTTAAGAAGCGTCTCAAAATTTCAGCATGTTCTAAGATTAAAAACCTTGTCTCTGTAAAATTATCAAGAACCAGGCCTCAGTGTGTTTAAATCCTCATCACTGCTTTGATTCCCTTAATACAAACCTGATAGTTAACATATAATTATTACACTTATCAGACTTAATGCCTGTGACTTCTACAATGATTTTAATAATTTATATCTGTTATATTTATAGACTCAAGATGTTGATCAAAGAAGTAAAAGTGCAACGTCTTCACCAAGATCCCCCTCACCACATCAAGTAAGTACATAACATTCTGGTAATAATCAAGTCTTCTGTTTCTACTGTAAATAAAATGTTATCTTTAGGTGTCGTAATTCTTCCTGTTTCAATTTGTAGATGTCTGAGAAATTTTTGGATGTCATGAGGTTCAAGGGACTAAACTGACTTGTACTTTTGTTGTAGAATGTGAAACTTTGAAGCAAAGAAATTAAGGTGAAGTATTTGTGATAAAGTTATGTACAGTCAGAGTTTGTAGATTGGTAGAGTGAGATTTTACTCCTTTGTTATATTTGATTTGTTTAGGAGAAGGAGCTGAATTAAAACGACTCTACCAAGAAGCACAGAATGAAATGTCACAAATCTTGAGTCCTGACGAAGCTTCAAACCCACCAGACCTGATCTATATTTCACCTGACAAACGAAGAAAGTAAGTTGAATTTTTCTTTTTGGTGCAAATTTTGTGTCTTGAATCTTTTTATGGAACTCCCCAACACCCCCCCCTAAAAAAGCAAACGAAAAAACAAGAACACTGTAGGAATTATATATCTGTTTTGAATTTCACGAGTCAAATTAGGTTTATTCAATTTTTTTGTATTTCAGGAAGAAAGGAAAATCCAGTAAGAGAAAGCGTGTTGAGCAGGAGACTAAGTTTGATAGTAAGGAGAAAGGTCAAATACTGCCAGATACACATTATGCCAGAAGGTCAACCAAGCAGCAGGTATGTAGTCTTAAATTCAGAAGTCTGTATTATTAGAGGAAGCAATTTTTGACTTGTTCAGGCATGAAACCTTACATCAGCTGAAACAAGTTGATCTGACCTTAGCTTGATGCGAAAAATTGACAGGCACAAAATATAAACAAAATGAATGGGACTAGTCACAAATGTATACACAAATAAATTGTTTTAATTTTCTTTTGTTTATTTAAGCAAAATAAATGTTGAGTTTACTTAACAATATTTCAGGTATTTTATTCCAATACAATATCTCAGGCCAGGAATGTACATTTTAATCTTCTGTTTTCTAAATCATGTCTGAATAATGGTCTTGTCACATTGCTATTCCCCAAATATTTTTTAAATATTGAACAAGAAACGAGACATTATTTTTGTATTAAATTAACTTGTTAAGAAGGTGAAGCTCTCCTCCGATGTTTGGAGGAAGTAAAAGTCATTGACCCCACCCCGAGGTCATTGGTTGAACCTCATCTTGAGAATGACATTAATTAAGTCTCGATGCAGTATCTTTAAGACACTCTTCTCATGTAAGAATAAAGACTGAATATCTGTTTTGGAGGCCTTGACTGAGGTGTTGACATTTATAATTTATCAATCTGAATGCTGACTGATTATGAAGTTTCTACCTGTGACAATCCTCTAGGGAATTACTTCTATCTGAAATATTATCAAAGTCATAAAATAGTAATTTAAGGCCCTATATACATATTGCTTAATTTGATTGCCACAATCAAAACAAACCACATGATTGTAGACAAGTTTTTGTTGAAAATGGATCATGTCATTAGATAAAATGTTTACACGTTCGTGTGTTTTTTTTTACAAACTAGAAGATGAACTTTAAGCCTTACTCAATTATGTAATATACATTGAAAACAAAAATAGAGTTGTGATTAATTACTGCATTGTTCAATGAGTTTGAATTATCTTGAAATATACACTATTTACTGAGTTTATTTAAAAGAAAACTTATATTGTTTTATCTCTTATTTTACATTCCTTGGGCAAAATATACAAAGCTTTACTCAGTTACTGCCAGTCTGATTAACTACTTGTAGGATTAAAGAGAAATAATGGATTTTATTGAACTAAACCTTCATCTACATGCAACTTTGTTCCTTATGGGGGCTTATTCAGTATTGTGACTGGTAACACTGCATTAATCACATCCGATATTTGATCAAGTACAATATACCTGCAATTTGATTTAATCATCTTCGGTTTTCAACTGAGGCTGATTCAAATTGGTTGCTATAGCTACGGCTTTGACTGTTGCTAAGGGTGTTGCTAAGGGCGTCCTATACTTCAACACATTATGACGAGGCAATCCAGCCGTAGCTGTAGCCGCCAATTCGGACCAAGCATGATACTTCCTAGCTATTAACTCTTAAAATGAGGCAAAGTTTACCACTCAAATCTTGAACAATCGGTGTTGAGTTATTACTGGATTATTTTGATGGATTTAGGACAGCCCTTTGACATTCCAAAGGAAATTAATAATAATAATTACTCTAATTTAACAAGCAAACAAATACAATCTTAATGATATGATGACAGTTTACTAAGCTAATTAAGTACATTATGTGTTTCATTCATAGGCAATTAAAAGTTGTGACCTCTACAGGGCTTGAATTTATTGAGCTGCTTAAGCAGAAATTGGTGCTTACAGATTTTCTGTTAAGCAAAAATAAGCAGGAAACCAGTCATAGATGGTACATGTGACAATGTATTTTGGCTGGTAACCTTATTCTGGTAAGCAGAATTTTGTTGTGCTAAGGCTACTTTTTGTGCACAAGCAAGTCTATAAAATAGGGCCTAGGGCACAATGGCTTGTCTTGTTTAAATAAAGAATTATTGTGCTAACAGCCCGTAGGTTAACATGCAGCTTAATACACAAAATTTTGCAGAAAGGCTGTTTTTTGTCTTTATACATACCTAGTAGAGGATTTGATATTCTGTAAATGAAAGGTCTGTATTTTAAAGGAGTTAGGTAATTTGTAAACCATTAAGTTAATCTCTTGTTTGTCTTTCTCTGATGAGAACTCATCTAAACTCATCAAAAATGAAATCCCAGCCAGTCATGTTTTGATAACGTGCTTAATAATAATCATGAATATTTTTGGTTGTTTGTGTGTAAGATTAAATAGTGAATCAGAACACCACTGATGACCTTGAAAGTTGAAGGAGTCTTAATACATATCAGACATGACTGGAGATGCTTGAAGGATCACCATGATCTCTTCTACATCATTCTCATAAGGCTTAGAGTTGTTATTTGCTTCTGTGTTGGTAACCGTCTCCAAGATGGTTTGTAAAGCTCCTCTGCAGTTAGTATCGCTAAGCAACTGCCTCCTCTTACACAAATCTGTCATGAGCTGACCGAGCATCATCACCAGCAAAGCCAGGTCATGTTTATCCAGGTTGGCATCTTGAGATAACTTCAGTAAGTTATCTTGCACCTCATGATGGGTCCCGCTTCTGAAGAACATGTAGAAATCATTGGCGCGGGTATCAATGTTTATTTGTTGTTGACTGCCGTTGTTTTCCATCTTGTTTGGTTTGTGTTTCTCTGATGTTATTGAACGAAGACAGTCTTGTTAGTCCTGTGATGGCAAGGGTCAGGTGACTGATGTTACTGAATGCAGACAGTCTTGTTTATCCTGTGATGGTAGGTGGCAGATGATTTTCAAACTCTCGTTGAGGCAAAGTCTTTGAGAAAGCTGTAATATTATAAGAAAGTGAAATGTAAACATCAATTGGAATATTGCTATAGAATAAGTCAGAAAATAGAAACAAAAATTGCAAACTGCTTACCAACCAGAAGGACCTGTGCAAAGAAATAGTTAATGCCCCAACGTTTCAACCCCAGCAGAGTCTTTCTCAAAGGGTAAATGAAAACACAACACACTTAAACAAATATACAGTACTGGTGTAACAAAAGCAGTCAAGTGGAAAGAGATGAAAAGAAAAGTCAGAAAGCGTGCAGAAAAAAGCAAGGGATGATCAATGAAGAATGAGACAATGGGGTAAAGGGCAGGAGTTGGTTTAACCACAAAGGTTGGAAACACAAAAAACAAAATCAAAGATGAAAAGAGGGAGAACAAGTAATTAATTAGTGAATAAGACAGACTAACAATTTGCTTAACATTTCCTTCTTGGGTGTTCAGACCATGAGGTTGAATGGTCTGGAGGGTGTGGTCCATAGTTTCTCCCTACTCAGACAAACAGTCTCTTTCTAGATAATAAAAGTGAAGTTATTCTCATTGCAGCTAAAAACACCTGTACCTACCTTTATTATATGCCACGTCACACTGATATTGACGATGCACAAAAGTGGAAACAATAAATTTATCACAGTTTTCATAATGAAGTATTTCAGACAGCTTGCCAAAGGTTACTTAGATTTATGAATGATTCATAATATGTAAATCCAGACAGCTTGCCAAAGGTTACTTAGATTTATGAATGATTCATAATATGTAAATCCAGACAGCTTGCCAAAGGTTACTTAGATTTATGAATGATTCATAATATGTAAATCCAGACAGCTTGCCAAAGGTTACTTAGATTTATGAATGATTCATAATATGTAAATCCAGACAGCTTGCCAAAGGTTACTTTAGATTTATGAATGACTCATAATATGTAAAATATGTGGAAATATTCAGCATACATGTATCACCAGAAAGACTCTGCTAGGGTCGAAACGTCAGGCCATTTATACATTAGGACCTTTTGGTTGGTATGCAGTTTGCAACAGCTAATTTAATTTTCTCTAATAAATGACTCCATACTGGATTGTAATGCAGTGTACTCTACCTGAGTAGAAAGAGAAGTACCTGTAGATCTTGTATTGTATTGATTCAGACTTAGGCCTAATTTGCGCAGTAAGCACTGAATTCTGCTATAAGCACAGCCATTATAACCCTGATCTCATCAAAGATACATAGTAAATAGGTGTTAACATTATGCAGGTAGACTTGTCTCTAAATAATGAACCCACTGCAAAACAAGTGATGGGACTAACTCTTCTTTTGTTCATTGAACCTGACCTTCCAACATAACGACAGCCATATAATCTTAGTCTTTCTGTATACAGGCATGATATTCTTCCTACTTTATTCTGATTTCCGATATTTTTGCTCTTGGAAAAATAAAAAAAGTTGTGATTAAGTAGCCTAAAAAGTCTATTAAAGTCTACACCATGTGTAAATGTAGGCTAGCCCTTTTTCTTGATAAACTGTTCCTACTTTTTTTCAAGGGCCAAGTATCGTGCCTTGGTGTATAATACAGATTAGATGTACTTATCCTGCATTGTTGTTTACATATAATATGTACATGTAGTTGAGTGGGTTTTGTCAAGGCTAAATCCAACAATAAATTGTATTTTCAACCACTACAAAGTGAAGTTGTGGTACAGGTTGAGGTAAAAAGGTGCAACATTAGGTATTTCCATGTTCCATGCTGAATGGCATGGTTTGTTTAGTAGGCATTGTGTAATGGTAGGCACTAGCCAGTGTATAATGGTAGGCAATTGATGAGTCTTATCTTCAAGCAAACTTAAATCCTCAATTCTGATTGGTCGACCCATAGTAACAAGAGGTGTAATCTAAACTTATATCACACGGCCCATATCACACCCTGTGTATTGCGCTGTTCTAACTCTGCATATTGCGCTATTGTAAGCAAAGTATCTGCAAAACATACAGCTTTTCCAAAACCGAGTTTTAATCTGTGTGTCAAGTTGGCTTGAAGACATTCGTTATGGATATAGGGACTCTATATGTTTTCCGTTGTCCACTTCTCTTGTGTGTTTACTAATAACAGTGTAACCACGAAACATGCATTGTACACCCTTCATTTTAAAAGTAGGATTTGAAACTTTGCATGGTGGAAGTATAACTAAGAATGGTTTGTGGTAACACCATGTTAAAATCTCTTTTGAGTATAGTGTTGGTTCTGAACAGAACCGGTGGTTAACGAAGGAACAATTCAAATTTTTTTTACCATCTCCGATGTAATTCTAAAATAGATAACATCGTATTTTTTTTACTTGAGCACACCAAAAAAAAACACAGAAAAAAAGTGTAGTCATTAAAAGAGTAGTCATTAATGTGTTGTTTATGTAACGACACAAAGGGACCCTCAAAAGTGAAATAAGCACTGTAAATAGAAGGGAAAGAAGGGGGAAGAAACCAAGACAACAATGGGTCATTGTGGATTTCTGTTGTCTATAAACCTTATGCATTGACGTCATCACGCCGCCATCTTAAAGGTAAAACGATGACGAAACAATGGAAAACGCACATCTTGTACGCGCGACGCAGAGGATGAGCCATGCAATCTCTTTTGACTAGCCAAGGGCGCCCTAGTCAAATGACGTCATGTGCATAAGGTCTATTGTAGTTCATAGAATAGCAACAGTATCTAGTTAGAGCTTATTTGATCATTGATGGGTTGATCATTTGTGTGTGTGAAGGCTCCTTGCCCTTGACATTAAACCTCTGTGATAAACAAAGACTTTGTTCTGCACTACTTGAGCATATCAGTTGAAGATCTCAGACTTCATGTTTTTCACACAAACATTGTTGATGTTTAAATATTAATACCTCAAGTGTTTATTTCAATGTGTTTTCAGAAATAAATATAAATACAACAGTCTCTAATAACCATGGCAAAGAGCCAATCATTTTAAGTTTTCAAATGATTTCATGTTTATTTTGAAGGTAGTCTGATAACAAACAACATTAACTGATGTACTTGGACATTTGTTGAATCATCATCATTGTAGCACAATGATCATCCGGAGTGTTTTGTAGGACCAAAGGGAAACTTGATGTTGATGTATGATCATGTTTCATGTATCTTACATTAAAATGTTACATGACTCATTTGCAGAGGATGTAACCAATATTATACCAGGGTTAGATGACTCGAATCATGGCTTAAAGGTATTGTACACTTTTGGTAACAGCTCAAAATCAGTGTCCACATTTTGTGTGATTAAACGTATGCATGAACAAACAAACCTGTGAAAGTTTGAGCTCAATTGGTCATTGAGGTCACGAGAAAATAGTGAAAAGAGATCTTATGTGTTTTCTGTTTTATCAAATTATTGCGCGCGATAATTACTATTGTTTTACTCGTTTCTCAGAAACGATAGCATTTTAGGCAGAAATATTTTAAGGAACCCTTTCTACCATTACTTTCTTTAAATCATGTTAGTTATGTGTGAATCTGTGAACATTTTGTTTTTCGATCTTACCAATAGTGTACAGGGCCTTTAAAGGAATGAAAAGCTGCAATTATACACCATCCAAATAGTTTCCTCCAGGTACTGAACAATAAACATTGAAGACGAGTATAGAGTTCAAAACATCGAGACCACAACATTTCCTCTCAGAATCAACATTTCTCCCAAAAGAGATTTAATACCCGCAAGTTGACTATTTATAGTTCCCTTATCATCCACACCATGAAAAGCTTCAAACAACACTTACACATTGAAATGTTCAAGATAGAAAGACAATGTCACCCAAGTTGTTTAATGAGGCTGCATCATTCCAGGGCATTTCCAGGCAGGCAAGATACTACACTACTGGTCATTATGAGAAAGTGTACTGTATCTAGTAATAACCATAAAATCAAGAATATAGCTGAACAAGTTTGTATCAAAGGTTGATAATAAGTGTGAGGTGCATTCTCCAGAAACTGTAGGCCTAAGTTTGTCTTCTGTTGAGCTGTGTACAAATCGTTCCTGCAAGAACTGTAGGTTTTGTTGTCCTTTTAATCATGTAATGTCCCAGTTTTATGGTTTGTACATTGAAAAAAGCAGGTGGTGGGTTCGAATCCCACACAAGGCAGGCCTATCTGTAGGTACCTCATGTGCACAATGTACATGTATCAATGTTTTTTGAATACTCATGAGAAAGTACTAATTATTAGCCCAAGTCACCTTTATTATCACCACACTCGATGTTTGGTTAGGCTGTATAGGCTATACGCACAAATCTTTACAAGCAACCTGACTCCAAAATGGCAGAACACACAGGTAGAAAACTACTCCTTGTGTGGTGAGATGTTAATGCATAGTGCAAGCCCCTCCTTCAACAACTCCACTGGCTTCCTATTCAAGAACTATTATCTTCAAGTTGTTAACCAGACATGTAGAAATGTTGGAATGAAAGTGCTTCTCCTGACCTCACTGAACTTATCACTCTGTTCGAGCTCAGATACAAGGAATCTCACAAAACCTCAAACCAGATACTCTTCATCTGCCAATGTTTTATGCAGCTGCTCCAAACCTTTGGAACAATCTCCCTTATCAAAATAATACCATTTAACTTACTGAATCCAAAACATCAATTAAAATTCACCTTTTCCAGACTTATTTCACTTTTAAAAGCTATTTATTTCATTCATTCATTTTGTGTTGTAGATTGTTGATTGTTGTATTGTTAATTTGCTGTAAAGCATTGAAATACCTTTTTTGCTTGAAGGAACATTACAGAATTGGTAAGAAAAAAACTTGTAAAATATACTTTTGATCACAGATTTACATAAAACTTACACGGTCTAATGATGATGATAGTAGAAAACATCCCTTGAAATATTTCTGTTTGAAGAGCCATATTTGATGAGAAATGAATAAACTAATTTTCCGATTGGAGTTTATTGCTCAGTGAGCGTTTTATTCATTTGTTGAACCTATATGATTTCATGCAAATGTGTAATCGGTTTTTCACTATTTTCTTGTGACCCAGATGGCCGATCGATCTCAAACTTCCACAGGTTTGTCAGTTTATGTATATGGTGGATCACATAAAGTGCTTACACCATGTACACTGCCAGCAACTGTTTTGTTAGCAAAAACCAATTCTGTAATGTTCCTTTAAGCATGCTAGATAAGTGCTTGGATTATTATTATTATATTATTATTATTATTATGTAGTAGTAACTACTCATATGTACATGAGTGAAGTTACATTAACATTTAACCCTGATGCAATAGAGGAATCTGTGCACATCAATGCCTAATTATAAATCATTTTCTACTGTGGAAATCTGCATCAGTAACAATCCAAGGATATTATGCGCTCTCCTTTCAGCACAGAGTAAGGCCCTGAGTGATGGATTGAAGCTATTCGACCCTACATGATGTAACTTCACTCATGTACATATGAGTAGTTACTACATAATAATAATAATAATAATAATATAATAATAATAATCCAAGCACTTATCAAGCATGCTTAAAGGAACATTACAGAATTGGTTTTTGCTAACAAAACAGTTGCTGGCAGTGTACAAATGTACATGGTGTAAGCACTTTATGTGATCCACCATATACATAAACTGACTGTGTACATTCTGCATTAAACAGATAATTTGCAAAATCAAAAGCTCACTTACATGATTGAGTTGATTGTGTTCCCAGTTGTCAGTAAGAATACATCACAGAGTTGTTGATACTCTTGTTCATCCACCAATGCTGTGTGTTGGGTTTGTACTTGTATTTAAAGGCCAATGTTTCACAATGTTGTTAAAAAACCTACGCAGCAAATTGCTATGAGCAATACTCTAGCATCCAAATATGGAAGTTGTCAATCCTTATTTGGAACTTGTTATGAGCTATGCATTACTATATAATGGATTTCACATAGGTGGAATCCCCTGATTGTAGGGTTTGGTTAAATGTGTGCAGTAGACTATGCCTGAGGCCAAGTAAAAAAACTTACGAGTTTGTCGTTCCCGCCCGCCTCCTTTTTGGCTGCCGCCTCCTTTTTTCGGCCGCCGCCTCATTTTGTTTACTATTACTGTGGCAAAACTACCCTAACATAGATGAAAGACTCTGCCTTGTTACGATCAAACTTCTAAATTTATTTTAGAAATGATTTAGAGAGTCTATAAATCTATGAAGTTTAACGTTCTGTAGCCTATATCCCTGATTTAGAGAGTCTATAAATCTATGAAGTGTAACGTTCTGTAGCCTATATCCCTGATTTAGAGAGTCTATAAATCTATGAAGTTTAACATTCTGCAGCCTATATCCCTGATTTAGAGAGTCTATAAATCTATGAAGTGTAACGTTCTGTAGCCTATATCCCTGATTTAGAGAGTCTATAAATCTAGATGAAGTTTAACATTCTGCAGCCTATATCCCTGATTTAGAGAGTCTATAAATCTATGAAGTGTAACATTCTGTAGCCTATATCCCTGATTTAGAGAGTCTATAAATCTATGAAGTTTAACATTCTGCAGCCTATATCCCCGATTTAGAGAGTTTATAAATCTATGAAGTGTAACGTTCTGTAGCCTATATCCCTGATTTAGAGAGTCTATAAATCTAGGAAGTTTAACGTTCTGCAGCCTATATCCCTGATTTAGAGAGTTTATAAATCTAGGAAGTGTAGCCTATCCCTGAGGGGGACTCATCTACAGTCCATGATGAAACTGTTATCAATCATACTTGAATTTTTTTTTCATTTTCATACAATTATCACTCCCTTAGATAAATGATTACGCTTCCAAAAAACTATGTTGATTTCTCCCTTTAAATTCAAGTAAATTATCAACTATTGCATGGTGGAGACAGTTTGTGCAAGCTTCGATCTCCCCTTGCGAAATAACTTGATGGTTTGTGACTGTACACATCATCCCTACGACATGATAGTGGATTTCCCCATGTGAGAAAGAAAGTAAACCTGATATTAGATGATGATCTTATGCTAATGTGAGCCAAGTCAGTTTGCTTACATTATTATTGGCCACATGTTAATTGCAAGCACTCATGTAGTGCACACAAATTTTCACTGTGTGAGCATTGTGCACTTAGATATGATGCACTAAATAAAAGGGCATGGAAGCAAACCTTGTTTGAAGCAAGCTTACATGTACACGTTGTATCATGTTTTTGCACATGCACCTTTTTCTATGGTGTGCACTATTTCCTAAACATAAAATACAAGTAAATACATACAAGTAAAAACATGCTATGGGCTAGTAAAAACCTCTTCTCAACTTGCCCTGTGGGCTTCTAAAAACTGTGCAACCTACTTGTTTAAAATGCTCTTTTCTGCCTTTTCAGATGTGAATATCTAATGTATAAAATGTGTTAATCGTTATTGAGTATGTAAATACATGTACAACTTCATTTGATCATTAAACTGGTTGTGATCGTTAACATTAACACATCAGAACATTACATTTATGGCAATTCCTGTTAACAATATGGGCTACTAAAACTTCCTGGGGGCAAGTAAAATGCACAGTTTACTGGCCCAGCGGGCTACTTTACAAAAAGCTTAAGCGCAAGGCCTGACATCCGTTGTAATATACACAGTACTGAAAAACAAATAAACTCAAACAGTCACCCGAAACAACAAATATTTATGTACCTTTGGTGGCAGGATACATTTCCCAGGGCTGTCTTTGCAAACTGCAGCTGAAATATAATAAGCCAGTGGTATCTGTAGATCACTTTACCCTTGTCTGCTGAACTGTTGACCTGACATTTAAAGACCTTGTAAAAAATAGTGTGTTCCCAGGGAGTGCACTTTGAACTCTAGCTGCTGTGTTTGTTTGGAAGCTTGCCTGTCATGACAGGTACATTTAAATGACCTTGATTCAGTTTGTTTGGTTGTCTACCCTGGTTGCGTGTGTAGTTCAATAGTGAATTGTTGTTGTTTGCTACAGCTGTTGCTTAGCGTGTGACAGACAGGAAGTAATGACACATTGTGTCATTCATTTTAATTTATTGTAGGATTTAAATTGATTCTTCTTTTGTGAATATATTTAAATCTTCTCAGGCTGTTGAGGTTGCATCATTTGGACGAGCAAAAACAACATTTATAAACAAGTATAGTGTGAACGTTGATACTATTGAAGTAACAATTGTAGAGAACATTACCACAATCATTAAGAATATTGCCAAAACTCTTGGAAATGTTAACATAATCTTGAGACCATTTCAACTGAATATGATCTTTCAGAGAAGTATTTTGGGAAATGATTTGTGCTTAGGGAGTTAGAATCAGCTGAGTGTATTTTACTTTCTCAATAAACTTAACACCCGGTTGTTTTTCCTATTTTTTGTTGAGTCAGAATTTATTTTAAAACATGGCAATATTTGTTATTTGAAGTATAGTTTCCTGTGTTTTAACAAGTATAGAGTGTGTAGTTGTGCAATTTGACTATTTTATGATTGTTTGAGTTTGACTATTTAAAGACATTTGTAGATAAACTGTTGAAAGAAATTATATTAAACTGTTAACTAAAAAGAAATTTGATTTTTCTCAGTTTAATTTGATCACAATTGTACTCAGGCAGTGTTGCACCAGTTCCCCCCTCCCCCCATCTTTGTGAGGTTTAGTTGTTTACAATTATATCTGTCTTGTCATTTTACTTAATTCAATTGTTTACTTTTATTTGGGGATGGGGGGTTGTTACATACTATTTTGTACCCAGATTTTACTAGATATCCAAAGTTTTTACCTACCTTAATCTCACCAATGATAGAGCAGGCTAATATTTGTAGCCAAACCCTTGTTTTTTTTCACTTGACGTAATTAACAAACACTTAATTAAGTTGAAGAGGGGTGGGGTATATCAGGTTGAGGGAGGGAGGAGTTGAGGTATTGAGATTACTGATGTGGTATTTGTACACTCTGATCATACTTAGATGACACCATCAAAGCGACATCCTGAAGCAATAAGTGAAGCTAGAAGGAGAGTACATCATCTGATAGATGAAGCCTTTTCATTGGTTGGTTTACCTAAGAATGCTGTCTCACCAATTACTCCCATAGTAACAGATGAAGGGAAATCAACAGCAGACGATAAGGTAGACAGGCCTTGTGTTTATTACTGAAAGTGTTTAAAATTAGACAATTTTATCAGATTCATCATTTGAACACAATTTGTGGCTGTTCAACTTCAAGATATTACAGAGTGGGGTATTGTTATTCAATTGAAAAAACACAAGACAGACAGACTTGTCCAATCATGAGTTTACTGGCCTGACACTTAAAGTCACTGGCCTCGGGCCTGCGGTCTAGTGTAAAATTGAAGTCTTGATTGTGATAAAAATAAAGGGCTTCTGAATGAATGTGCCTATGGATTTAAACAATAATTCTTGTTATATTTTCACTACTTTGTCCTTTTCAGTTGTTTGTGAAGGATAAAGATGAAGGTTCATACTCTACAATGTAAGTATATTATTCTATACAATTGTGGGATGCATATGAGTATACGATATAGCAGAATATAATTACTTGTTGAAATCTGGACTATTTTTATAAGGCGAAGCTGAGTGACACAGAACAGTCCAGATTTCACTGAGTAATTATATTCTGCTATATTATTGTACGAAAAAAATGCATCCTATTTGTTTTATATACCTCACACATACATCTTTGTGATTTGATAATTTTCATATAATTCATAATTTGTTTCAACAATAAATAATAAAGAGGTTTGAACAGTTTATAATTTATAAGGTCTAATACAGCTGATAAAGACATCGTGGAGCTGTTTGAGACCAGTTGGCTAAAGCGCATTCAGCGCTTATAACCCCTTTTCTTTATGATAAAGTACACTGGGTTCCTTTACGTGCATTACACAACATTACGGCTTTACGTCCCATCCAAAGGACGAAGCAACAATGGTTAAGTGTCTTGCTCAAGGACACAAGTGTCACGACCAGGACATGAACCCACACTCTGCTGATCAGAAACACCAGAGCTTTAATCCGGTGGTCTTATCCGCTTGGCCATGACACGCCACATACATGGCAAATAAGTATGACACATGAATAGTGATCCACCAATCAAATGACAAGGATCTATAGAACAACTTATTCAATGCTAATCAAACAATCCTTTTTGAGGGCTGCAGAATTTAGTTTTTAATTGTGCATTTCTAAATGTTAGAATGATAATTTGATTTTGTATTTTATTGAGGTCAAAGTTGAATTTTGTTGTTCTGACATTTCAGGAAAGACAGCAGGACTTTCATCACAGAACATCAAGACAGAAAACAAAGTAAGAAGGAGGTGATGATGGAGGGACTCGTGTTGTTGTAGTTCCAGTTACTCATGTACCAGATAAGACGTCAGACGTCATATGGAATCCGTACAATGCAGAAGATGAACTCAATCAGCTAGAAAAATCTCAGCAATTGGTAAGGAGTCAGATTCTTCATTTTAATAAAATTAAATATTTAAAAAAACAAAAAAAAAATTCTGCCATCACGTGGATGTGCTGGTCATGGGCAGTTTTTCCTGTAGTACATGGATTACTTGAAGTTATTGATTGTGTAAGGTTTCCCATGGTATTGCAATAACCATTCTTAATATTGGAATTGTGTCTAATGTATTTTTCAGACCTCATCAGTTGCAGGAAGAGTGGATGTGAAATACAAACATGATGAAGCAAGTCATCTTAATATGCCTTATCCTTTAAGTGTAACAACACCTTCTCATGAACCATGGATGAAAAGGCTTACTGCTCCTAGAAATCCTGACCAAGAACAAGCACTAAACCAAAGAACATATTCTGATGAACACAACGTCGAAGCATTTCCGGAGCAAAGCAGAAGTGTTAGACGACACTTAACTGATGTAGACACGTCTCAGCTTGATGATCCATATCTTGACCCATACCTTAAGAAGAGTTCTCATAGTGACTTAAGTGGGAGTGTTAACTTACCGGAGTATCCCAATGCTGCATCAGAAGAAGATCCTTATACAATGAGAATGTCTAGAGAAAAGAAACATACTGCTTCATCAAACCCAGATCATAAACAAGATGGTATGTTATCCACTATAGCAATGGAGCGTAGAGTTGGTAAACCAATTACTGATGGTTATGATGAGATTGATGTATCAAGAGCTGCAGAGTCCTCTTATCTAGTAGCTGCAATAAGAGATGAGTTAATACGATTAGCTAAGAAGACCGATCAGAATGATAGTAATGTATGATCACTCATAGATCTAATCATCTAATCATCTAATCATCTAATCATCTGATCATCTAATCATTTATTGTTTTAAGTGCCCACCACTTTCAATTTATGGCTCTTACCACTATGGCCCTGTATGAAATTCCAGCTTGGGCTTGTGCTTTCAATCAGGCAGACAGATTCCAATCTAAAGCCAAAGTCCAAGCCATGGTTTTTGATGTAGGGCTTATGTCAAACAAGGCAACTTGCAGGGACCAGTGCAACAGTTGCGTTTTAAATTTACTTTCTGTCATGTCTAATGTATTAATGAAGTGATACTGTTGCATTTACCTTCAAGTTGCAATCTGTTTAAATTGCAGGGTTAGGCATATGCTCATGAGGCTCATGTTACTTGGAGCTTTGGGTTTGGTATTGACTTCACGTTTGATGACTCAGTGTGACTGTAAATATTTGCTGTTGTTTAGTTTTGTCATCTTGCTGTGTGAATTGCACTTAACCTGTCAGTGTTAATTTATTTGCATAATAAGCCAATTCATTCTTTTATCTGATATTTCAAGTTGCCTCTTGAAACAAGATTTTACTTGATGTTTGATACTTTTAAACATTAAAACAAAACAGAACCCAGCTGGTTAAAAAGTTCAATTTGCATCTATTGTTGAGAGTTTAAATGAGTTCAAAATTAATACAGAAGACACTGTATGATCAACTTGGATCAATCTTAATATTAGGGAATATTAATGTTTGAATTAAATGGAGACTGTATTCAAATTATATATTCAAATTTTATTTAAATTTTCAGATTGATTATTCTTAGTGTTTTTAATTAAAGTGTGCTTTTAAACTTGAACTTATTGCTGAAAAATTATCTTCTTTACAAAGTTATAAGATTATTATCTTGTGCATTTTTAGAGATGTGGAAATTTACAGTCCTTTCAAACTTGTAATGTTATTCCACAATTATTTGCAACTTTACATCAATTTCTGCCAGTGCTTGTTATTAGAGGGGTGCATTTTCAAAAAATCCCCAGAACATTTCTATTATATTGTTTGTTCATTATGTATTTATTGATTATTTATTTAATATTTAATTTCCAGGGTTTAAAGTATAAGCTGATATGCCTCGTACTTATTGTTTATTTATTTAAATCTTTGAACATCTGCCAAATCGAGTGCCCTAATTTACTGAACTGGGTATAACATCTGTTTTTATATTGTAGTCCAATTTTTAGTTTCATTTTATCGTCCTATTTATTTACTATCAAAGGTGGAGGGCGAGCCTGCCACTATGAGATGAAATGAACAAAGAACCAAAGAGAATTCTACGACGAAATGTTTATTTTTGATCAAAGGAGTCCATGGATGAAGAGCTGAGATTTGTTTTAAGTTTATGGACAAAAAGTTAAATAACATTTTTTCGTGCAAATTAGTCAATTATTTTTTGTATATTTTTTCCAGAAAGCAAGATTAATTATTCTTTTTTGATAAGCTACACACCAAAATGAGTTTATAAGTAGTCTACTGTGAATTAAACCAGAAAACGGTGGTAATTATTTCATTTTAAAATCTTACAGAGTACTCTGGTAATTAACAATTTAGTTTACGTTATTCTCCAGTACTGTAAAAATGAAACTATAAGTTGTGGAGATAATTCTTTAACAGTTAAAGACAAAGTACAAGATAGTTATTTATCAAGAACACAATTTGAAAGCTCCCTAACTATAAATTCATAACACTACCAGTCCACCACAGATTATGACTTCAGTTACTTTGCTTTCTCTCTCAATACCCCTTTAACGCTTACATAGTGAAGTATGTGAGGGTTGGTGGAACTATAGCAATGAGGTACACGTTGAGGTGTTTGTTTGTTTGTTTGTTTGTTTGTTTACTTTGGGGTTGGGCGAACTGACCCAAATAACAATGTTTTAACCGCAGAGAGATCTTTGATTCTTTGCAAAATGATTGTATTAAAACATTTCCCTAATTTTATAAATTATTTACTTTAAATTTAAAGTTGAAACATTCATTGATCCACTCCTCAAAATCTTACTTAAAATATTAAAATAATTAGCCCATTCGAATTAAAATGACACAATGTAATGCCAATCTTTAGTTAATCTGGTTTTGAACACTTATTATTATTATTATTATTATTATTTTTTTTTTGGGGGGGGGGGAGGTCGTTCCAACAAGTTTACATAAAATAGTGAGCAAATGTTTTGATCAAAAGAGTTGCTTGCTGAAATGGCATCCGGTGCACATTTCACATTAAGCCCGCATGCCCCTGCACCATTAGCTTCTTTTATCCTCATATCCTGTATTAAGACATCTGGGCCCAATTTCATGGCTCTGCTTACCGTAAGCAAAGAATCGGCGCTTGCGGAAGCAGGGAATTCCGCGCTTACGTCAAGCGTATTTCACGGGTTAGCGGGGAATTTCGGCTTGTGCGCGTGCGTACTCCACGTTACTAGGCATTCTACGCTTACACAGCTAGCGCAGAAATTCGGCGCTTGAACAGTAAGCGGAGAATGGTCACCGCAAGCGCAGAATTCGGCGGTAAGCAGAGCCATGAAATTGGGCCCTGCTCTAGCAATGCAAAGGTCGTGGGTTCGAATTCCACCGAGTGATTTGCCTGGGGATTTTTTTCCTGAGCTCGTTAAAGTACTGAGTATACATGTACAGTGCTTAATACACATCGATGTAAGGGTAAAACCAAATTAAACTAATTTATCCTCTCCCAATCATATTAGCCTATAATAATAACCTTGCGTTATCATAGTAAATTACACTAAAGAGAAAGCGTATTCCAATTCATTACTGATTTGGATTGTACTTCCAGAACAGAAATTGCATTTTGTTGCAAAGTGAATTGATTACATAACCGTTTGTTCTGGTAAACCATTCTTCACAATCGGGGTTTGACATTCTTTCTTTTGACCAGTTTCGCCCTTCATTCCAATTAGTGTCAGGGCCAGAGGGTATAGAGCGCCTAAGGTGCAAGATAGGGGTTGCAACAAGAGTTACTCGTTGAAATAGCGTCCAGTGCACATTATTTTCACAAGTCGGCCCGAGTTGCCCAACTTGCACCTTGGGCGTTCCATGATCTTTGGCAGGGCGTGATCAGAGTGAAACCTTGTGATTCAAATGCGCGCGCTCTTGGCTGGACGTACAGGTTAAGGTCTCGTACACTGTGTCGGTAGGACCTGCAGCAAGAACTGCATTTCAATTTACCAATTTATAGGCAACCATTATGGACTGCACTTGAATGTTCACGAAAGATTGTGTTAGCGGCATGGATGCTAGTGGTGACAGTTGATACGGTGAGTTCAACTAAAGACATAAACGGAGCATAATTATTGCCACGGTGTTGATATTAATTTGAGGAGTATTTGTTGTGCTTAGCTAGTTTTTGTGCTTAAGCAGCTCTATGAAATTGAGCCCTTATCTATGGGTTGTCATTAGTTTAATTAACCCTCTTGCTGTCTGGCCATTCAATACCATTCAAGTGGTTTTGAATGATAGATAAACTATGTCAGCCTGCAATATGATACCATGAGGGAATGCATACGTACACAGTCTGACAGTACACAGTTCTGTGCACAGTTGTGCCACCGTACACAACCTTGGCAGTCGAATGGTTTCAAATGGTTGGTCAACTCACTGAAAATTTTTGCCAAGAGTCATTGAGATTAGGAGGGTTAAGGGACGAAGGATTGATAATCTATTTAGTAAACCTCTACTTATTATTCTACAACAATGACTTTATTACTTAATCCATAAATGCAAAACTAAACATTCTAGAAATTCACGGACGTAACATTTTGCAGTGTGATACTGTTATGTTACTTTTAAAGTTGATAGTGATATTGACAATGCCACGATAGCATATGAGCTAGCTATTTTACGTTATTTTTGGCCCAGTATTTTACCCCTGTATCTGCTATATTTGTACATAAATAAAGCGAGACGGAAACTTCAATATTTATTCATTGTAATTACTCAAAACGTCGACTCGGAGTCCTTGTCTTGATGTAAAACTTTGGTTCTTTCTTTCACAAATTGCGCCCTCTAGGTCAGCTCATAGGCGAGTCTTGTTAAACAACACAGGGCTAATGTCTGGGAGGCGGTCTAGTTCATTCAACATTCCAACCAATTACTGTATTGACTATTACAAAGGCTAACTTTACTTAATAACATTCTTTAAATTCTCAGACAAAATACTTTAAATCAGAAGTCTTGCAGCAGACGCTGTAAAATTGTTTTAAATCTAACATTACGAGTTTGACTGGAACACTTTCACGTAAAATACATTTCATTTTACACAAACGACCGAGGATTTTACAAATTAAATGTAGATTGAATCACTTCTCCTGTAGGTTGATAATGTTGCAATAACATTGTTTCAAGTAATTTAAAATACATAAAAGCCTATACACTAAATTTATATCATTGACTTAATTATTAAACAAGCAATCTAGACTACAAACACGAAAAATCAAGAATGTATTTTCTTCTCATCATGAAAACTGTTGTTGTTTATAGACTGAAATGTCAGTTTGACCAAATCAGTGATTCAACAGTGTCCAAACTTTGACCAAATCGATGATTCAACAGTGTCCAAACTTTACAATTTCCAAGATGCAAAGCTAACAGCTTCTGTTGGTAAAAGCTGTCCATCTGGTGAGAAGGCTTCTGTAGTCAACACCATATCTACAGTTACAGACAGTAAATACATGTGACGAGTTAGTAATAATTATTTTTACCACGCTATAATTAAAAGAGATGACCAAACATCAATGTAAGGATTTAAATTTCAAGCATTCAGTAAAAAACTTCACTACAGACTATTTTTAGTTCAGCTCTTACGTGTGGTTGTGTGTGTTGTAGTTCTTGTCTTAATCTTGAAGGTTGTGAGTGGATGATGCTCTGGCTCTGAAGATGTTGAGATGGGAACAATCCGATTTCTCTTCTCTGAGCTCGTCTTCTAATTATAGTAAATAAACCATAAATAATTATATTTTCTTCATAAAAAATGTATTGCATTATTTATCTTATGATAAGTGTCGTTGCGAATACAAGGTATGTTGATGGTTATATCAAATGAATCACAGAGAGTGATTTTCTGACTGTCGCCGCACTGCGTATATAAGACAAGTTGAATTAATTTATTGTAGTCACCATTCTTAAAGTTAACCTCAGTTTATTAAGTAATAGACCCTTGCACAAAGCACAACGCTGCTGGCACGCTGAGGTCACGCGCACGTTTTTACGCACCAAGAGCAGCTGTCGTCCAATGATCTGCCCCCTTCTGTATCACTGAGGGTGCTGTTTTTTAGAGTGTGACGTCATGCAAGGGTTCTATGGCCCTTTTCGAATCCACGGCTTCGGCTCCGGATTGGGCTTCAGGCCCAGTTTTCTTGTCTGAAGCCCTGACCGCAAAGCATGCGTAAGTTAAAATAATTGAGGGAGCCTATAGCTAGCCTGAGCCGATTTTGGAGCCGAAGCCGTGATTTCGAAAAGGGCTTATGAGTCACATTGATCCCCACCCTAGACGTTCATAAAATAATACAAACCGTGGAGAAGAAGTTTTCAGCGGTTGATTGCTTGGATATATCTCCCCGCGTCAGTGCCCGTTTCTCTCTACTTCGCTGAATAGCGTTGCGAACCTGTCAAATTATTACCATGTACAACAACTATTATATAAGAATCATGCATTCATTGTACTTTCTATGATTTTAGTTATGTAGAATGCGCTTCGCAAAGAATTTCTTATTGTTATTTTCTTAGATTGACGTTCGTCACAATATTCATAACAACGCAAAACTTAATTGGCTCGTTGAAATTGTATTCAATCAAAATCAATAGAAAACAAAAGTTTCGATAGTTTTATTATATTGGTGACTATCATTAATCATTTTGTTCTTACCTCACTATTGAATGCACAGTAGATTAGAAAGATGAAAACACCCTGCAAAATGATTTCAACGAAGGTTAAAAAATAATCAAAATAAAACATTTTAATGTAATTTAATTTAACGATTGAATAACATTTTACAAATCAATTGAAAGTTTAAATCGGATGGTTAACCAATGATATGGTATCTTTAGAATTGTTGTCTTTGCTTTCTTAGTTATCTGATTCAGGACATTCAAGGAATAAGGTATAACAAAATATTTTGTAACAGTTATTTTTTAAATTGTTTTTCAAAGGGGTCAGTTAAGAATTGGTCAACTAGAACGGTACCTTAACTATTATTATAAGTGTGTGATTTTATTTTGCATGTAGTTCAATGCTGAGACCTACCTGTAGTGCATTGAAGATAACGAAAAGATACTGAAAAATCAATGTCGCTGCATCCTGTGCCATAATACCAAAGATCCACGTCAGTCCAAGGATGGGCATCAAAAATAGCGCCCCCTTTAGTCCAGCCCTGTATTGAGATAAATGAGATGGAAACATTTTATACAGGGAAAAAAAACAATTCTAAGACTATGGTTTATGGTTAGGTTGTATGACTTACTTAACATGGTCGAATTCTTTGTCTTTCTTGGCTGCAGCTGAAGAAACAATGATCCTTACCACCGACGCAAGAACAAACATATTTACCTTCAAAAGACCAAATGAAAAGGAATGAACTGGTCATAGGAATAATTTAACACTTAAAACATGTACATGGATTATTAGTAGAACTAAAAGAAGCTCGAGGCCCTTTGGTACTGGGTGTTAACACGTCTACCCGGAGACTGTCTATAAGGAAAACAAATCAGACTTAGATACTTACCAACATGATTGTCAATGCCGGACCAATAAACGCCCAAATCACACCGCTCTCGATTGATAGCCAGCAACTGTAAACAAACAAATAAACAAATAACAAATAAACAAATAAACAAATAAACAAATAAACAAATAAACAAATAAACAAATTAAAAAGCAAATGAACAAACAAAAATAAACAACAAGGATTTGGATGCTTACCTGTATACAGATGTAACAATATTGGAAAGTTAAAAATCAAAATGTTTACAAACTTATAATTATGGCCCACTGCTACAAAAGATAAAAGGTGACACTACGAAGTGTCAGGTGCATTTGCAGGAGGTAAACAAAGGAAACAAGTAATATGAGTAATAATGAACAAAACACAAACATAACAACCCAGATTAATCAGAAATGAGCAGTACAAGAAACGACAAAATAGAATCTTGTAGACATGAATAATCGAGCTAAATATTTATATCTGATTAAATTGAGTCCATATCAGGAGTAATTTAAGTCAATTAATTCAAATTATTTATACATTTAAACTGTTTACCTTTCAAAGTTGACATAATTTTCCCACCTCGAACCAGCTGCAATGACAACCACAACAGCCGGCGCACCTATAAAGAAGTAGGGTACACACGGTTAGCATTTCATAAGTGAGGGTGTAAGACAGTTGACAGCAATGACAGTTGATTTGATCGTTTCCCGCACAACAAGCGTAGTGCATATAGAGCTTTTACACAACAGTGTGTTGTGCTTGTTTAGGGGCCATTTATTCGTTACTCCACAGAGCTGGTCTCGAGTACACCCTACGTGTAATTACAGTGCAGAAACTCTCCCAGGTATAAGTACGATACTACAATCACTCAAGTCGGTGCCATATTTATTAGTTATTAATTATGAAAAGGGCAAAGTTTGTTTGTCTCACCCCAACCCATGAGCATATATATTATCTTTCTGTCCATTCCACTGTTGAAAACTCGAACAATCTGAAGATAAAGATGCACTCCTTCAACCAACATCCAACAAAACATGGCTAGGAAAAAATAATGCATCAGTAGAGCAAACAAACGGCACACGATCTGCAAGGAAACATGTTGACATAATTAACTATACTAAGAATCTCTACGATCGAGGTGCAGTCACGTTTTCATAGACAGTTACCATACTAACACCATATAGCTCCATTCTAACATCACTGGCCGTTCAAAAAGTGAATCACCTCGTGAATTTCTTATCAAACTAAAAATAATTGACATGTAATGTACGGAGCGCTGGAGATGCCATCCAACTTGTTGAGATCCCGACATAATTTACTGCAAAATTATGACGTCATAAACGTAAGATGACGACATCCTGAGATGATTTATCTCGGACTGTCGTCTTCAAGATGTATTTCATCCCGGCATGACGACATCCTGAAAGTAGGATATTGTCTTCTCAATATAATTTATCTGTGTTTGCCGACATCTTGCAGTAAATTATCCCAGGATCTCAACATGTTTGATGGCACTTCCAGAGTTCCGTAGTAATGCAATATTAGTGGACTTAAATCTTTCCCCTAACGGGCTTCGATTACTGATGTCGTTAAAACAAGTGCATACCGTGATAAGTGATTGGTTCGGGAACATACCTGACTTTTAGTCGCTAAACCAGACAATAATAAGAGCATCTGAGCAACTAAAAGTGCTACAGATAGATTGATGTGAATCACAACACGATCAGACTTCAACAGGGATCTGTGTAAAAAACATTAACAAATAAATAGCACAGTTAGCTCGAAAATATAGCATTTTGTCATCTCATCAGAAAAAGCAACACATTAAAAGATAAACCACTGGTAACTGACCAACCCTATAGATTCTACGTAATGTTTTCATACTAATAGCAACGGCTTAATTTGAGTTTAACCAATTTTAGACATTAAAGTTATTTTATTTTGAGAACAAATTGAACATGCATTTGTTTTATCAAAAACACTAAAATTAATTGCAACATAGAAATAATTTGTGTTGATGGAGATTGGATTGCAGGCAATTGTTTGTAGATTTTGTATTATATCCTTAAGTTGCATGTTTAGACTTACCGTAAGGCAAGAAAAACCGCGAGTGTAGCCATCAAACCAACCAGAGAGAGGCCGCATAAGATGTACGTCAGATTCTTTAAGACACTTTTATCTGTATCTGAAATCTTTATATTGAATAGAGGAGGTTTAATAGGCATGCACCAGCAAAAATATTATTATTTTATTTATATATGTATTTATGTACATTTTTGAAATAGCAAACTTATTCTAGTTTCAAATAAACACACCATTTAAAACCAACCTGTGAAAGTAAGTCATCAGTTAATACGTAAGTCATGTCTGATTACAACGAGAAACGGTTGATGTTTTGCTTGTATTTTTGTTAATGTTCTTAATGCCCTTATTTTGAATGCTGTAATCGCAGTAAGCATTGACGAGGTGAAATGATAATAACTTGACCCATTTACCTGGAATGATCGAAGCTGCATAAGAATTCCGAAACTAGTTGTGTGATTACAAAAGCAACTAATGGACAATGGCTGGACGTCACTCAAAGAACATCCAAAACCACTCCACTGCATATTACTGATAATAAACAATGTATACAACTCATGGTGTTAATATTGGAAATATTTGTATTACTAAATCACAAGGAAAACCAACTGGGTAAATTTTTAATAACTTTGGGTTGAACAAAGAAAAATTGACTAGAGCGGGACTTGAACCTTTTATCTCCGGAATAACTTGCCTGCATGGAGGTCGCAGGTACAAGTCCCGCTCTAGTATTTTTTTTCTTTGTTCAACCCAAAATTAGTAATTGTTCATATATGTTTTGTGATATAACTGGTGACTAGTATTAGACACTTATATGTAAGACCTAGAATCAAGAACGGACGCATCACGTCCATTAAGGCAACGTTATGACATAGTATAAAATATTCCTTGATATTATGACACTTTTAATAAGTTGAATTTACGAGTGAGAAAAGTTGCCGTGACATGCAATATGAAGGAAACTAAAACTCCTACCTTATATTATTTCTATTCAGGAATGAACATACAGGTTCATCTTTTGATGTTCTTTCCTGGACATGAACAAAATTAATGATTAATTAAAGAATAAAAGAAATATACATCAAGCACGTCAAAAAAAAACATAATATATTTTTCCTTGTAAGGTAATCCAACTTTCTACATTAACTCTTGACTCTATATACTTTGCCAGAAATTATTTGTTTTATTGTTTAAGACGGGTTTATGTTATGATTTATTACCTGAAGAAGCTGAAATGTCAAGTGTACAGGTACAGATACGAGCTTGCCGCCAACTTGTAATGAATGAACATCACGTGACTACTCGGTGAATGCATAGACTTACTGAAAAAATACATATTACATTAATGTTTAACAGTGTACAAACTATGTTAAGAAACACAAGAAAAGCACTCAGCTCAACGACCAATAGGATTTGCGTTGCGTCTGCGTGAAGAGTAATATTACAGGCACAACTATCAGAACAGTTGCTTTACGAGTGTCGTTAACACCCCTTTAACATTATCAAAGTATATCAGCCTCACCTTTTTCTTTTACGAAATGGTGGTGGTATTAGTTCTTGACGTATACGGATAAAAAGTGAGTTTACCTGTCATGTATAAAACTCCCCTTCTTCATCACAATGGTTGTCAAGGCCAAATCCTTATCATCTATTAAAATGAAAAAACATATTATAATCAAATCAAACTTCCATTGATAGTTATACATGAATGTTGATTTACTCAAATTCAAGATCATCTGAATATTTTGCCATTACAAAAATGAAGAATTAAGTTTGATTGATACATGAATGTGATTTTCAAAGGTCACTTAATTGTATTGTTGAACAAAAAATGTTGTTTACCTGTTTTCAGAGCATCTAACATGTCTGGATCAAGAACTATGGATGTTGCTGACTTGTCAATGACGTTACTAGACGAAGCAACTTCTTCAAACTTGTAAGTTGAAAGACTCTTTACTTTTAAAACTTCAAATTCTAATTAGGAATCATAAGATGACGTCACTCGATAATGTTTGAGAAACAGAAACTGTTACAATGTAAGTGTAAACTCGGATGGCAAATTTAAAAACACAAGTACTCTATATAAGAATCTTACCAATGCTAGGCATATTTCTGCTGTGTTTGAAGCCAAGAGGAGCATTTCGTGCTAAATCTTCTAGTAAATGTTGAGACTCAGCCAAGAGAGTTGTTGCAAATAGTGGAATCTGGGGGGGGGGGGGTGGGGAATAAGTTGACAGTGTTATTATATCAGCATTTTCATTATTGGACCATATTTTGTTAAAAATCAGACGCACTTGTTTTTTCTATGCTGTATTGAGTTGTAGTCTTCAACGCTATACATAAATCGATAATTTGGTTATAAACTGAGATTATCATAACGTTCGATCCATACTCTCATGTCAGTCGACAATAGTTTTAAGTGTGTTTGAAGCTTTGCACGGTGTGGAAAAAAATACGAAGTAACTATAACTATAGTAAACGTGCAGGTACAACCATGAGTGTAAATCTATTTTGGAGGAGTGTTGGCTCTGAAAAGAGCCGTTGTGGTTTCGACGTTTGGAACAGTATACACTGCTCGTCTTCAGGAGAAAAAGATTGATTAATCGTGCACCGTAATATATTTGTATTTACTTACTGCATCGGGTTTATTCCACGTTTTAACCAGTTTGTCATCCATCAGTATGTCAATGATTTGTACGTACTCCTATACATACAAACAAACAATAATTTGTTTATTTCAATTTAATGAATTACAAACCTAGGCTATTAATTTTTTAATGAATGACCTAAAGTTTCGAACATGGCGGAGTCTTTCTAAAAGATTTTGAGAAGTTTGTAATGTTGGTAGATTACCTAAACTGGACAAGTTACTCGCCAGTCACTTTATTAAGTACAATAGATACCCAGTATGTTGCGTGCAAATTATTGCAATCGGTGATTGAAATGTTTGTTTTAGCGGCGTTCATTTGTATATTATTGTGATTGTCAAGTAGTGTTATACTAAAGCACTAAACCTCATTTGAGATTTTTTTTTTTAAATCACGCGAGCCTAATTTTTATGGAAAATTGTCTTGCATAATTAGCTCAATCACTGGAATTAATATAAGTTAAATTGTAATACTTACATTAGCATAGAGTGTTGAGTTAGTAACATGTTTAGGGATGTTACTATTGTCAATTAACCAACTCATAATAGCAAGAAGATCACCCACTGGCATGTTGTCCTTTAATGACATGTCCATCACTTCTCCAACTGTTGTATTTTCTGGTAAACAACCAAACTTTTTAAAGAAAATAAAAGGATATGTTAGTAAAAGGAATTATTTTTCACAGCCACGGAATGATAAAGTTATTTGTATATTTTTCTTGCACTCACTTTTTCATGTCCTAATAAGCATTTCTCTGGAAGTCCCGTTGAATCAAAATCTGGAAAAACCCAAAATTAACAAACAGTTGGCTTTTAATATCACACACTATAGATCCTGACATTAAAAAAAGAACTTTAAGGTGACATTTTGAATAATAGTTACTACTTCAGCTTTGCTTACCTTCTTGTTGGGGATGTGACGATGATGTCATAGATGTTTCTAAACCTTGATGTGATGACGTGGTTGATTGTGAAGACAATGCGGCTGAAGATTCAGTTGTAAAATTCCCTTCTCCAGTAATGTCTGCATCTTTAGGGTCGTGGCTTAAATTAGATGTTGGTTGGGTTGTGGGGACATTAGCGAAGGATGTACTGATAAGATGTTTAGTAGAGATGTGGTAGGTTTTAGGTACACTTGTGTGTGACGCACTGGTGTGTGACGCACTGGTGTGTGGACGCACTGGTGGGTGACGCACTGGTGGGTGACGCACTGGTGGGTGACGCACTGGTGGGTGACGCACTGGTGGTGACCACTTGGTGGTGTGACGCCTGGTGGGGTTTGACGCACTGGTCGGTGCCCCGCGCATGGTCGGTGATGCGCTGGTCTGTGAGCATGGTCTGTGACGGACTGGTCTGTGAGACTCGGTTGTGACGCACTGGTCTGTGCACTTTGTCCTGTGACACACTGGTCTGTGCACTTGTTCCTGTGACACACTGGTCTGTGACGCGCTGATGTGTGAGGGCACTGGTCTGTGACGCGCTGGTCTGTGACGCACTGGTTGTGACGCGCTGGTCTGTGACTCGCTGGTCTGTAACGCACTGGTCTGTAATGCGCTGGTCTGTGACGCGCTGGTCTGTGATGCGCTGGTCTGTGACGCACTGGTCTGTGGACGCACTGGTTTGCGACGCACTGGTTTGTGATGCACTAGTTTGTGGCGCATTGATTGTATGAGAAGTAGTGATAGGGCGTTCAGTTGAACTTGAAGACGATGTAGTTGAGGACATGTCTGCTGTCGTCACACCTTTCGACGTAGGCTTTTCGGTTGACGGGGTTGCAGTTGATTGCATGGTTGATACCGTTGAGGATAGAGTAGTTGCAGTTTGAGTTGATGTTGAGTTTGAAGAACTTAATGTTTGAGTTGTCATTTCAGTTGTTGAGCTGTGTAAACCAACTGTTGATATAAACCATCGTTCAGTAATAACGGAATGTTACTACATTCAATTTTGCATTCGACCACATGTACGAAATGTATTACAAAAAAAAATGTTCACACCAATTGTACACATTAAACAGATAACATCGACTGCGTTGCGCTTAGCAGCTTGCATTCAATAATCACGCGCGAATTTACATTTCTGCTTAGCACAAAAGGGGAGTGTAAGTAGGGAGTATATAATGTCAACACAACAAATTAATATAAAACAATATATATAAACAAGCATACTGTTTGTAAACATTAATATTCTCTTCGATCCTCTGTGGTATCACTTCCTGATTATAATTTCCGTGAAGTGAAGTTCGTCATGGGGTAGCTTACCATTCTTCATCCTGTGACCTGCTGATTGTGAATGAAAAAAATCAATCTATAAAACTGTTATAATAACCAATATTACATCAAACAGAACATAGGCAAGCCATAGTTATTATAGATTAGTTGTCAAACATTTGTCTTGTAATTTTAAACTTTGTGGTGCAATGAGTTTGATTTTGGATCTCGTTTACTCTTTATTAGTAAAGTTTGTATGCCAGCCTCAAGGACAATTATTACGAGCGGGATGGCAGTGCATTTGACCTGCAGATGTTTCTAATAATACTTTTTCTATCTCGTCTGACGGACATCACTGAGCAGTCTGTGGTCAAGCTGGTCCTTACCTTCAATGTCACCATGGTGACTTAGCTTACGGACAACACTGAGCAGTCTGTGGTCAAGCTGGTCCTTACCTTCAATGTCACCATGGTGACTTAGTCTTACGGACAACACTGAGCAATCCGTATCAAGCTGGTCCTTACCTTCGAATGTCACCATGGTGACTTAGTCTTACGGACGAACACTGAGCAATCCGTATTCAAGCTGGTTCTTCCTTCGATGTCACCATGGTGATTAGTCCTTACAGAAATCACTGAGCAATCTGTGATCAAGCTGGTCCTTTGCCTTCAATGTCACCATTGTGATTAGTCCTACAGAAATCACTGAGCAATTCTGTATTCAAGCTGGTTCCTATGCCCTACTCACAATGCACCGTGGTGATTTATTTGTCCTACAGAAATCACTGAGCAGTCTGTGGTCAAGCTGGTCCTTACCTTCAATGTCACCATGGTGACTGAGTCTTACATTTCATCACTTTACGGACAATTTGCTGTCATCCTTCCTTAAGCCTCAATAATGCAAAGTATTAGTGCGTTTCATAAAATATCCCAAGATTGACAGATGCATTAATACTCACGTGAATTTGATCAACCAATAACCTCGCTGGGGTTGTATGACGTAATTGAATCGTAACCTTGGTTACAGCAAGGGTAAGGAAAAGTGAACAAATTAAACCTTGGATGGTAAACAGAATGACATTGCTGATATGTAAAATATGAAGAAAAATACTGTTTGAAATGATTATTAATTATTACCTCGGGTAGATACCCGAGGTTCCAACATGGAAGGATATGAATCTGGACAGGTAAAAAAAGAGAGAGAATGAGAGAGAAAAAAAATCGTGGTTGAAATAATTGGATACAAAATGCAAGGAGATTTAATTTCCGTTTGCTAGTATCAAGTACCTCAATCATTGTCTCTCAGTGGCGTATACTTGCACGTGAGTCAATATTAATATCCGCTAATCGATATGAAGCGAGAATTGAAACCAACTTGTAGGAGCAATAGCCACTTGGTGAAACCACGATGTCTGTAGGGGAAACCACCTTCAGTTTAAATTTAAATAAACTGTACGGAGGTCTTTCATACGGATTTCCAGCAAGGAACCATGGCCTTTGAACACAATCGTCTTATCAACGACCATAACGGTCTTTGAGCACCATGATAGATAGATAGATAGATAAGAACTTTATTATCCCACACTGGGGAAATTAAAACTGGCCTTGATTCAACAATACTGACAAAAACACTAAACATTTTAGAACAATAAACAGACAGATTGATCAAAAATATTAATTAAGAATAACAGGTATAAAAATATGTTTCCGGTAAGGATTTAAAATTTGCACAGCAATAATTATATACAGGGTTAGATGTACACAAGTGAGGTCCTCAAAACCGACAACTCAGAAAAACACAGCAGCTACTACTTAAAAACCATTGTAAAAACGAATTGCAGTAGGGACAAAGGAGTTGTTGTAGCGTTGTGTCCTAATTCTACGTTACAAAAGGCGATCCTCCCGCCGACACTTAATAAAAACTTAGGGTACATGGGATGGGATGGGTCAGACAGGATCATGTTCACTTTAGTACTTACTTGGTTATAGTAAAGTGTATCTGGGCTTTGTAGTTCGGTTCTGGTTATTCTTCTAGCTTGCTTAACTACTCTTAAGAAAGAATGTTTGTCCCGAGATAGCATATTTCCATAAACACAAATAAGGCTAAAAGATAACACACTTTGTAAAATAGTGCGGTAAAACAGTTCTAAAATGGTATTATCTACCCCAAAGGAGTTCAGCTTTCTAAGAAAGTACAAATGTTGACGTAGTTTACTAGTTGTACAATAAGTGTTTTTATCAAACTTCAAATTATCGTCTATAACAGTTCCAAGGTACTTGTACTCCGATACTCTTTCAATTGGCAGTCCATTTATAGTAACCTCAGGTATGGGCGTGCCTCTCTTTCTGAAGTCAATAACCAATTCCTTTGTTTTGTTCACATTAATTTCAAGGTAATTTTCTGTACACCAGTTAACAAAATGGTCAATTTCGCCGTTGTAGCGTTTCAGTGAGTCCTCTGTGGAAGACATACGACCAACAAATGAAGTATCATCTGCATATTTGATGATCAAGTTATCAGTGTCTATTGCTCTGCAGTCGTTGGTATAAATTGTATACAAAACCGGGACAGAACACAACCTTGTGGGGCTCCTGTATTTGTTCTAAGAAATGGTGATATAGTGGAGTTTAGCTTAACCTGTTGTGTCCGGTTTGTAAGAAAACTTTGTATCCATAAAACAATATTAGAATCTACATTAAGATCAAGGAGCTTTTTAATCATGAGGTGAGGCTGAATTGTATTGAACGCACTGGAAAAATCAACAAAGAGGGCTCTAACATAGGTACCACCTTTTTCTAAATGTTCGTAAGCAGCATTTAATAGAGTAAGCACTGCGTCTTCTACACTCCTTTTGGGACGATATGCAAATTGCATCTGGTCTAAAGATTGGTTAACTGATGGCATGAGCCTATTCATGATTACCCTTTCTAAACATTTCATTGGCCTTTGAACACAATCGTCTTATCAACGACCATAACGGTCTTTGAGCACCATGAGGGTGTTTTATAACTGTAGCTATTGGTTTTATGACCTTTAAATTAAAATAAAGACACTGCCGTTCTTTTTATAAAGACAGTGGCATAAAGTTCTACCAAATAAATTGTGCAAGGTTTTCAAATGCAGAGCCGATTGCAAAAAAAAAAATTAAAAATGGAAATGGCCTGGCCCTCTCACAGATGAAATTCCAGGCCTTTATATGTGGAAAGTCTATTTACATCACTGAGTTGTAAACTAGTTGGGAAATGAGCATCATGAATTTGAATTCTACCATTCGATAATGAACTAAATGAAATCAGCCAATAGATTAGCAATTGCTGTATTTTTTGTCTTATGTCAAATGGCGTTATAGAATAATGAGAGTAAAATCATTGTTTGTTCTGCAAGGCAAACCCGTCATGTTAGTTTAAACAGCAGTCAGTATCATCCTGAGCGATTATTGTGTGTGCGTGGAGGTCAATATTGACCATGATGCTACGTCGTCAAGCAAATATTTTGGGTTCTCTGCAGTTAGCCTATTAGTACAGATTCTGCCCGTTTTTTTTACTATTTGCTCTCCCGTCTGCCCACGTTGTGGGCGCTTTGCCCACCAATTCATCTGGCCTGTTTCCGTATTGACGTTGAGGGCGTAGTTGGCAACTCAAGCTCACTCGGGATATCATTATTATACCAAAACGATCCATGTGCTGGACTAATGAAGTAGTCCAACGAAGTAAAGACGTTAAGTTGTGTCCCTATATCAAATTGAAAGTGGAAAGCGTTTAGAGGAGAACAATGTAATTTTTAGTTAAATGGGTTAAATTTTCTTCTGCCCGAAAAAAGTCAAATTGTTCGTGAGCGCTTTATGAAAATTCCCCATGGATTGACCCCCCCCCCACACACACACACAGCCAGTCATCCATGACAGGTGTTTTTGCACCACCATGGCCAGTATGTCGATTGATGAATGTGACAATTTACAGAAAGTCAAATTAAAAGTTCAATTGAGTCAACTGTAGACTGTCACATCAGTTTACATATTTTGACCAGACTAATTTGACTAATTATAATGCACATACATTTCCCCCAGATGTTGAATCTTTTCAGCGAATTCAGATTATGGTTGCGAGGATCCTTACCGGTACCAGACTCAAAGACCATATAACACTAGTTCTAAGATCCTTACACTGGCTGCCTGTATTAAACTCGCAGGATTTAGTACAAACTGATTCTTATCATCTACAAAGCCTGCCAAAACCTTGCTCCTCGATACCTAACTGATCTGTTGATAACATACTCCTGCCCGATCACTTAGATCGTCTCCTGATACATCTCTCCTCAGGGTCCCAGCAGTCAAACTTAAATCAGCTGGAGAAAGAGCTTTCTGCAGGGTGGCGCCACAGATAAGGAACAGACTTCCTGTGGACTTAAGAAATTTGAACTCCCTAGCTGTTTTTAAATTACGTCTTATAAGACTTATCTTTTTAATACGGAATATAACTAGATTTTGTGATTGTTTGTGAACATTGATTCATGCTTATTGTCATGAATTGTACCTTCTGTCAGGTGTCTGTACCTTTTAAAAGTTTTGCTTGAAAAAATGTTTAACTTTATTACCATTTGTTTTGCTTTCTTATTGTTTACTGTTTAACTTTTGTATGTACAGCGCCTTAGAGCAATTTATTGGATGGTGCTTTATAAATGCTGTTATTATTACCTCGGCAACACTACTACATAGATGAAGACTGTTTTGTTCAGATTCTGGTTAAACTACTACAGTCATTCATTTTAATCGACAGTATAAAGTTTTAGGTGACCTCATATTTTTGAGGTTTAAAAAAAGGAAAAAACACGCTAATTCGTGTTCTCTGTTCTATTCTTAGAGAGCTACTGCGTCAAAGTTAGATAATAATACTGCGCTACTACGTTTCGCAGTGCTAAGGTGCCGTGACGTTGTCCTTGCAGACTATTTTAAGTCAAACAGGGAAACAGCAAGAGTTATTTGTTTCAGAATGTGTTCTAACAAAACAACAGTCGTGTTTTCAATTGTCACAATGGTCACACGATAAGACAACGTTTTATTTAACTTTGTTTATAACACATCAAGAGTTTATAGATAAATTACAACAATAATGGCGTAACCAAGTAATTATTTACAAGTAAAGACAAATGTTTCAAATATGCAACACTGACATCAGATGGGTCCTTTCAGAAAAAAGCAATAAAATAAAAATAATATATATTAACATTACAAAAAGTGAAATTAAGTGTTACAAATAAATTAAGACCAAAAGCCTACACCCCCCCCCCCAACACGCACACAGGCATTTACCGAATAAACTTCAAGACACAGATTGGAATTAAACAGCAAGTTTTCACGAATCAGTGACAAAATAAAACTCGTGCACAACTTTTTTAGCAAGATTCAACTATTGTTGGCGTTTATGCTGTTAGGAGTTGGTTGGGGCGTAGCACCTAGATGTGCAGAGTCAAAAAAGCTGATGCACATAAATTTGGACAGGTCCAACTATTGTTGGCATTTATGTTTTTGGAAATTGGTTGGGGCGTAAGATTAACTCATGACGTCAATAAACAGTAAATTTTCACCGATACTTAATGTCCCAACTATAATTAGATTGAAAAAATACAATTATGTTGATTTGTGTGCTTTTAAATGTAAATAAATAGCCTAATGTGCCAATATCAATATGGTCAAAAGAGGGCGGTCAACATTCAGACACACACATGACTTTCGCCTGTCCCTGTCACGTTTCTTGTCGAAATCTCCACTCATCAGTCAGTGAGTGAGTGAGTTGCTCACATCAACATTGTCAAACAGTCAACTTTGTATAAAGGGCCTATCATGACTTGGTTTCAACATCCATGGTTTCAAGTACTCTGGAATCATTGGTTGTTTTGTCAGATCTGGAATCATTGTGTGTTTTGTTAAGGCAAATCGACGTGTACGTAACAGTCAGGTGTGGACGTGAATGCCGTCTCTCCAATTACTGGTGTACCACGTTCAAACACAGCAGCGTACGTGTCAGGCCCTGCCTAATGAATTTTGATTTAGAATACTGGATTATATAATAACATCATTTAATTGTCATGTGTTAAATCACTTCGTGGTCAGACTAGGTCTGAAATACTGATAAAAGCTGTTGACACAATATTGTTCATTGTCTGTTGTTGATTTTAGTAAAAGTTTTATTAAGTACTTGTTTCATCTGTTGAATAGAGCTTCGTCTCCTATTTTGTTTCGATCCTTCCATTGCTTTACGCCTACGTACTTCACGGCATAGTTCATGAAAAGCCTCTTCAATACTTTCATCACCTCTGCATGCCGATACCTCGTAAAATGCACACGCCATCTCTTGTGCCAATCGCTCACCATCTTCTGTTGATACTGTGCGCAGATGATCTAAATCACACTTGTTAGCAACAATCACCATGGTAACATTCCTGGCCTTTTTGATTTCATCTAAATAGTTTTTTATTTGCATAATATCTTCAAAGCTCTTTCGATCAGTCACACTGTACAAAAGTAGAAATCCTTCTCCCCATCTCACGTGACCTTCTCGGTTGTTCAGAGTGTCCTCCTGTTTGACAAAAAATAAAAACATAATATTAAGTTTAGAATTATTATCTAAACAATTAAAAAACTAGAGGTAAAATAGCGATTAATTTGCATGAAGGTGACTAACAATGCCATGGAAGCTATGGCCATTTTCTCTAAATGCGACTATTTCCCCAGACAGACAAACAATATATTTGCATATATTTATTAGTTTCAAATATTTCACAAAACAACAGACGTAAAGTTTCACTAAACTAGTTGTGTCTTACACATATCCTTCCAATAGATTCATTTGTGTGTATCGGAAGTAACTGTTCTTGTTGTGAGTATAGTGTTCCGCTGAAACTTGTA
Organism: Pycnopodia helianthoides; assembly: GCA_032158295.1. NCBI lineage: Eukaryota > Metazoa > Echinodermata > Asteroidea > Forcipulatida > Asteriidae > Pycnopodia > Pycnopodia helianthoides. The sequence goes on from CM063264.1 coordinate 12,055,170, forward strand.
GTTCTTCAGAAGATCCCATTAGTGTATTACGGAGTGAGTTTGTTTGTACACCTATTAGAAGCCATACAAATTGGTTTTCAGTTTGCCAGTTCGGGATTAACATTACCACTACTGTCAGTGCATAGAGAAAGGACTGCCTTTCTCTATGGTCAGTGTAACCATGGAGGTAGGAATACTCCGTGGTGTAACTCAACGCCATAATAAGCATTCATTCTTACACAGTAAATGAAGATTCAATTTGAAGGATTCTGCGCTTTATGATTAGGATAATTTCATTATGAAAACTCAAGAGTAAAATTTTAATGAAAATCTTAGATGGGGCGCCCCCTTTCGTCACTTTCGAAAACATTTTTGTGTTGCTCAGACCGTCCTGTCTCTGTGCGTTAATGAAGACGAAGGAATACAGTCACGTAAACAAAACGGACTCCCTCGTTGTTCCGATAATTGAGATTAATGATATTGATTTTTGCTCTATGGTTACACGGACAGTTTCTTGAGAAACGTCTTGAGGTATACATGAGTTACTGAGATGTACATTCTTGTCTTATACACTACGTGGAGTGTCTTTATCCTAATCTAATGGGACGGGAGGAGCCAGCGGCAAGAGAGTAATAACACGTCTTTCATTACAACAACATGGGTTAATGTCCTCTGTGTAGTATTCATGATTGTAGAATCTCATACTGGAATGAACAATATCCAGTCTTGTGTACAGTCCCTGACTGTAAGCTGCTTCATGTACCCATCCAGTGATTGACGTTGTTTCTTCATTGTAAATTCAACGGTTGCAAACACAAATGAACAACAAACAACAAGAGAAAGTACTAGCCGATCGTGACACACACAGATACTCGGCAAATTGGCAAACAAGCTAAAGTTAAACAAGAAACCTTAAAATATCTCATTATTTAATACCAACCTGATGTCCAGCTGTATCTAATATCTCCATGGTAACCGTTTCATCGTCAATTATGGTCTGATGTCGATAGGTAAATTCTGAAAGAATTAATATGTTGAAGAGGTGTATTGCTGTGAGCAGGAGACAAAAATAAAAAAACAACAACAACACAAAACAAACAAAAAAACATTGCGTAGCTGCCAATCGGTAAAATTATGTTATCGATTATTCTCAGTGCTTTTATATAATTATTTCTCCCTTTGTTTTTCTACAACATGAACCAACGTTAACAATCCTTGCTCCATTGTTAAAAGTAGGAGATACCCATTTGAACTAATCTGATTACCGTACAGCAGTCTTGGACGAAATTTATCAAAATTCCTCCGGGGAAACAAGTGTACACACGACAACACTTGAAGTCAGGGATTGACAAACATTTCGGACAATTTTTTTTTTGAGACGCTCAGTCAAAATAAATGTAATAAAAAAAACCACTACATAATTAAACACACTGTCTGACATTGTAGCTCCTTCTTTTGAACTTGTTTAATTCCCCCAGTTGTCAATTTATTCATGGAAAGCAAAATGCAAATGGCGAAAAAGCAGCAAATACCATTGGCACAGTGGTTTGTTGACACATTGCTTCTATTAGTTGAACTATAATTAAGCAATATCAAGTATATTGTGTTAAGTTAGGGTGTCCCACGCTGTGGCTATCTCATATAGGTGTTATCTGTCTTCAAATCCACAATAATGTGTGATTATCAAGGATAGACTTAAGGATCGTAGTAAGTTAAAAATCATTGCTTCACTGTGATGTAACGCTCATATCTTGTGTAGATCATATCTACTGACATTATTTAGTCGTACACATTCTACAGTACTGAATACTTACCTAATGTAGGATCGTATTCCCATATGAATCTCCGTGTAAGAAACCGAACCACGGTAGCTGAAGTAAAAAATAAAATAAGAACAAAAATAATGCACAACTTGAAATAATTTTGTTTGAAGACCGAAGTTTGTCGAGTTGTGGAGAAGGTGTCGAGAAGGGGTTCTTTGATAAAATAATGGCATCAGGGAATCTCTGCTGTGTTGACTACCATCTCCTGAATCTCATTGTTACGTTGTCCAAATATCGTAATAACTGAGTAAGTTTGTACTAGTACTTAGTAGCAAAAACTCCACATTGGATGAAACTTCCTAAGTGTGAGGAATTAGTCTGTGTAAATAGTGACATCCCGTCTTCAAACGCATTGCTCATTAATCCAATACAATTCCTGACGCAGCTGTAATTCTCATGGACATCATTATCTATTCAACATTGTACAATAACACTACATGTACCTCATCATCGTCAGATGGAAGGTCAGCTTAACAAGAACTGAAACGAGGAGTTTCTTTATAATTACAAACTGATCATAAGCGGGTCAAGCAAAGCGTTCACAATGAAAATCAAACTTTCAACCATTTATGTCTTTAATGCACTGCTCGTGTTATTACCTTCTCAAAAATGTCCTCCCATATTACACCTATTTTACAAGTGTTGCACTAGTTATATACCAGAAAGATAGCAATTAGAAAAATTCAGTACAAGCTTAGTTTAATATCTCCCCTGCATATATTGATAGTTTGCTCCTCCCAAGCTCCGTTCTGACAATTCTAACCTCCTCATTGAGACTAAATCTAATTATTCATGGGATGACCGATCTTTTTCTCATGTTGTACCGCGTCTATGGAATTAATTACAATGTCAAATCATCGGTTTCTTTAAACCAGTTTAAGAAAAACATCAAAACTTATCTAATTAATGAAGTATTTGCATAACTGTTTTTTTTGGGGGTTTTCAACTGTATCCTTTTAATTTTAAAGTATTTGTAATCTTGTACTTGTTATGTATTATTGCCATGAGCACTTTTGTGGATTTGTTCGCTTGATATATATTTTTTTTTTTTTTTTTTTACAATAATAAAATTAAGATTTGCAGTGTACTTTGCAACAAACATGAATTTCGCTCGAAACAATATATATTCTGTTATTTGTCAACATGATTTAGACTGGCAAAACATGAGGTATTTAAACCATTTTTTCCGTCCAAGTAATCGCCAAGTGAACATGTTTTCTAGCAAAGTTCCATTATAGATTAAGTGAAATTTGCAGTAAATGATCGAAACTAGACAATGTTGACAATGACATTCTAAATTGAATCACTGTATTATTTTCGCCAAAATAATAGTTGGATCTCCATGCATCCAGACTGTTATGTTCCACACAACGGGTGGTATTTTCTTAACATTGTGTCATAATAACACGCAGTACATGCAATAAGAGCCGAAGTTTGATGTCCATAAAAACTGCATATAAGTCGCACATGCATGAATGTCTGAGGTAAATTGATATAATTTTTTAGATCAGTTCATAATACATCTTTCTATCCCAAAATATGCATTTGAAATATATCCATGTAATGTGATATACAGCTTGAATCTGCGCTGGTTCAGACACCACAAACAATGTTTACACAAAAAGCACAACATAGTAACACGCATACCCCATAGGTGTATACCTGCAAGTACGGAATGGACACATGCTGAGAGCTCGACCAGACATGGGAAATCTAACCTAACCGCGTCACACCGTGTCCATACTGTCAGACTCATTGGGCAAGCTGCACCTGCGATTTACTAACACTTCTCACTAGACATAAAAAAGTGAATTTATTCAAAACCTATAGTCTGCCTACTTTTCTGCCACCCTGTAATAAACACTACGGTATAATATTCGTCACTAAGCCAGTTGGTGGATGCAAGGCTGCAATTTCCAAAAAAAATCGTGACTGATCACAACCGTATTTCAAAAATAAACTGTTTTCAAAGTGCAGAAATAAATGGAAACACTTTATCTGCCTTGCATTTTGCAAGACAGTCACTTAGGATGTCTCATGTTATATAGTTTTCTTCTACACTATTAAAACATGAAGTTCACATAAAAAAGGAGTTACAACAATATTATGTTTGAAACATTAAATTTGACAATGTGATTTTTATCTTGTTCATGTTGTTAAATCTAACTTTTAAGCAGTCACTGACTGCACTCTCTATAAAGTGTTGATTTCAACACTTGGTTGTATGAGTGTAGAAGAAAACAAATGTCATATAGATGAAAAGCCTAGATAAGATAATAAATTTGTTTTGGTAGGCGTAAAAGACCGACATTTTTAAACGCGATTCTTGTCAATCGGTTGTGTTCCTTCACCAGTCGTGAACTCATAATAAATAGGCTTCAAAAACTTGTTCGAACATCCTGTTGGTCATGTCTACCCCCTTGTGGATGGTCAGGTCTGCTATGGTCTGGGTTCACCAATATGACCTCAATTTATTTGAACAAGAGAGTGATTGACCAGGGTTTGTGATCGGATTATGTGTTTAGCCATTCTAGCCCTGCATGATTTCAGTTCATCGTCCAATGTCTATTTGTGTAGAGGCATGTTGTATTTTGATAATCTGTGTTTACTTCCATCGCCAGATGTCAAAAGAATGTCGGCAATTATGAATTATTTAAGCAATTTGCCGACTACCACACAATTATGAGACTATCATTGGAATATAACTTGTAGAGTGTGCGCACTGTACTCTACTCTATTTTAAGAAAATACCAGTACAGCTTGTCTTTTACGAAATAGGCCTAGGTACTAAAAACATACATCTTTTGAAATACGATGAACGGATGCGCAATATTTGTTTAGAGAACCATTCGTTCTAAATCCTGTCTAAAACATTTTTCCTTCTTCCTACGTTTAGAGTAAATTTATACATTCCTTCTTATGACAGTGAGTAATAATAATTTGATTAGCCAGTGGAAATGCATCCCCAGGTTGTGTTTACAGCGCTGCATTACATTCAACAGAACATTTGTAAGTTGAGAAGCTTGTACATTCTGCATGAATACATTCAAGAATTTGAGACTGGTGGGAAATGGCCTGTCGCTTGTTGTATTCCATTTCAATCGAGTTAAAATTCTAATCATTTCTGACTAACTCCTGGTGAGGGTAACTCAAGTTGCGGCGTTTTGTTGTTTGTAAAGACTCTAATATCACAGCCTTAGGCGGACTAGTCATCTACAGAGGTTCACCAATCACACAATTCCACATCATTGCTACATAATCATCCGTAATAAGACAACAACATTTGCTATTGAAACAGCAGACAGTGTAGGCCCAGTGTAGCAAATTAGTTTGTATTTGAGAGCCTTTTTTTACAAGCGGTACATAATCATCAGGGTGTGACCATTATTCGGTCAGGAATGTAACTCGCCAAAAGATTGACCGTAATTTGAATTAGGAATTCAGGAGTTGTGCTTCAAACATGTAGTGAAAACTACAATTACCAGATCGGTTCCCGCGTGTTTGGCATAAAGTATTACCTCAATAAAAGTGAATTTCTTACTTGTAGCTTACCTGATTTACCGACTCCTGGTCTACCAAGAACAACTATTCTTGTTTCAACAGTCTTAGCTTGTGGACCGGTACGACTCATGGTTTGTAGTATAGGTCTCGGTCAAATGGTGATGATTATCTTGCAAGTAGTACGCTGAAAGGTAAACACAAATACTTAGTTTGAATACTCACTAAAGACTGTTGTCAAGTCAAATCTGAGAAGGAATCATCATAAATGTGTTCAGTGATGGTCTGTCCATTGTGGTTCAGTGCAAGTCAGACTATACGTTGATGGAGAAGAAACAAGGCGTCGACTGGTCATCATTACCTATTGATGATAAACCCCCCCTGTGGTGATGCTTCCAAACTGTTCAAGAAAAACACACTTCATTTATTCTATACCTATGTGCCTGCTCTAGTAAGCGTATGATTTCAGAGTTTGTAGGGGCCTAGATGTAATACACCAGTTTCAGTCAATATGTCTGGTCACGGTACCCCGTTAAGCATACAAGAGAGCAGTTTCCACTCCACATTGCACCCGATGCCATATTTCAACTACAATCACCTTGAGTTATGATGCATCGGTATGTAAGAGGCAGGTGACTTGAGTTTAACAGCTGGAGACAATTCACAATTTGATGAGATGAGTTTAGTTGGAGCAGCCGTGGCTAGATGGGTAGAATGATTGAGCTATCCCCCAACGAAGAAAGGCTAATTTCCTCTTTTCGGTAACACCACGAGACAATCGTTGCGTCCAGTAACCGTTGTTCACGCTATTTCATCTCACAGTGTCTGCCAACTTCCACTGTGAATTTTAACAATTCCAAGGAACTGATAAAAATTCCACGTCGCCAACTTTTTGGAATGCCCGGCGACGATGCGACGGTTTTATTCTCTGTAATGTTGGATGTCTTTTCTTGTCCTGCGATGTACACTGTTCACTTTGAGAACGCCCCTACCTCGCCGAGGCTCTAGGTCTTCATCATCTGAATACAGTAATAGTCAATGCTCACGGGATACTTCACGCATTTAATAACTCTTGAAAATTCCACAAACTACAGGGAGTAATGAAATAGATTGACGCGAGTGCATACACAACAACAAATTGTAAAACCGAGTCTTGGAAGTAGAGACTGACACTGTAGTGGGAGTCTTACTAAATCAAAATTGTCTTTATGATTACTTGGAATTTAAAATAACATACAAAAGTCAAGTCAGACATAACAACTAAAGAATCCAGTTTTATTAGTATGTCAATGCACTCCAGATTGACATGTGGCTGACTTTACTTATTTGCTCAATACCATGAGTATTGCCATAGAGGAAGGCTTGGTAGGTAATACATGCTTGATGGACTCATGACAGCACATATGCATAGTAGATTATACCATCAAAGATAACGAGATCATGGTCCCGTGATGTATTAGACGCATGCGCAATGAACGTGCTTCTCACTTCGTCTATACTTTGTAGCGTGAGGGTTGTATGAGTTAAATAAAGATCTATAAGCCCGTCAACTATGTCTTCTTTTTATGTCCGTTATTTACCTTGTTACTAATAATAACACTAATGAAACTAAATATAGACTTGGAAAAATGCCAGCCCGATCGACTTTTTATAATCATTTCAAAATAATCACTGTGTTGATAATTCTATTTCCTACACTAAGCGCTGATTCTTGGTAGCAGAGAAATACATAAGGGTGTGATTAAAAAGTTCAATACAGCACATTATTTGAATTTCCCATAAAACCATTTCGCCTCGGGTAATACAAAATGACCTTCGAGCATGTCATGTTTAAAGGGACATTACAGAATTGGCAAGAAAAAACTTGTACAACATACTTTTTGATCACAGATTTATATAAAACTTACACGGTCTAATGATGATGATAGTAGAAAACATCCCTTGAAATATTTCTGTCTGAAATGCCATATTTGATGAGAAATGGATAGACTAATTTTCCGATTGGAGTTTTCGCTCAGTGAGCGTTTTATTCATTTGTTGAATCTATATGATTTCATGCAAATGTGTAATCGGTTTTTCACTATTTTCTCGTGACCCAGATGGCCGATCGATCTCAAACTTTTCACAGGTTTGTCAGTTTATGTACATGGTGGATACATAAAGTGCTTACACTGTCAGCAACTTTTTTGTTAGCAAAAACCAATTCTGTAATGTTCCTTTAAATACTTCTTTAGTATCAGGGTTCCCGCCATATTTTTCTCTGCCTTCGGGCGTCTCATCTCAGTTGCAGTCTCATGCACTATTTACTATAAACGTATCTCGACCAATGCTTTATATCCAAAACGCTGCAGTTTAAAGTGCCTTTGTAAGTGTTTTCCACCTTCTCGCTGTTACTACAAATAACTGTGCAGGATTGCAACGGTTACCTCACAGTGTAGCATACGACGAGCGATCGGGTTTCCTATACTAGAAGAAGCTCTTATGTGCATTAATGCTTTCGTTGCTCGTGGGGTCAGGTTGAAATTCACTTTACTCTTATTAAAACAATTGACTTTCAAGAGTTCGGTCTCGTTACGGCAGACAGATGTCAGATGCTCTTCAGTAATGGTTTATACAACATGTCAATCTCGTTCAAAGTTGGGGTAATCTCAACAAATTCAAGTTCTTGAAACCGTTATTTTGCTGACAATATTACCTTCCCAAGTTGATAACACCTGGGCATAAAGTGTACGTGGTGATGTGTTTATACCAACGAACTAAAGTTAATGTACAGAATTATACTTGTATAGGCAGGGTATACTTTGGTAATTGTCAAAGACTAAATTCTCATTTGGTGTATCCCAACATATGCATAAAATAACAAACCTGTGAAAATTTAAGCTTAGTTGGTGATAGAAGTTGCAAGAAAATAATGAAAGAAACAAACACCCGTATTGCATGATTTGCGTGCTTTCAGATGCCTGAGAACTGAAGCCTTTCTCAGATCCAAATTTCGTTGTGAAAAACACCCCTTTCTCTAAATTACTTCAAAGGGATCGTTTCTAACAATGTTTTATAACATCAACAACTCTCCAGTGCTCTCTACTAAGTAAGTTTTTATGGTCATTATTTTTTGGAGTAATTACAAAAGGGATAACCTCCCTTTAAATAGTTCTTGCTTACCAAACGATGTCGACAATGCCCAGCGTTGTTGACACTCTCATTAGTTGTAAATGTGTCAAGAATGATCAGTCGGTCATGATGTGAGTGTCATAAATGATCAGTCGATCATGATGTGACCCATCTGCATACTTTTCACGAATATTAGTCCTATGCCTGTAATTATGGAATCATTCTTAAAAATTCAAATTATTTTGTCCGAGACTTCAAAACTATAACCTTTGCCAACAAATACCTGACACTACTGTGTGACAACCAAGTGACCTCAATTCTGATTTCATCTACATGACGTGCAGCTGCACTATGCTGAACGCGCATGGAACAGTATTTTTTTATTTTGTCAATTCGCATGGGCTATTTATTTGACTTACCTCAACAACAGCTTAAAGAAGCTTAAGCATTATTATCGACGCTTATTTACGATTGAAGGTGGAGTAAATTGTCGCAGCCGAATGTTTTCAACAGATTGGTAAATTGATGGTCGGAATAATTATTTAATGTAGGCCAATTAGAGAATTAACAGCGTTTTTCCATTTTGATATTGTAACACATCGACAGTTGGATTATGACTGACCAGAGTTAAGATGACTCCTGCTCAAGGCCGTTCGGTATACAGCTTGATTTGTAAGCTACAAAGCCATTCTGTGCTGAATAGGACTTAACTTTAATACTGAGCCTGTCTGTGAAGGCGTTAATCTACCTCTCTGCCTTCTAAATCAAACTGATACATTTCAGATTGACTCCTCTTCAGTCTGTCTCTCTATAGCCGCCCCTTACTGTCCCACCATCTATTACTGGTGGTTAATGACCCATTGCGATGGTATTTAACATGGGAAGTACCTTCATCATCAAAGCGAGTGCATAAATCGATTGGGGTTTAGCAAACATGTCCCCGATGAAATTTCAAAAATGTAAACTTGCTAATCATTTTATAAGCATCACTGTTAATAGTTTTTTGTCGGTCCTTTGAAAACCCAATTATTTGTTTGGTTTGGTTTGGTTTGGTTTTTTGCAGTTTGGTTTGGTTTGGTTTGGTTTTGCAGTTTGGTATTGTTTGTTTGTTTGGTTTATTGATTTGATATGGTTTGTTTTATTTGGTTTGATTTGGTTTTGTTTGGTTTGGTTTTTTATTTTGGTATTGGTTTGGTTTGGTTTTTGGTTTGTTAGTTTGGTTTTGTTTTGTTAGTTTGGTTTATTGATTTGATATGGTTTTTGTTTTGGTTTGGTTTGGTTTTGGTTGGGTTAGTTTGTTTTATTTGGTTTGATTTGGTTTGATTTGTTTGGTGTTTATTTGGTTTGTTGATTTGGTGTGGTTTGGTTTGGTTTTCTTAGTTTGATATTGGTTTGGTAATTGCTATGTTGTTTGGTTTGGTTTGGCTGGTTTGGTTTGTTTTGGTTGTTTAGTTTAGGTTTAGTTTGTTAGTTTAGTTTGTTTGTTTGGTTGGTTGTCTGGTCTGGTTGGTTGGTTGGTTTGTTGGGTTTGTTGATTGGTGTGGTTTGGAGGTATAGCTTGTTACCAGAACTCTTTAAATCAAAACACATGTGATAGACATGATTAACAACACACCGCCTGTACAGTGGTTTGAATCTAACCTTTGTAAAATGCACCATTGGAATAAAGCTTTGTATTCCAATCCCAGTCAGTTCTACAGGGCAAACAACTTACGCAGAATAAAACATGAATTTTATAGCCCCCTGCCGTAATAAAAGCTTGATTCAACCCGGATACGAACATATAATTTTAACAGTTGGATTTAAGGTTATAAAAGTCAAAAGGAGTTGAAAATTTAAGCTGGAGACAGGGGAAAATGCATTGAAGTTTTTGTAACTATTTAAGTTTATTCGACTAAACATACTACTTTCCCCCATCCTGTGTTTTGAGAGTCCCTTAAAGCTTCTCGATACGTCAACACTCTCTTTTGGGTTCTAATTCTATGGATGTTTTTGTTAAGCTTTCTTTAAAGAACAAAGGGATGCAACCCTTATCTCTTTTTTTATTAGAAACACATACTCGACAATACATGATTGCACACAGTATGTCACTTCATGAAAATTTAAGGTTGAAAGAATAATCTGTCTAATTTGCAGTGGATCACTTGTGCAGACTTGTTCGTTGCTCTCTACGATTGTTTCCATTTTTATTCACGCTTATTTAGTTGTAGATGGCAGCACAAGTTCTTCCTATGGTTTCTTAGAGGGGCAGATAAAGAAACTATTTTAGGGAATAAACAGGTATCGAGTGGAAACATGTATATCTTTTCAGCCACAGTCTTATAAAAGTCTTTGGAGATTTTGACAAATATCTTAAAGGGGAAAATGAGTAATCTGTGCACACTTTGATTTCCACATAATTTATTATTTATTTTTTCTGCTTTGTAAGTTTGAACATACTTTGTTAAATTTGTTGAAGAGATTTACCGGGGCAAATTAAGCCATTTATGAGCTAAGGAAGTCGATAATTGAGTTGATGTAATTATTTTAGAGTTTCGTTACACTTCTCCTAGTAACGAATATGATAAAGAACACTTGACATCCCGGTAACTATACTTACTAATAAACCCAAGCATGTTATCATCCAATATCAAACAACCTTTAGTCAATTGACGTTATCTTAGAGATAAAATGTATCACTTCTAATTTACATTTGCTATGATATTGATCAAGTTTTGATTATTACACAATGTTTTGCTTGTGTTTGCATTGTGTAAAGCGCTGTGACGTGTTTGTTTTTTTTAGGTAGGAGCGCTATACATGTCAGTTAGTAGTATAGGCTAGCATATAGTATATAAAATAATCCATAATCGCTTCTAAGATCACGATGTAATGCTGTGCAGTAAGCCAAACAACGATTCGCTAAATGATGATACTCATGGCCTGTACCAACAATCCATAGTGCTACCTACTGGGTTTATGGCAGGAAAGCTCCCTGCATACCGGTGCCACTCCAATCCCTAACCACCCTGATTCCAAACCCCGAAGGCCCCCTACCCACCACCCAAACCCCGTCCCCACAACTCCGTTCCCCATTGCAGACCCCGTCCCCAAACAACTCCAGAACCCATATCCAACCAACCTCGTCCCCATGGTTTACTATATTTCATCGTACTGCTCGACACCCTGGGGACGAGGTTGATAATTCCACCACTTCACTAACAACCCCCACCCAAACCACTCAACCCCACCCACCAACCCAGTGAGAACACCCATAATTTACCCCACCACCTAAAAACCCGCATCCATCGTACTGATCCGACAAACCCATCACTCTAACCACCACACTCAAAACCCATACCCACCACTCAAAACCCGACACCCATCACTCAAAACCACCCATAAACCCCAACACTCAAAACCCCACCCACACCCATCACTCAAAACCCCATACCCAACACTCAAAACCCCACACACCCCATCACTCAAATAAACCCCAATACCACCAACCACCGCAAGACTAACTTTGTTGCTGTAAATCCAACGACAATGAAACAAGAAATGCACAATCGTATTCCGAGGTATTCAGTCGTGCCCCTAATGACTTGTCTGAAATTTTCAAAGCACTGCGAAACTAAATGTGCTCTACTTAATCGTTTTGCCCAAAAAGGATCATGATTAATTTTACTAATGTTAAAATTGTGTCTGATAGCTTAGTTTATGTGATTATTTAGAGTAGATTTGTTTATTTCAATCATTGCTCCGAAGTGCTTCTTCATCATCTTGTTGTAACTTAAGACGAATGTTTTCTTAGACATGTAAGTAACGATTCTTGACGAGCAGGAGTCATGGCACTCCCCTCAATCTTGACACATTTGCTCTGAAATAGTGGTTTATGCCGGACACGGCGAGACCTCCGCGAAGTTTGAACAAGAATCGTCCATTGGAAGCTTTCTTCTGTTCTATATAAGCTACAACTAATCAAGTGTAGACTACAAACGTCTGAATTGTAAACTACAGACATCGAATATGAGTGTCATCAACCAAAATGGCTTATAAGACGATCTCCCCGCTCAGTATAAGAGGGCCCATTAAAGATGGCAACAAAGCAGCCACAGGAGCACGACCTTTCTCTAAGGTTAAACCATGACAGGCTTGTCACCCATACTCAACTCATCGTCAATATCTAACCCCCAATTAAAATATACACCCTTGTCATGATAATTCGCAACATTAAGATATAAGCTTACCCATTCTGCATCGAAATTACCATCATTGCCCTTAAGATGGATTAAATATCGTCTTTTGTTGTTTCTCCTTTTACTACTTCCTTGCTTGAATCTTTATAATCAACGCAGTAAGCACGAACTAAATCCTCTACCCAAACAAAATAAGTTTAAGCCGCAAGTGTCAACAATTAATCCCACAAGTCTCCTTCAGACTCACCTTAATACCGTGTATAAGCCTTATTTAACAACCGTCAAGATGGGGTCAACTTCTTCACAAAAATGTGGTCTTTCCCTTTTACAAGACAGCAATTTAGCAGGCGTCTCTTGCTTAATTTAGCGTGTTTGTGAAATTTTACAAATGCACCTCGTGTGAAAGGGTTGGACTGCCCATGGTCCCTTGTGAAATCTTCTCAATCATTGCAAAAATGTCGAAGGTCCGGACCTGCTAGCATAATCATGGTATGAAGGGAACCTTTGCAGAGTCATATGGTTAGATCATGGATGTTCCTCCATGGCTAGATCATGAAGCAAGGAACAAAAGTGTTACCTGACGCATCCTCTGCTACCTGTAAACAGTTTTATGTTCACTTATCTGCTTGGTTTGTTAAATATCGGTGAAGGGGGTGGGGCAAAGACAATTACATGTCTTCCAAAAGCTGCGTGTATGTGACAAGCTGGAAATAAAGGGTTCCTCTCTATAGCTTAGCATGTGTTTACGAACACCCACATAGATCCATATCATTAAGATGTTGTTGATCATACTGACAAAAATGCCTCGAATCCAACTCTATGGTACTTATAATAGACTGAGATTAGTTGACTTTATTCCCGTTCACAATATTGTATGGTTTCTTACTGCAGCAGTGATTACAGGGTTCAGATTGTATCCAAGGACATAAAGATTGTCTCGCAGCGATAAGAAATTATCACAATCTCAAATCTTGTAGCTTTAACTTAAAAAAACCCCCTTTTTATAGGTCTATGTACCCGGTACTCCAAAGCTTCAGTCCCTATTCCGATCATCATGATTGAGACGACTGGATAATAAGCCGTACAAGAGACAATCCCCAAGAAATCTGGTATATATAGCTTTTAACTTAAAAAAGATACCATTTCTATAGGTCTATGTACCCGATACTCCAAAGCTTCAGTCCTTATTCCGATCATCATGATTGAGACGACTGGATAATAAGCCGTACAAGAGACAATCCCCAAGAAATCTTGTATAGATAGCTTTTAACTTAAAAAAGATACCATTTCTATAGGTCTATGTACCCGATACTCCAAAGCTTCAGTCCTTATTCCGATCATCATGATTGAGACGACTGGATAATAAGCCGTACAAGAGACAATCCCCAAGAAATCTTGTATAGATAGCTTTTAACTTAAAAAAGATACCATTTCTATAGGTCTATGTACCCGATACTCCAAAGCTTCAGTCCTTATTCCGATCATCATGATTGAGACGACTGGATAATAAGCCGTACAAGAGACAATCCCCAAGAAATCTTGTATATATAGCTTTTAACTTAAAAAGATACCATTTCTATAGGTCTATGTACCCGATACTCCAAAGCTTCAGTCCTTATTTCGATCATCATGATTGGGCCGAACAAGAGATGTGCACACGGACAAAAATCATTGTTAGTCGCTGTTTCCTCAAGTGGCAACCTAATTAAGAAAGAAAAAAAATAACATGTGCATGGGTTGAATAATGTTAGTTATTGTTAACTCAGTGAAAATAGGTCTCTCCTATATTTGACCCTTCTTTGGAACATCGCTGGATGAAACTTTGGTTGACTTAATTAAGTTTGTATATTCAACATAATGGTGTCATAATGTATGATTCTAATTTTGATGCACTGTTGTTATATTAGATCATGTCTTCACGAAGAAGCGACATACTGATAGAGTCCCCATTGTGTAGCCCAACATTCCTCAACACAGTGACGTGTCCTTGCTCTGTACTGGAACAGTTTGGTCTATTTCACGAGTTGAATAAGCCTTCATTTCGAATCAAATCAGAGGTTATTTCTGACTTTGATTTCCCATTAAATTCACATAAAGGGAATGGTCAGCTTGAGTAATCTAATTTTCATTAGACCTTGTAATACACTTGACTGCGCTTTGAATCATGTTCTCTATTTTCATGTCAGTAATTAAGCAAGACAGGTAAAACTGCGTTCGTCGTTTTTTGTACCTATCTTTAGTTGCAAAAATATCCTGAGGGGAAGCTTAGGTCTTTTTCCACACATCTTTGCACACTTCTCCGAAATTGATGACGAAGCCCGAGTCGGTGTAATGGTTGGTTGTACTCCTTACAACGGCATCAAATATTGACGCATGTCCGTATTACGGTGTAATGGTTGGTTGTACTCCATACAACGGCATCAAATATTGACGCATGTCCGTATTACGGTGTAATGGTTGGTTGTACTCCATACAACGGCATCAAATATTGACGCATGTCCGTATTACGGTGTAAATGGTTGGTTGTACTCCATACAACGGCATCAAATATTGACGCATGTCCGTATTACGGTGTAAATGGTTGGTTGTACTCCATACAACGGCATCAAATATTGACGCATGTCCGTATTACGGTGTAAATGGTTGGTTGTACTCCATACAACGGCATCAAAAATTGACGGACGTCCGTATTACGGTGTAAATGGTTGGTTGTACTCCATACAACGGCAATTGACACATATCCATATTAGGATGCATATGTTTATTTGGGTGTTGGGTTGCCAGATGCTATGCACCACACAATGACAAAAAAGTATCGCGTATTCACACCACGTGCAATTACGCTGTTCAATTACGAAGAAAATAAGACGCTTTCGAGACCACTTATATAAGCCGTTATAAAAACTGCAGTCCTTGCTTTATGTTACATTAGTCATTGGTTATCACCCCGTAAAAATCGATTAGCAAAACCAACAAACAAGTTAACAGTTTTGAACATAGTTGTTATACCATTATGAAAACATTGGAGTACCAGCTCTATACCTAGGGTCTTTGCATCAAGAATAATTCAACATGACAAACCCCAAAAGCCGGTCTTCCTTTTATTTCGTCGCAGACAAAAGACTTTCAAGAAACCGCGGATGGTCTTTTGTTCCTTAAATAAATTCACACGACTACCGATTTACTGCATGAGAAGATAAATCATGTTCAATTGTTACGAACTACAAATTTGAATATTGTGCATGCCAGAGGACATAATGAGAGCACTGAAAACAAGGACATCAAAATATCCAAATATCCAATTGAAACACGAACCTACTACAGCAAACACAGAGTAGAACCATGTATCTTACATTCCCAGCAATGGGAAAAGGTACGCCTAATAAACAAATACAAAGCCCTCTCTTGGTTGAAGCATGGAGGTAGTCTTCCTCCATGGTTGAAGCTACTAAATTACGAATTTCCTTGCCTCGAAATGAGGACTCTTCCGATTCAAGTCAAGAGTGTCCCGCAATAAAACGTCAGTGTGACACGTGCCAAGTGTCGAGCTGCATGAATTAAATCTTGGGATATCATGTGATCAGTTTTTCCCCATCAACTACAAAGAGAAACAATCGATTCTTCACAAATTGTTCTCAAATTTTTGCATGAGAAATATTTCACCTGAGCTCCGTTGTAAGCCAAGAGAAACTTTACAGGATCGAAAATTACTTTATCTAGAGGCCCACTTGTTGTGGATATATAAACATCACCATCATGCAATGCCAACTATAGTAGGGTTGTCCCAACTATAACATTCAAGTTGGAACCGGTCCAAACTATAATTGGGACTATAGTTGGGCTAAAGTTTGGTTGACACATCGGCAGTTGACTGTTGGTGGAGGAAGGGTCTTGTGGACATTTCATGTGTTTATCTAGTCTTGATTGGCGACGCTGTTTTTTGTATTAGCCACCGGTAGAGGGCGCTACATTGACTGTTTGGGAGTCTGACTCAGAAGGACTGGGCAAGTCTATAAATGTCTTGCCTATTTTCATCTCAGTCTTATTTCACGATTCGCAAATGAGCGTTGTTGGAGCGTTGCGTTAAGCCAAAAACAAATCTCGTTGTGTGTGATGTCATGATTCGCCTATTAGGCCGTATCCGAAATGTCATGAGACAAAAATCATTGATATAATGAAATCCGTGTACCCATAAGTGAAGATGGTGTAGCCCTAATGTCAGATGTGTTCATGTACCCATAAGTGAGGATGTGTAGCCCTATGTCAGATGCGTTCATGTACCCATAAGTGAAGATGGTGTAGCCCTAATGCAGATGCGTTCATGTACCCATAAGTGAAGATGGTGTAGCCCTAATGTCAGATGCGTTCATGTACCATAATTGAAGATGGTGTAGCCTAATGTCAGATGCGTTCATGTACCCATAAGTGAAGATGGTGTAGCCCTAATGTCAGATGTGTTCATGTACCCATAAGTGAGGATGGTGTAGCCCTAATGTCAGATGCGTTCATGTACCCATAAGTGAAGATGGTGTAGCCCTAATGTCAGATGTGTTCATGTACCCATAAGTGAGGATGGTGTAGCCCTAATGTCAGATGCGTTCATGTACCCATAAGTGAAGATTGTGTAGCCCTAATGTCAGATGCGTTCATGTACCCATAAGTGAAGATGGTGTAGCCCTAATGTCAGATGCGTTCATGTACCCATAAGTGAAGATGGTGTAGCCCTAATGTCAGATGCGTTCATGTACCCATAAGTGAAGATGGTGTAGCCCTAATGTCAGATGCGTCAATGTACCCATTAGTGAGGATGATAGCCCTATGTCAGATGCGTCCATGAACCCACAAGTGAGGATGGTGCAGCGGCGTAGCCAGTAATTTTTCGGTGGGGGGGGGGGGGCACAGGGGGCATTCCTTTCAGGGTGGGGGGGGGGGGGGCAGGGGGAATGGGTTTTTCAGTGGTGAGGTCATACTTTTATTTTGGGAGGGGAAGCTGCAGTGGGCCACCATCTTATATTATTGTCATTTGTGGCCGCGGTAGTGATCCTGATCGTACAGAGCTTTTAAGAGGACATAGGTGGAGACAAAAATGTGAAAAAATGTTTCGCTCGAACGAAAATTGTCTTAGTTCGAAAGAAAGAAATTCTTCGTTCGAACGAAGAAAATCTAAGCATCGCGCGCACGTGCCTGCATAATAAAAGAGACAGCCGCAAGTGTTAACAACGCGCGGCTAGCAGCAGGTACTCGTTCGCGCGCGGGATTGTTAAGACTATAATCTTCATTAAAAATGATCTTCGAACGAAAAAAAATCAGATGTTTGTCTCCACCTATGTCCCTTTATAAGCTCCGTACGATCGCGATTGTTCACTACATTAGAACGCATTTTCCTCTTTTTTCCCCTTTCTTGTTCTTTTTGTGAGCACTGCGCGATTTTTTTCGTGGGGGGGGGGGCATCTGGGGGGCACTGAATTTTTTTGGGGGCAGGCCCACCCCCCTTGGCTCGCCGCTGGGATGGTGCAGCCCTAATGTCAGATGCGTTGCCAACCCCAGTGTTATGTATTCGACTAGGAATGGTTTTGACATACATGTTTTTGTTATACTTATTGAGTAACGTTTTATATTGTTCAAGAGAATTTTGAAAACATTTAAGCAAGTACGTAGGGGGAAAATAAATAAATAAATAAATGTTTATAGGGGATTTTACTGACCTCAAAACAAACATGCAGTAAGCATAATGTGTTTTTAACCAGTCTAGAATGTTCTTATGTACATGTACATGGTGTTTGCCATAGCTTGCTCTTATCGGTGTATTTGGCTTAAATCCTTTCAGTCTGTCGCAAATAATTATTTTGTGTTGAAGGTCAATTCAATTTATTTAGGGAAATTGTAACAGCAGTAGAAACTCAATGGCGCGTAGTTGATAGTATGCCTGTCACTCAAGTTGACTGGGTTGGACAAGAACCCAAGGATAACGTATAATCGATATAGCAGGATCCGGCACTTGCCTATGATCACGTGACGTCACCAAAGCAAACATTCTAATTTAATAAACAAGTTTGTTTCCCACAGGCTGCGTGCATTTGGATTTCAGGCAAAATTGTACACATTTGTAAAAAAAAAAAAAAAAAAAAAAACTTTATGAAGTAAGAAACGAAAAAATTGCCCTTTTCATAAAAAGGGAAAGAAAGTTATTTTTAAATTTACCGGCTTGCTGTTGAGACAGGGCATTGACGGAGCAAGTAATTTCAAGCATGCTACTCATATTACAGGCCTAAACCATAGAGAAAGGACTCTATGCCTGTCAGCTTTCGTTTCATTTTGTTTGTCTTCACCCGGCCTAGCGTTCCGAACAAGTTTGGTGTTTTTATTTCCTACTTGTTAACATTTTTCGAACAAACTGCATCCCCATTTATTGTTATTTATAGTTTCCCTGTTTGGTTAAAAATGTATGAATATGTTGCACACAACGAGTTACAGGTAGCATATTTAATTTTACCAGTTCAACTTTTGTTACATATTTTCTTATTCTAAAATATATTCGGTGTTTGAAATCCATACCGTGTGGCGTAGGGGTATGTAGTTTGAGAGTTCCAAGTGCATTCCGGACCAACATTTATCATTAGTTTGGTTGATTTTATGACCATTCACTTTGTTTTTATTATTTCATTTATTAGTTGTCAAATTCAATTATAATTCGTCAGTGTACAAATAAATAACTAAATAACCAAATAAATAATCAATCATTAATGTAAATAAAATAAACCGTATCTCACATAAAACACACTTATGTTTTTGTAGCGTCACCTCAGTGGATGGTGTACATAAAACTTGGGCAGTTTTCTAAAACATTTAATCATTGATAAGTAATGTGAAAAAAGTTTTTCTCCGAGTTTTATCAATCTAAATAAAAACATTTTAATGTAAGGTCAGTTATGGTAGGATGTTTTAATGGGCTCACTATGTTTTTATTATCAGTCGATACTCATCAGACGCATTTACGTACTAATTGTAACGACCAACCTAATTTAGTTTGTTTTGAGGAGCAAATTGGGGTCTTATTAAAAAGTAAAACCAAACAATAATATTTTTCAAAGTTTTTAAAAGAAAGTTTTTTTTATTTAATTCAAAACTGTCCACATGGTTATAAAAATACCAATCAATTCGTGAGCACAATACATTCATCAATATTTCATGATTAGTTTGCCATTACTAATATCCAGACACAAAATAAGAGGGCTGTTCAGATGACGTCATCAGAACAAAACAAAGGCCCTTTTCGAAACCACGGCTTGGTCTTAGGCTCCATCAGTTTGGAAAAAAAATGTGCGATTACCTTACGCCGTTTCAACCAGGTGGACGAAGACCAAGTTGTGGTTTCGAAAAGGGCCAGTTAGCATAGAACGCGTTTCGTCCCCCACTTAAATAGCGCCCTCTATTGATAATAGTAAGACTCTCGCATTATTAATCGATAGTAATTATTTTGGTGGAATTCGCTCAGCCCCACCAGGGAGGCTAATTCTACGTCCATGCTAAAACCGAGCAAATAAATGATTCAGTCCACTTTGGTCCAACTTAGTTGCCTTGAATTAGACGATTTGTGTTATGGAATGAATATGGTTGAAAAGATGTTTTGAAGTAGAATATTATAATGCACACAATTTGCATGTGGTTTTCTAGTCTTACTTCATGAACTATAAACACGGTCCGCTACTGTTCAGAGCCAAAATTTTGACTTCACAAAATGTCCGACCGTTGTTAGTTCACGAAGTAAAAGGAAAACCACACAAATTTGAGTCACATTTGTGTGGATAATTAAATCCTACTTTTAAAACATCTTTCCAACCATATTAATTCATAACAAACACTTTCAAACGCTTTTTGCAGCCCAAAGTTCCCAATCCAAGGCAACCTTAACGCCTAAAGGAAACAAACTCTCACACTTTTACAGGTCCCTATGTTCAAATAGGTGCAGTCTTTAAAAAAATGTAAACAGTAAACACAATGTCATTGGTAAGTACATGACTTCGACTCAAAACCAAGGAGTGTCAATGCACATGTTTTCTTACTTAAATTATTTATTCGTTTAAATTTGATTTGTACATAAATGTGATTATTTTATATTTTAAGGGGCAAACACAACCTATGGATAAAACAGACTTAAAGGTAGGGTCTTCGTTTGGTTTTTGTCAACGTCATGCTGATTTATGGGCCAAACTAAAAAGAAAGATAAAACAAAGGTCACCTGTGAGAGTTTCAGTTGCATACAGTGTCTAATTGTTGAGAAAACTTGGGGGAAAAAACGGTAAAGGTATTTTGTATCAAGAACGGGATGGTCAAACCACTCCATGTACCAATCGCATTTCCGACCACAGAGTTTTGGAGACTCACATTTTTAAAAATACTTTTGATTTCTATTAAACAGGGGCATTCAGACGAAATAATTTAGCAGGATGCTTACCACCATTATCATCTTTATTATAAGTAAGTTTTCAGATAGAAAATACACAGAATGTTTTCCTGGAGTCATTACAAAAGTATGATCCTACCATTGCCGATGAAAAGCATTTTGGTATCAGGTGCTTTGTGATTGTATCTTTTGTAATAAGTATTCCATTTGGTGTTTGATTATAGGCTGGCCTCTTGCTGTCCGTTTACTCAATTTCTTGTGTGTTGCTTCCTTCTTCTCTCGATGTTTCTTTAAAGCTTCCTCCCGAGATTTTCGTCTTGCAGCCTTCTCCTAAAAAGAAATTTGTTAAACCCATATAAACGTCCATTCAAGAAATTACTAAAATTGTTGTTGTACAAGAAGAAAACAAAAATAATAAAAAAGCTGTTGTGAATGTCTAGATAGAGAAAAATTCAAAGTCTTTTCCTAAATATTTCAAGCTTACCTGTAATTTTTGATGATGTTCCTGTACTTCTTTCTGTCGTAATCTCTCGATATCACTGTAACGATTCAATCCTTTCTTTATCTTGTCTCCCTCACTCTGCTTTTTGCTTCCTCCTCTCTGAAACTTCACCTCATCTTTGGTATAAATGCTTTTTGCGTTCCTCCTCTGTTCATTTCTTGAAACATAAAACAGAAAAGACACACATGAATCAATGCATGTACATCTCCAGCCGTAGCAATCACAACAAATAATGTATTCTCAAACATTGAATTAAAATTAACAGCAAAAACATTGTTAAACCAAGCCCTAGACTACTTACTTTCTGTAGTGCACTGTTTTCTCTTTGTTTTTCTCCTCCGTTTGTCCTGTCGTATGTTTAGAACCTGCTGCTGGAACATGGTGCGTCGATGAATGGTCAGTAACAACATTTGATTCACCTAGTCTCGTTTTACGCATAAGTTTTTTATATCGACTAATAATTTTACGTTTCCTCTTATCTGCATAACCTTGACCTGTAATTAAATCAAATACACAGTACATGGGTATACTGGGTGGCATTCATGTAACAATTTCAAGAAAACAGAACAACGAAAAACAAGTGCAACAATAAAAGGGTTTCTTATTGGCTGTTAAATACAAACATTGAATGAGAAACATTTCTGAGTTCTTGATCAATTTGGGGGCACAGGGTGTTCACAATCACAAACCTAATTGTTAGTTTCTACTTTACATCTTAAAAATACTATTATTACTCAGCACATCATAGTCCTGTCAGTTAGGATGTGTACACCAGGGTTAATGCCAAGAAGGTTAAATCACATCTACTAGTTTTACTAATGATCACATTGATCATGGAGGTGTATCGTGTATGCCACAAATGATGGTCAACTCGTATCGTTCAAATCGTACACAAGCCACACACACCATGGAGGAAGTCTGCACACACCAACTGTACGCAAGTATTTTTCTATGCTCTATGTGTTTAGATGAAAAATAAAGTCGAGGTCCATTGTTGACTAAACTTCATCTAAAAATTGTTGTTTGAATTTTGTTTAGAATTTGACCACTCCTACCATAGAGAATTATGCTCCTACTAAGTACTAGTACTACCACCTCCATAGAACTATCAGGGCCCAATTTCATAGAGCTGCTAACCACAAAAATTTGCTTAGCACGAAATTTCTTCCTTGATAAAAAAAGGGTTACCAACCAAATTTCCATGTGTTGTATATTGCTTGTTACTGGTATTCAGCTGTTGTTTGCTTATCCTGAAAATCACGTGGAAATTTGGTTGGTAATACTGTTTTTATCAATGAAGAAATTTCATGCTAAGCAAATTTTTGTGCTTAGCAGCTCTATGAAATTGGGCCATGGTTCTTTCCGCTAAGAGCAGAGTCTAAATTCTCTGCATTCTTGACTCACCTTCGCTTGTGTTTCCTATCACATTGTTGTGATTTTTGTTCGATTTATAACGTCCAAAATACTGTGATTTCTTCGACGCCTCCATGTTCTAACTTAAAATGATAAAAAGCATTCAATTGCTATAATAATATCGATATCATAATAACAGTATACAAAAAAAAAAAAAAGTTAATCGAGGATCATAAACCACAGATAGTCTGCTGACTTTTACATTCTGTTCGGGAAATCAATTACAATGATACTAGGAACAAGATTTAAATCTTTTACGTCCAATGGAGGGCGCTGTTCATTAATTCATTTTATTTTCACAGGTAAAACAGGCATAAAATAATATTAATTTTCACAGGTAAAACAGGACTTAAATAATATTAGTTTTCACAGGTAAAACAGGCCTAAACAATATTATTTCATGTTCACAGGTAAAATTATTATTATTATTGCAATAATAAAACAAGAGGCAATTGTATAAATGTTTTCAAACAGCAGATTACACAACACGGTGTATTATTCCAAAGACAGGACAATGGCACACCTGAAGTAGTACAAACAAGATAATATGTTCCTTAACCTCCAACAAGCAAAAGAGTAAAAAGAAAAGAAAAAATGCTACATACAGAAAGAGGACACAGGCATAAGAAATAAAGAAGTTCTCTTCAACCCCTTAATTAATGACAGGGGGACTCCAAAACGTGACAACTCTTTGTTTCAAATCAACCAACTTAGGGATATTCCTACATTTAATTGTTTATGTCTTTGTAGCTTCCTCATGTTTAATATTGCCTGTCTTGACTTTTCAACCCCGCCCCCCCCCCCAAACAAACAAAAAACATATCAGGAGACTGAACCTTTTGGTAATAGGGCAAATAATTGTCCTCCTCAATCTGGCCTTCTTCACATATCTATCTATAAAGTTTTAAATGTTTCTCTTTTGTGTGTAGTTTTATTTAATTTGCGGAGAGAATTAAAATGAAATAATAACACTTTTATTAATGATATTGATTTGTAAGTAATTTGGTAAATGAATGAAGGCTAAAACCACAGTGATTGTGTCGTTTTACCGCCTCTCTCGATTCTCGTGGACCCATACCAAACATATCAAAACTTTATCATGCCGTCGCTGTCCTTGCTCTATGCTCTAAGTAAACACTTGATGCTTTTTGTCTTATGTTCATTAATCAAGAGACTTCCAGTTTGCCCACGTTTCTCAAGTTATCATTCGGGAAAAAAACATTGCCTGGCAATTCATGATTATAACGATTCACCAAAAATAATAAAATAGGAAACTGACAAGTGTCAGGCGAATATCGTTTAGTTATTGAGAAAACCATCTGTACACGTCTACGATAAGAAAAGTCACACAAAAGTTGCTTGGACTTTTGCTCAAACTATTCGGAAAAGGTGACACTGGCATCTGATCTTAGATGCTTATAAAGAAGTCGTTACCACTTCTTGATTTCACATTTTATTCAGGTAGTTTTTTTTTTTAAGGAAAACGTAAAAGTAAAATGTGAATTTTCAAATTGACATGTTTAAATCTCCTTCGAGTTAATAAGTTGCTCTAAGTATTATAATTATTTTGACTTCCCTGCTTGCTGATGGGTGTACTAGGGGCACTCACACGCTCAAAAATAGAGAAAGGACCAACAAAGTCTTTGTGATCAAAATCCTGAATTACTCTCAACAAAGAAACAGCCCGGCCAATTTATTTGTTCATTCAAGTTCAACTGTCTAGATTTTTAACTAGTGTACCGGTATTATACCGACAGAGAGGGCGCAATTTACAACTTGCGCTCTGCCCTGAAGTACAAAGTCAGTAAACCACTCGTAACAATCTTTTGTCATATTTCATCAGTACACGTGCCACCTTTTATGAAATGCCGATACAGCAAACTTGCCCACCTGTTTGCAAATCAGTTTACAAAATCATGACGTACCTAGCATTCTCAGTAGTCATCACTCTTTGTAGTTTCCGATAATACTAAATATTCAACAAAATCTCTTTGTGTTTTCCTGTTACTTATGAATAATTCATTTTACGCGTATTCGCTCCACGTGTATTTTTAGAGGCTGTTGCGGGGCAACCTTCATTATTAAGAAGGGGTGTGAATAATCAGAGGGGATCTATAATGCATACTCAGTATTCGCGGTCGCGAATGTTTAGTAAGGTCAGAAAAAGATGTTCCGTAAGCAGGGGTGAAAATATAAAATAAATAAAACGAAAGACACAAATAAAAAAGCAGGGTATCATGCACAGTCAAGATAAATCACATATGGAATCTGGTGTTTGGCGGGTCCATGTAAATGTTGAGATTTTAAACCGTAGAATGGACCTTTATGGAGAAAGGTTGACACCACAGAGCATGCAAGGACAGACCATGGAGGTAGAATTAAACACTAAGACTAATGTGTTCTTCCATAAAGAAAGGGTCCTCTCTATGGTTCTTCCATGATCTCAGTGGAAAACAACAATTTGGCATCATCAACTTAAAGCTCTTGTTTATAAACTGTTTCAATTTGAAGCAATCCGAAGATGTATTATTATAGATAATGTTATCATTTTTCTTGGAAATAATCGATGTCATTATTTATATAAAGTTTGTTATGATAATTATTGTGGGACTTATAGACATAATTTATCATAGAACCATTTTCCAACCGTTTTTGGTAGCTTTGGCCCGCATCTTATAACATTAATAATATTTATTATTTGATTGATTATGAATTAGCAGGAGTTTTGTTTACGAGACAAAAATGAAACTTTAAACTTCTCTTGTAAAACTATTTTTGTTCTTCCAGTTTCAACATGGCGGACCCAAACGTGTTGGTAGCTCCAATGGCAGATAATGATTGGAGTTTGTATATCCCTATTAATGTAAATGGATCATTCCATGACGTCATTGCGCAGCTGTGGCGATGTTGCATTTTTGTCTGCTGATTACGAGACATGATGAAAGAAGATCGTTAGAGAAAATGGCGCGACATGGGGAGAAAAAACAACACAAAATGCCTCGAAATACCCATCCTCCCCCACC
The DNA here is from genome assembly GCA_032158295.1 of Pycnopodia helianthoides. NCBI lineage: Eukaryota > Metazoa > Echinodermata > Asteroidea > Forcipulatida > Asteriidae > Pycnopodia > Pycnopodia helianthoides. The sequence goes on from CM063264.1 coordinate 12,081,101, forward strand.
AATCTACGCCTGGAGAACTATTTAGATATTGAACCACCAAGTTTGGGCAAAATCTGGTGGATTTGGTGAATTTTTAAGAGAAAATCAACTTGATCAATTTGGATAGGACATGAACAACGTGTGGTGCTGCTCTTCATTGTCTGATTGCTGCTGAGTGTGCTGGTGAATTCCTTTGCCTCGTGACATTGTGTGAATAGGAACTCTATCTCGGCGATGAAAATGCAACAAAAATGCTTTAAATCTGGGACAAATCAAAGGTATTGAAAGATTTTATGTTTCTAAATGAATTAAAGTACCTCAATTATTGATTAATTTTATAAATACTTACATGAAAGCATATGTGAGTGATTTACTTCTCGTTATTGTTGTTGTTAATGTTATATAAACTACACTATCATGGAAGTATGCTGTGATGATGACCAGACTTAACATACAATACAATGCCAAAACAGACTGGAGGCTTCTAAGGCTGCTCTGAATTTGCTAAGGGTGGTGTTCCGGGTTGCACTGCAAAAACCGACGGGTGACGACGCCTGATGACAATTGTTTTTACATAATAAACCATTATTCATTAAAAATGTGTAAATTAAGACTAAGACTAGAGTCATAAATATCCAAGTCTTGTTGTTTTTCTGCTCAATCTGCTGAGTTAGATGATTTTTACCAGGATCCACAGTTTTTTTTTTTTTTTTTTTTTTTTTTTTTTTTTTGGGGGGGGTATTTACACATGTATATATATACCTTCAAAAAAGGTGGATTTTGAGGGCAGTGTTGTCGGTAGCCCCATGAATAGGGTCAGTCCACTCCGTATCCTTGGCCCCAGCACCACTGCAGACATACTCATTCGCCCTATGACGTTTTTAATCCGCAAAGATCTAGATCGTGAAACTTACCGATTGAATGCCCATGTACTTGCAGATAGCCGGACTGTTAAAATTTCTTTAAAAAACATCACATGTTTTTGGTGAAAATTAAATTATTTTTGAGAGTGAACTTTGAAAACGATCTCAACGATCTTGATTATTTGCACTTGCGGCGTCTGTGAGTAAATTAGTCTGGTACCAACTCAATCGTAGCAATTGATTGTATCGTTTTTTTTAATGCTGTTGAGGGAGCCAGACAAAACCTAGTTTTTGAACCCAAACATTTCGATCCCGTCGTACAGTAACAGGGAAAAGCACTTTTTTTTAACGTAATTATGAGACTGTGTGTACTACGTTGTGGAGATCGTTCAGAAAATTCTAATATTAACTCTCGAAAATCATTTGGTTTTCACAAAAAACGTGTGATGTTTTTAAAGAAATTTTAACAGTCCGGCTATCTGCAAGTACATGGGCATTCAATCGGTAAGTTTCACGATCTAGATCTACGGAGTGGATTGGCCCTTTTCATGGGCTATGCTGTCGGCAGTTGTCGGTTTTTACTAGTGCGGTGGGTTGCTAAGGATGTCCTATACTTTTCAACATATCATGAAGCGGTGATCCAGCCATAGCCTCTGTTGTAGACGCCTTAGTTTGCCTGCTGGCCATTTGGTAGACCTAGACTAGGTTGAGGTGTCACTTTTATTTATAATTTTTTTTGCAAGAAACTAAAACTAAAATAAGGAAGGTGTAGATTACTTTTGATTTGTTTTATGGGCAAGGCGATGATCGATTATGGCGGGTGCCCATAAAATAATGGATGAATTAGTTTTGGTGATTAACTGCAGAGCACGGTCTACATAACTTTTTCATTGTTTGCGTTTAACTTTGCCAGAGGAATCCTACATGTTTGTGGTTATTGCTGTAAGTGTTTTACCCCATTTATTGTTGCATTCCATAAGAAGGTGAAATCACTCGTTTTGCTTTCAAGCAGGTGATACAGTATTATCTTGCATCAGTCCAACAGTACTTCTAGGTTTTTTCCCCCTCAGTTCTGCCTGTCACCACAATGCGCTAACCCAATTATTTTTCAGTTGTTCATTGTTGATGGTTGATGCAGGGCTGTACTTTTTAGCTTTGTGAAGTAACTTCGATATATCTTTGTTAACTGTTTTACAGAGATGAAACTTTTCAGATTTTAATTATAATTCTGAGTCTGACTCATTTATTTTTGGTGTTACAATGTTCCAGTTGTGATTAGTCATTATAATTATGCCCCTAATATTCTTGTACTCTTATTTTCTTCATTTTTATATGTGGATAAATTAAGACTTGGTGAAGTTATTGCTGTCGATAAACTTGATACGCAGAAGTTACTAGTCTACCCAAATGGAACACCAAAGAGAAAGGCAATTTACCTCTTGTTTGAATTCGGTTCTAAAAAAACTTGTCCTGCCTTTTATCTACTACAGCAGAGTAGATTCAGGACTTTCAATTGCAAAAATGTCATAGTCTGTTTTGGTAAACTAATAATTTATAATGTACTTGTTATCTTTTAAAATTAATAATAACATGATTATAAAATAATATTAATGGGAACAATTAGGACCTTTTTCAAATTATTTTGTCACAAAGTAAAACCTGTTAGTCGAGGGTGTCCTATGCAGAAGGCAAATGATGAATCAAACTGTTCAGGAAAAAAACAAATGTCTTGAAGGTGAAATTTCTTTTGCTTGTATATTTTTTGCTGAACAATGTCACTAGACTCTAAGGTTAAAACAAGACTGGGCTGTCTTTGGTTAACCAGACATAGGTTATGTGTAATGAGTTGACCTCTAACAGGAAATCACACATTAGAAAGGTCATGATAGAGTTGTTCCTTCATAGTTGTACTGCCCATTACATGGTAATAAGACAACTGCCTACAATCCTACATGTACATGTAGGCCTACTTGATACTAGGCAATTCCACAGTAATGGAGTGATGCCAAAACACATTTTGCAAATTTCAATCATATTTCTCACAAAGACTATGTTGATTATTCTAGAAAGTTTGTTACTATTGAGTTACACTATGTACATGTACTACATGTAGGCCTACCTGTCAGTCTAAGAGCTTTTATTTCAATCACCCCTTCCATTACTCACTTAGATTTTTGTTATGAGTATTGAATTCCCTGGTAACATACATGTACATGTAAAGACAGCAAATGGATGTCTATTGGACTTATTAACTATCTAAACCCAGTGAAATAAAACAAGTTTCAAAATTATCAATGATGTTCAACATGTACAAAGGGTAACATATTAGTTTGTTATACCTCGGTAACAAATTGTGAAGTTTTATTGGTCGAGAACCAATCATGTGATGTGATACAACAACGCATGTACCATGGCTAAGGATGCACACAACGCATGATGCACTGCGCCAGAGGGTAACATGAGTTTTGTTTACCGGTGTACATGTAGGCCTACATTACCTTGATCGTACCGTTGGTCAATTTCCAGCGCAAAGCAACTGCGGGTTCGAGAGAACAGTGAAGAATTGTTTCTGCTCATCTGCTTATTAAACTATAGTGGTTTATACTCCGTCGTAATGTTTGAAGATGACAACAGAACCTCGAGAAGAGGAATAATATTGTTACCAAGTTATAACAAAACGCTTGTTGCACGCTGTGACGGGGTCCATGGGTTTGTACACCCTCGAGTGTACAAAACACCATGGACCTCGTCACAGCGTGCAACAATTGTATAATGATACGCTACTGGAGAAAATCCATCTTTAAAGGAACACGTTGCCTTCGGGTTGGGCGCTTTTGGGCTATAACAAGCGTTTGATGTACAATGAGCACGGTCGGAAAGATGTTTAAAAAGTAGAATAATGATCCACACAAACGTGCCTTAGAAATGCTTCGCTTTTGATAACTTTCGCGAAACAAAACGCTCCGCCATTTATGAGAGTCAAGATTTTGACTCCCATAAATGGCGGACAAATTCTATTAGTCTTATTTCCAGTCGCAGCTGTTGAACTACGACTGAGCAATTATTTTATTAAAATGTTACGATTACCATCTGTTTATTGTATTCCAATAAATATCCAGTTAATAAATGAATGAAAAAAGAAAGAAAAAACATACGTTAAATTATTAAGTAGCAAGTCCCCACATTCGGTCCGTCCGGGCGTCCAGGGACGTACCAGCAGCAGCAAAACCCCACGGCCATACCACCCATAGACCTCCCCCTGCATGCTGCAGTACAGTAGACGACGCGAAGACGGGGTTCTTGTACAATGTATGATTTTAGTGGGGCCAACCTAGTAACACCGATGCTTTGTGTGGTGTAAGAAGGTCTGGTACTCGTTACTGTTATTGCATCGACGATCGTATTGAGGGCTTGAAAAACGTATACATTTTGCGGGACATGTCTCGGGGGTCAGAGGTCAATGTTTTTTTTTTTTTATTACCATTCACTAATTATAACACATTAAAGGTGTTTTATTGCAAGAACAACTCTTAATAAGTATAAGGAACACCTCCAAACAGTAAAATTTCATGAGATTTGAAGGCAACGTGTTCCTTTAACTTTCTTTGTAGGGTGTCATTAAAATTGTGTGTCTAGTAACAGAGATGTCCTGCCCAATAACATGATGTACATGTACTTGTACATACATTGTACATGTGTAGGCTGCAAGATGTACAGCAATACTACAAAAAAAAACCACTGTTTAGAATTAGATACACAAGTTAAGGTTAATAGTAAGTGACTATGAAATGGCTTTTTGAGTGTTGGACTGCTGGTTAACAGTGAGTAGGTTTAGGTGTTTGATAGTGTACATGTACAGTACGTGTGTATGTACATGTACATGTACATGTAATCACCTGTACTTGCAGTATTTAAAACTTACTGTCAAAAGGGGCCTTTAATATGTCCTTAAATTCATAGACCCTTAACTAGGCTCGTTAATGTGGCATTGTTTAATGTTACTGTATGTACTTCCAAGATCTTATGGAAATTTCAGTTCTTAATTGCATCAGATGTTTTTGCACCTCAAGAAACAACAACTGTTCAGTCATTGACACAGTCAAGAGTTGTCTGGGGGGAAAAATGATTGTAGCATTAAGTGAATATTCTTTTGATTAGTTTGATTCATAGTTACAGTTGTCATGGCGGTGTAACCTTCTGTATATGGGTCAACGTGGGAACTCCCTGCAAACAATTGAGTCAGCAATGCATAATGGCACTACCCTACAGATGTACAAATTGATACAAAAGGCTTACACTGAGTATCAAATGGTTGTTGAACGTAATGTTATGAGTAGCTGTCTTTTTGTTTGTGTACTGCTGCTTTCTAAATGGTGGTCATTATTTCAGGTTGCCAAGGGGGGTACGTTCAAAACTCAATGTAAATGTTGATGTACAGAGTGCCACTAAGTGCACAATTACAACCCAAAACCTGTTCAGTGTTCTACAACAGTGTAAAGCCCGGTTCATACTTCTTGCCAATGCGAATGCGAAGCGAATATTGACGTCACAAATTCGCAACGAATGATTCGCAGCAGTTGAGCTGTGCTCAACTCTTGCGAATTATTCGCAGCGAAAACAGAGTTGTGACGTCAATATTCGCTTCGCATTCGCATTTGCAGGAAGTATGAACCGGGCTTAAACATTACATTTGAAAACTAGAACAAGGAGTTTTGATGCTACATGTAGATTGAATGATATTTTCATGAATGCATTCAAGTTGATGCACAGTACTTAATAGATGTTGTTTATCAACCTTTATTTGAAAAAAAATAATAAAAGAGGTACAATGTATTGTACAATCAGTAGAATATTGTCCCTAATGTATGCAATCTTTGGGTATTGAGCCAGCATGAGTCAGGTTGATATATGTTTCATCATTCATATCAATCAAGTCTCAGCCTACACTGTAAAACTATACACTCAACACTCAAATTCAACAATGCTTAACACAGTTTCTAAAACAATTCCTTCTACAACAAGACTACAAGTATCATATTGTTTTAAAACGTCTCTAGCATTCAATGTTTCTTAGCTATTTTAACAAGCCTACAAACCTGTAAATTGAAATAATGTGACTGTGTGTTTGTCGCACAGATTGTGCAATGTGTACATCGTGATCCCGATGTGGTCTGCGTTCCACAGCACTTTCAAGTGATTTTTCTACTGTTATCTGAACTGTAAAATGTAAATGTGTATTTGAATGATTCTAACCGGCACAGGCTTAATTGATTTCCTGTCATTAGATCATGTTGAACAGAATTCTCTGGCTGGCAATTTATTACATTCAACTAATTAGTGTGTGTTTGTTTGTTTATTATCCCAACAGGTATGACATCGAATGCAAGTTCACAGTTTGGTTCTCAGATCAGTGCATTTTACTCCATCAAGAAATCAGTTGTGGAGAATACCAATAATCTCAACAACAATGACGTGATCATCACAAATCCACACACTGGTTTGTCTACTAGTACACTTTGTACAGTACCCTTAACCCATTCCATTGTGCCCAATGGAGTCACTTATACATTGGTAAATAATAACACCTCTAGAACACAGAACGTCATAAGGGCATCCACCATTAAATTGTTGGATACCTACCAGAAGTGCAGAATGAAGAGGAAAAGTGATGAGCAGTTGGACAACCACCATGGCCATGAGCAGAAACAGACAAGACAACAACATGTCAGTACCAGTAAGAATAATAATAATGCTAAGGTGAAGTCTACAACATCTAAGAGTTCTTCAGGAGGAGAAGGTGATTATCAGTTAGTCCAACACGAGGTACTCTGTTCCTTGACAAATCGCTATGAAGTCTTGGAATTTCTTGGACGAGGAACATTTGGTCAAGTTGTCAAATGTTGGAAGCGTGGTACCAATGAGATAGTTGCGATTAAGATTCTAAAGAACCACCCATCCTATGCACGGCAAGGACAGATAGAAGTTAGTATTCTCTCCAGATTAAGTGCCGAGAATGCTGATGAATTTAACTTTGTCCGTGCATATGAGTGTTTCCAGCATAAGAATCATACATGTTTGGTTTTTGAGCTTCTTGAACAAAACCTGTATGACTTCTTGAAACAGAGCAAGTTTCGACCACTCCCTTTGAAGCACATCCGTCCTGTACTACAACAAGTCCTGGTAGCATTACTGAAGTTGAAGACTCTAGGATTGATCCATGCCGATTTGAAACCAGAGAATATCATGCTATTAGACCCAGCAAGACAACCATACAGAGTAAAAGTAATTGATTTTGGTTCAGCGAGTCATGTGTCTAAGGCTGTTTGTTCAACCTACCTGCAAAGCAGATATTACAGGTAAGGCACTTTCATCTACATCTCTATGCTAAGAGTACACTAAGACCCCCCCCCCCTAAAAAAAAAAAGGGGGTCTGCTTCAGATTTCATGCCGTTTCAATATACACTGTAGTGTCGTTGGTCAGGATTTTTATATTTTATTATTATTATAATTTGTTTTCTTCTTAAATTGTTCAATATTCAGATAAGTTTGACGTCTGAGCAAGAAAAAAAAACACATGGAAAAACAATCATTTTTTAAAGGTTATAAATCATACACCAAAAACCAACCTTACAAGTCTACGTAACTTCAGAAAATAGCAGGTTTGTATAAACAACGATAACAAAATGCAATGTAAAATTAAAAAATAGTAGTGGCTCTACATGTACATGGAATCTTGAAATCTTGACGGCTCCCAAGTTTACTGCACGTGGGTTCGCTGGCCGTTACATCACAAGGGAGCCGTCGTTATTGTATTATGACCTGAAGGGCAGCGCTTGTGCATAGTGTAGTAAGTTCATAATTTCATCTAGTACATGTACCTGCCCGCTATGACCATGATGACAGTCCACCGTTTATGTAAAATTTTCTTTTTGTGTACACCTTTGCATGATGTGCATTGAATTTAATGGCAGGTCTTTACCACCATGGGAAAAAACCTTTCATGGCTTTGGTTTTTCTGTTTGTTCAGTTTTTTTTTCCAATGTATGGTACATGTAATGCTACAAAACAGGGCATGGGACATGTATGAAATTAACTGACAGTATCATGTTATGCAATCCATAAAGCTATGATCAGCATGACTAGAAATGATTGCGAGATCAATGTGGATCTGTTACACGGTGGAGCACAAAATAGATTGGAACTACGGGTACAGCAGTAAATTTTAAACAAAGGTCAGAACTAAAAACAACATTCATAAATATCTATGAAGGATCCCTAATTTTGTTTCCATATCACCTGCTGCAATGAAGACAAAACACTGTTAAAATGCCAAACTTTCCAACAATAATAACCTTGTCAAAAAGTGAATAACAAGGCCCCAGGGGGTTGAAAATCACAAAGGAAGGATATTGTAATTGATATGAGTCTAGTTGATCTGCCCAGGATGGTGACAATGTGTCCTGGGCTTTTTGTTAATGTACAAGGCTAGTCTCTCTATTCCAGCCGCTTGTGACCTTCACTGTAGCTGTTGAGAATCAAAACGACAAACTGTTGTTCTAGTACTAAAGACCATGCAACCTTTGTTTTCAAAAAGAGTGACCTTGTACATTCCAGGGCCTTTCTGGCAGGCAAGATGCTACACTGTTCACTTGGGAGTTTGTGTCTTACATGTACTTTTAAGAGTTATGAAAAGAACAGATGGACAAGTACTGTCTGAAATGTGTTCTCTTTCTTTGAATCAAAAGTTGATAAAACTCGGACAGTGCCATGTTTTTAAATTATGAGATTTTATGTGGTTTTAATAGGGCTGTGTACTTGTGAGGGTTCGATCATACCAGCAGGTTTTACATGCACAGTATACTTCTTGCATTAATTTAATTTCACAAGGTAGTATTGTACAAAAGGGAAGGTTTCCTTACAAACCCTGCATTGTTAATGTATTAACCTTGCATATATGAGGATCAACAACTCGTATGTATGTTTACTCCAAGGTAAAAACCCTTTGGGGTTTCAATGTCTAGCCAAATGACTAACAAGTAACAGTAGCACAACTTGGCATATGGGGATTTTAGTGTGCGTTCAGGAACTTCAACAATTTGAAGTCATCAATGCACCTTTCAGGAAAAGCTTTGTACAGTGTGTAATATAATTTAGAGTAGTGCTTTATATGTACTGTATAACTGAAAGTTGCAGTTCAGTACAGTTTCTGTACACATAACAAATAAGGCCCCCCAAAAAAGGGTTCTGTTTCCGGTTCCCCGACCGACCCTAGTTTTTACGCCGCGACCCTAAACTTTTTATTCGGCTTTTAAAAAAAACGGGGAAAAAATTAAAAATAAATTACCTGGAAAAAAATATCTGACTTTTACCAATTTAACATGTTCTAGGCAACATTGAAATCAAAACCAGAACATATCAAGAAGAATTTACAGATATCTCCGTGATTTGAGCCTGCGATGTCCAACGACTCGACTACAAGCGAAAAACACCCATAATGCAATGTGGAAAGTTAAATTTCTTACAAAAAGTCAACAACAAGCATTATTATTTTTATGAACTGCCGGACAATCCTAATTTTTACTCGGAGGTTAATTGTGATTCAATAATTTCTTACTTTTGACTCAACTTTAAATTGTTTTTCTGTGTATCTTTATTATCATTCTTATCCATCTCCTTAGTTTCTTCTCATATTTGAATTATTTCCTTATATTCTCAATGCCATTTTATCTGCACAATTTCTGAATTTTAATCCTTTTCTAATATTTTTCTTCAGAGCTCCAGAGATTATTCTTGGACTACCATTCTGTGAAGCTATCGATATGTGGTCATTAGGTTGTGTTGTGGCTGAGTTGTTCTTAGGTTGGCCATTGTACCCCGGAGCATCTGAATATGATCAGGTAAACTTGTATTATTGTAAACTGTAAGATACATCTATTTCTTACAATACTTTGGTTGCTCAGAATGTAATGCACAATCAATATAAAAAGGTAAAAGGGGTTGATAACAATTCGAGATAAAAATTGTGTGAGATTGGGTGCAGTTTATAAAATTTAAAAGAACGATTTTAAAATTATTGGAGCATACATTAAACCATGTAGTTGTTACCATTTACAAAACAAAACAGTTATTGTTATTGATGTGTGTCAGTGTGAGCGAGGGGATTCAAATGAATACAATGTTGAGTGACATTAGACATGGTATCTACTCAATTTAGTTGGTTACCTGCATTCAAGACACAATAACTTACTAATGATGCATCTAGTTTAAAGGTACACACCGGCTTCGTTGGGCTATTTGGGCTACAAAATAGACTAAAACATGATTCTAAAGGTCTTCCTGAAATGGAGAAGATTGGTTCATAAAAGAAACCATCAAATTTGGCCGTTTTCCAGCATTTTTCTAAAAAAAGGAAGGTCACGTGACTTTTCGAAACCACACGTGATCTTCAGAATTAGTTTTACTTCCAGCCGTATAAAAGTAAATTACTGAACCAAATTCAAGGTTTTTTTTTAAAACAATTATTCATGAGTATTTGGCGAAAAAGACTATGTATTCAGTTTATGGATGCAAGTTGTAATTAATGATGAAAAATCGAACGTAAGATTTGCATTCAGAGAGTCCGTGCACGGAAGCGTGTTTTACGGCGCATCACTGTGGGGAGCTAGCGGGTAAACCTTGGGGGCATGTCCCGCACAGCCGGTGCAGTGTCTCGCCGGGCCAGAGAGACAAACCACGGAGGCATGAACTCGGAGCCTAACTATTGTCACGTTACATGATGCCTGCGCTACACACGCGGCGGGACGACGACGAATAGCTGCACGGTGTGGATCGGACTGTGTTTATGTCGGTTTTTTAATTACACGTGAATTTGTGCTAGTTGGATATGAAGACTGGATCCTTATGCCTCGCCATTGTTGTAATTAATACATAAAGAGATCACTAGTCTACTTAAAACAATGTCATGTAAACTTGACAGTTGCAACGGCTGGAAAAGCGTATACGCTGACCTTTGACCGCGTTTTGGTTTTTTCACATTTTTTGTTAATTACGTGACATTTTGATGTTTTTTTTTACAACAACCATCGAAAAATTATTGTCTGTGATTCAACATCACTAAATTAGGTAAACAGTAGCTACTGTCATGTAAACTGGGTACACATGCTGTTGGTTACCAGTGTATTACAATTGTTGGTAACCTGTCAGTGAAAATCAATGTCCCTTTGTCCAAGCATTAATGATTAGCACAGATGGGGGACATAGCATTACTCCCCATTCTGCTGAGTCCATTGTACAATCAATTCAAAGTATAGGAAAGCTGATCTATTGGCTTAGTGATAAAGTACCTGTCATACACATGTATGTAAAGTTTGTTGAGGTTAGGTTTGTAGTGGATGACATTCAAGTGCATCGCAAGTTAATTTAAAAAAAAATTTAGGAGAAATTTTAATTCAATAATGAATAAAAGACAGGTACAGGTGCAGGTACCTTAGATTTGTTTCTATTCTGTAGTTTTCAAACAGACATAATGTACAAACAAACCATCACCAATCAGTGAAGATGTCATTACATGTGTTGGTCACCTTTTGTTGAAAATAACAAAAAACCTGTTCCCGTTAACTGATGGACTCTAAGTAATTAACTTGAATTTGGGGTTATCATGATATTCTTATGACTTTGACAGTATTTCATATTAAATTTTTTCCCCATATTGTGGTACTGAAACTTGAAAGTTTCAAGATTAGTCTAGTTAAATTGTTTTATTGTAATAAATTACCAATCAAGTAGGCCTACATTTGAAAAGATATTGAAATTATTCCTTGAAGTCCTTTGTTAAGTTGCATGTTTTAGCCAATTACTACAGGGTACAAGTATCGGAAAATGGCAACTTGTATTGTTGTTTAACAATTAATATACACAAATTTACCGAAAGTGTTTGTGGTTTATTAGCAGATACATGTATTTGAAACAAAAAGTTGCATTTCCTTAAGGTCATCCCTCTGCTGCTGCTTTCCGTTAACTTTTATGTGATCCCTGGCTATACGGCAGAGTTTTATGGCTTCTGACTGGTATCCCTGAACAAAGATATTGACAAAATAAGAAGACTGCCAACAAAAGGGCTAGATAGCTCAGTTGGATGAGTGCTGGTACATTAATCTGGAGGTTGCTGGTTCAAGTCCTGCTCTAGTCAATTTTTCTTTGTTCAACCCAAAATTAATTAGTATAGAAAATACACACTTGTGTAGGCCTATATTTACATTTTAAGACTTTTTAATAGAAGTAATACTGTAAAGTGATCAGGGCCGAATTTCATGGCTCTGCTTACCGCGGATTTCTGCGTTTACATATCATAGAATTATGTGCTACAAGGGCTCCATAAGCGCAGAATTCTGCGGTAAGCAGAGCCATGAAATTGGGCCCTGTTCATTTCACATTGGATTTGATTCCTGTTTTTATGACTGCTCAGGATATCTGGTGCCATTTCCAAGTTTTGTTAACCGTTTTAATAGTTAGGCTACAGTGTACACTGTACAGTTCACCTGCAGGCATTGATCCCTTACACAAGAACCACTGATATTATCTGAAATGTTTGTTATTCTAATCAGGTTCAAAGGTCACTCTTTTTATCAGACCATTGTTCCATGGAGAGACAATGCCTGGTGGTTATACAATATGTCTGGGACATGAAATGTACAGGGATGAACCAAAAGCTCGCACTTACACATGTACATGTATTTAGGGTGTTTAGTAGACTTGTTCAGTCCATTGCACTTATTTAGTAGACTTGTTCAGTCCGTTGCACTTATTTAGTAGACTTGTTCAGTCCGTTGCACTTATTTAGAAGACTTGTTCAGTCCGTTGCACTTATTTAGTAGACTTGTTCAGTCCGTTGCACTTATTTAGTAGACTTGTTCAGTTCGTTGCACTTATTTAGTAGACTTGTTCAGTCCGTTGCACTTATTTAGTAGACTTGTTCAGTCCGTTGCACTTATTTAGTAGACTTGTTCAGTCCATTGCACTGTAGGAGACAAAAGTTCCTGTTCCAAGTTGTAAGTTTCATGTGTCTGCTATTTAAACCAAGATTTGGATTCATACTCAATGTTTTCATTTACTCAGTATTTTAAAACTACACATAAAATTTCTTGAGATTTTTAACAAGCAACAAAACTAATTTTGTTAATAGATTTACTTCATTTGTGGCTTCCAATGAAATCTTGTTTGTAATTAATTTCATAATCGCCCAAACTAATTATACTTAAAATGAATTCATTATGGAAGGTGTAAGGTTGATAGAGAAGCTGTACATTATGACAAGTATGTAGTGTGTGTGTGTGTGTGGGTAGGTATACACATTCAAACCGGGGACCTATAACAAAAGAGGACAATAGGGTCCCCGTTTGGGGAAAGGTCCCCAGTTGGAAAACGTGTACAAAACCAATTACAAACAAAAGAGGGACAATGGGAGGTCCCCAATTGCAGGTGTTTACACACGTGTGGTGTGTGTGTGTGTGTGTGTGTGTGTGTGTACACACAGAAGGGCATATGTGGGGTCCTGACAACAATAGAACAATGGACCCCACAAGGTCATTTCAATAGGAACAATTGGGCCCCACAAGGGAATTCTTCAGAAAAGGGAATAATAGAACAACAATAGCAGTACCCCACAAACCGGATCCGTAAGGATGTGTGTGTGTGTGTGTGACTTTGAAATCACACTGGTAAGCCCTTTGTGTTTGTCATAATGAGTGTCTACATGAAGCATATTTCAGTTTCAATTATTCAGGCAGAATTAGTTAATAGCTGGCGCACTAGTTTATGTATACATTTCAGTGACTAATTAGTTAATAGCTGGCGCACTAGTTTATGTATACATTTCAGTGACTAACTGTATACAGAAACACAAATACACATTTGATGAATGTGGCAAAAGCAATCAGAAATAGATAAGTTTCTGAGGTTGTATACTCTAAGCCAATTGATGAGTGAACCCTAAACTGTAACAAGGAATTGGATGTCTTAAGTTGGCTGAAGGAAATTGGTAATGGTCAGTAAAACTTTAACCCCATAATCCCAGATCTGTAGATTGCATCGGCCTTTCTCTGGAGGGAAGTTTTTAGTTAGCATAGGAATAGCTGAGTTTACAAGGGTTGTGTTTTCTATAAGGCCATGCAGGTTGTTGGCAAATTGCATCCTTTTCCTTTGAGGGCAATAAGAATGATGAGATTAAAGTAGCTTTACATCCTAAATCATTCTGAAATGAACATCAATGTCTGCACATTGAGTTCATTTCTCAAGTCAAATAGTGCATAAAATCTTGTCAAGGTGTGAGAAAAGAACTAGCAACAACATCTGGTAGACTTAGTAAGTGCTCAGTGTTGATGATGTCATACACTGAGTTAAAACATGTCATCATAACAATCCATTTTTTTTTTTAGATTTACAGCCAATTAGATTTGAATACAATATGAATACTTCTTTGAAAAACACTTTTTTACTCAGACATAGCTTTTGTAGTAAAATATTTGCCACAGGAACTGACTCATTTAAAGTAACCTCAACAGGTGTTAAAATAAAGTTCATCAGAGGTTGAAAAAGATTACTTAATAGGTTGGTAGAATGAGTTTAGAATATATAAATAACAACCAACATTTATATTTAGCTCGGTTTTTGTTTGTTTTTGTTTTTATAGATTCGATACATAACACAAACACAAGGCCTACCAGCAGAAAATCTCCTCAGTGCTGCAACCAAAACGTCGCGATTCTTCAAGAGAGACCACGATACAAACTTTCCTCTCTGGAGGATAAAGGTAAGCCAAGTCTTATTCTTAAACAATTAAACAATTTAACATGAAGTAAATTATGCTTCTGTAAGCAGGGTTCTCCACACGCGGTTTTGTCCAGGCGCTGCGCCCAGACAAAATTTTCAAAATACAAAATGCGCCCGGACAAAATCGACGTGCGCCCGGACAAAAAAATCCGCGCCCGGTCAAAATTGTCGGGGCCCGGACAAAAAATCGCAGCCACTGTTCGGTCCTAAATTAGTGTCAATCAGTAATTTCCACAATGAAACAATCGTTTAATATCCATATTCCATGAAAACAGAACGGCTTACATTTTTGTTTGCTTTTTTATCACTGGTTCCGACACAATTAATTCATGGTTTCTACCTCAACGTTTGAACGTTGTGATCTTCGATGTATATTCCGATCCCCATGTTGCGTAAAATACGTTTGCCCAACGTTTTCCGACCACGAGGTGATTTCTCACCGAGGGAATTTCCCTTGCCTTTTCGTTCCCACGGCTACACGCCCTTCCTTGACCCCCTAACTATAAAGTTTACCACGTTAGGAGCAAGCACATTCGCGGGATCGATGTGATAAATACTATGGGATGGTAGCGCTTGAGAAGCATGACGTCATAATTATTCACACCAATAGAGTGCGTTTCGGCCAATCGGAAAGCGGCCAGTCAGAAATCAGCCAATCGGCCTGTGCTAATCACGTTCGTGCTGCGTCGGCGATACCATGATGAAAGACAACCATGACTAGGTTGGAAGACGCACATTCGGGGTGCTAAGTTTCTGTCGAAAATTAATTCATGCCCCATTCCTCTCAATTGAGCCTGACGTATCGGCATTAATATAAAAAAAACATCGTTTACGAATGTTGAATATTGAATTGTCCATGGAAAAAGCATAGCATAATGCTTTCTTTAAAACATTATCGGCTACTTTAAAACACCAATACCGATATTGACGATATTGTTTCAATATCGTACCGTGACGATGATATCGAAATATCTTCGGCTAATTAAGTGGGATCCTATATTTTAAAAAATTACGACTGCCTGATCAAAGAAAGACTGTGCTCTGAATGACTACCGGCAGGACCGTGTGTTAGGCCCAGTTATGCCCGGGAATTAGGAACCCTTATTTACAAAGTAATTTGCGCTTGCACATTATAAACATTGCTTGCGTGAAAATTACCTGGCGGCCGGCGCCGCCAGCGTGCGCCCGGACAAAATTTGACCCTGTGGAGAACCCTGGTAAGACTTTATAAGCAATATCAGTCCAAATTCTTAATAATCCAAAGAGCTAACATTTGGTCAAAAAAGCCTGATCACTTTATAATAAATTTGAACAGATATTGAAGTGGAGTATTTGTTACCAATTTAATGCTCATAATATTGGTGTGAAAAAGTTTTTCGTTTTTAAAGTCAGTATAATAGTGGTTCGTTTTGAGTGACTGTTTGTAATGTAAAATGTGGACTCTAGGATCGTATGATCCATTTATAACCTGCCACATCCATCCTGTGTAGTATGAGTCATCAACATGTAGCAGAAGTGCAAAGCTTTAAAGGAACTATCTGTTCCAGTGATATTTATGTTGTTTGTTTTAAAGTACTACTGTGATCAGTACTTAAAGGTGTTTTGTGTCTTAAAGTACTACTGTGATCAGTACTTAGAAGTGTTCTCTGTCTTAAAGTACTACTGTGATCAGTACTTAAAGGTGTTCTGAGTCTTAAAGTACTACTGTGATCAGTATTATTGAATTTTTTAATTACCCTCAAATTTCGAAATAAAAAAAATTGGTGGAACATTTTCCATCCCTTTTTGATGGAAAATCGAGGGTGATTAAAAAATATAATTTGGAATTCAAAATGTTTTCAGTATAAGTCTGCATGTCCATTCATGTTTTGGAAGACTTTGGCTGGTTTCAGATTTAACAAAAATTCCAGCCTCTGAAAAAACATGTAATGTAATGGATGCAAAGTGGTTCCCTGCATTGTGCTTCTTGTCATTTACCAACCCTCAGTTCTTATAGAAATGATCTTTTCCTCTGAGTCGTGTATCATGTACATGTGTTGGACCGTAGTCTGCAAGGCTCTGTGGATTTTTTTTTTTCAAGTACAAATTTACTCTCACCCTTAAAAACAAAAAATACCATTGAGGTTCATGTAATATACATGAAATAATGTAGATTTGTTATGTTTGAATCGCAAACCAAAAGAAGAAAGTATTAACTTTCACTAGTCTATCATAAAAGTCACTGATACATGTACATGATAAAATGAATACAATGACACAGTTACTTGAGCTAGGGAATTATCTAACCCACGGGATTGTTCTGGTCAGTTTGGTCTACTCTAAAGGTCAAGAACAAACAGTCACTTTTGATTGTCAATGTGCACTGAATAACCACTGGTAGTGTGCACAAGTGCCCATTCTAAGCACACTCTGCTGTTTTTAGGTAGCCATTTGTTGTTTTCTCATTTACTGAGTGTCTATTAAGATAAGATATTTCCAGGATACTGCCTATGCCTTGACACAAATTACAGTAATCTTATCTTGTCAACATTGATCAACATGTCCAAGTGCAAACTCAGACAGTTAATCACAGTTTGCCCTAGTAGTAACCTGCTAGAAACCATCTTATTATGCATAATTTAACCTTCATCCAGACATAATTACATTAGTTTTTCAAGTCCAGGTTAAAGCTAAAGATATCCGTATTGGTTAAATAAGTGAGTTGTATGAGACAGGGGTATACGCCTATCTTGTCTGTCATGCACATCTTCCTTCTAACAAATTCATCAAGTAAAGTTGAGCAACATAATCCAGATGTGTTGACTGTTTGATCACTCAACAGTGGTGTCTCCATGGAGGTCACTACATAGCTATTTGGAGGATGTTGTCATGGTTTTCTAAGCAACATACTTTTTACATTTGTCAATATCACTTGTACTTTTGTTAGTATTTAACATTTTTGTTGATTCTGATTTTTTTTTTCCCCGTAGGAAACCAATGAGCATGAATCTGAAACTGGCACAAAGGCAAAGGAAGCAAGGAAGTATATGTTCAACTGTCTGGATGACATTGCTGCAGTTAATTTCCCAAATGATCTTGAAGGAACAGAATTGCTAGCAGAAAAGGCTGATAGGTACATCTTGCTAATGTTGATATAAGATTTAAAAATAAATGAATTGTTACCGGACTTTTAACAGCAGTAACACTTTGCTAGGCACTTGGTGTTTGTTATCAATGAGTGTGTATTTCAGTTGAATACATTATATCTTTAACAACAAAAAAAGATGTTTAGATGATGACTTTGAGTCTGACGACTATTTTAAAATTTTGTTTGAGTATTGAAGTAGCCTGTAGTTAACCATAAGACAAAATTTCATTCGGTGATTGTTCTTGATTAAAAACTGTTTATATATAGAACTGTTCAGAAAGTTTTTTTGAGGTTTTGATTCCGGTCTTTAAAAAAACAATTTGGTCCAGTAAAATTTTGAGCCACAAGACCTCTTGTGGGTTTTTCCCCAAGTTCGAACCCTGTCATAGAATGACTTTGGTTAAATTTAGTGATAACTTGATAACAGTATTAATGACATTTATCTTCTGTAGACGTGAATTTGTGGACCTTTTGAAGAAGATGCTGACGATAGATCCTGATAAGAGAATTACACCTTTAGAAGCAATTAACCATGCGTTTGTAACTCTTGGACATCTTGCAGAGTATGCTCATTGTAGAAAGTAAGCAACACATGTATTCCTTTCTAGATTGAAAACAAGTATACCAAAAGCTGACGGCTATGGGAAGGTTAAGAGATTTTGAAGATGTATGCCATATTAGGGGGATAGGTTGAGCAGATTGCAAAAATGGACTTCATGTTGGATTAAATTTTAAAATAATTGTGAAGGTTTTTTTTAATTCAAGGTTTTTGGTAGGTTTTCCCAAAGAATTATTTGAAAGAAAAGAAAGAGTTGAAGTTGATTGAGAAAGCGACACAATTCTGTAATAAAACATCTTTTCAGGTTTGTTAAACCCATTAGGTTTGATGCTTTAATGTTATTGTTGCCTCTGGTAGTTTGAAGAATGCTAAATGTATCTGTTTTCTTCATGTTTAGTGTCAAGTCCAGCGTTCGTAGCATGGAGGTATGTAAGAGACCTGGTCAGATCTATGATGCCAATTCATCAGGTATCCCAGCAAGCTTTGCTGGTGTCATGCCAGTCACATCCACTACAGGCAATTTGAACATAGCATTCAATAACCAGCTAAATGCTGCTCTTCAGAATCAGGTAAAGTTTTACATGTTTCTGCCTGGTCATATATCTTTATCAGTTTTAGTTAAAACAATTTGAGAATTACTAAAATTTCCTCTAAATCTCACAGGATTAATCTAGTCTTACTTTTACACTTTCTTTCAAGATATTCTTCCAATTCTGTTTGTCTTGACTTTTCATCATTATTTTTATCTCGTTAAACCACATTAAATAATTTCCTTTCAATAGGGTACGTCTCAGACAATTACGACATCTGTACGACCTCAAGGAAATGAGTTCCCATTTCTTCAATACCATCTTCAGTCTGGTCCTTACATTCCTTATCAGCCACCACAAATTGCTCAGAGAGTATCACAAAATGTACAGCAGCAACAAGGAGGAAGTCAATACCCCAGACCGGATCCATTTCAACAGGTAAGAAGGTCAAAGGTGATGGTTAATTGTAAAACAATTGATAAGTAAACCTGAGATTTAAAAAGGAGACATACAAAAAAGAAAAACTTTTATATAGGGTAAACTGGGGTAAAAACGCCCATGGGGTAAAAACGCCCACTTGACTTGTTTCCATTGCTAGTAAAAAAAGACACATAGAATTACTAAATGAAATATATTTCTAATAGGTACTATGCATGGCAAAAAACATGAAAAGAATAATTAAACTCATTAACATATTTTAAGGGTGCATAGGTGCTGTTAAAAAAAATTCGGAAAAAAAAGTTTTGAAAAATGACTGTCGAAGGTTTAACGTATTTCACTTAAAATAAAATAAAAACAGCACATTGTTTTATTTTTTTATTATTTTTTAGTTGATATTTGTTAAGATGGGTTAACTGCACAATAATAAATGATCAAAATATTAAAACCAATTTTAATATTTGCTTAACATTGTTTTGTAAGTGGGCGTTTTTACCCAGGATAAATCAAGTACCTCGGGGTAAAAACGCCCAGTAGCATCCTTAACATCGAACTCCATTAAAGCCTCATTAATCTTCAAAAAAACCTCAATATTAGTAACTAACAGCCATATTTTAAATTTATATCCACTATTAGAAGCCTATTATATATAAAACTGTGTATTTCTTATATTTTTTTATTCAGGTTTGATCAATTAGGTTAAGGTTCAATTAAAATTTGCAAAGTTTATTGTGACGTATTTGATTTTTTTCACAAATAACTTTCCTTCATGCTAAGTACCACTGCAAACGGCATTAAAAGATTATGTTGAATGATTGGGCCTAAATATTATAACTTCATGAATAGGACTGTTTCTGCCATGATTTCACAGGGCATTAAGGCACTAGGTAACAACAGAGAAACTGTTCGCCTGAGTAGGGAGAAACTGTGGATAAAGTGCATCCAGATCATTCAACCCCATTGGTCTGAACATCCAAAAAGAAATGGCTAATAACCTTTTGTCTTTGCCTTCTCCTTATCCCCACAGATATACACATTTTTAGTCTGCCTCATTAACTAACTAACCCCCTTCCCACCTTTGGTATTGTGTTTTGTGTTTCCAACCTCTTGTGGTCATACCAGCTCCTTCCCTCTACCCCCCCCCCCTGTCACCCTCTTCGTTGTTCATCTCTTGGTGTCCTGTGTGCTCTCATCTCTTTCCAATTGACTGTTTCTGTTACACCAGTAGGCCTATTCCTGTTTATGTGTGTTGTGTAGTCAATAGTCATCCCACTGCGGTCATGTGACAAAATCTCTCTCTTACCGTCAATGTACATTCGGGAGCTTAATTGTACATCTTACTTGCTAAGCTAGGTGTGATGTCACACTAAAAATCACTGTGGTATTACTGACAACTCATCTTAAGATGAATCTTAGTGCTTTGTGAAATCAGCACCAGGAGCTTCTGGGATGATTTCCTCAGACCAATGAAGCCTTGCTGGAGTTAACCTTAGACCTTTCTAAGTTGGTACATAAAATAAGTGTTCAAGTTTATTGTGCGTGAATTATGAATGCTAATGTTTCAACATACCACATAAAGTTATCGGTTTAAAATGATTGAGTTTGTAGTTATAATGAACCAACTGTGTTTGAAAAGTTGTTTGCAGTTAATGTAGTATCCCTCAATATTGAATTAATTTAATAAATATGATTCCATTACAAAAGAAACCTGTCATATAGCGACCTCTGGGCGGGCGGGCGTTTTTACCCCGAGACCCGGGTAAAAACGCCCGCCAAACTTCCATCCAAAAAGGGTGGAAAATTTCACTTTTTCAACATAGTGACTATAATTTTATATTTGCACACAATAGAGGAGATATGTAATGGATAAAACCACACATTAATTTCTCTGTGTCTCCAAGAAGTTCTGAGATATTTAACTAAAACTTAAAAAACGGGCGTTTTTACCCCAGTTTACCCTACTAGATCTGAAACAGCAAGCTGTGCTTGACTTTTTGCACTTCCTTTCAATGACTCAACTTTGACTTAAAAACCATCTGCTTTTAGGGGCCGTTGCACATATCCGCTCTAAACACAACACCCAAATCCCTTAAAACAGCCACCCCTAAAACAAGTCCTACTTAATCAGTCCATACCACAAACAGCTATACTTTCCTAGTGGGATAGGGATTATCCATTTGCTAGATAGGGGTGATGTGTACTTTGAGGTGTCAAGATTGTGTAAAGTTATTCCCAGGTGTCAGTTATTTTGATGTAAGCTGTAAGATTGACTTCCTGTTTAGAGATCATTGGTGTCATAGCTAGCTGCCTCCACTACTAAACAGTAAGACCCTCTCCAATTGGACTAAGATCTATCCAAGCACATTAAACATCCAATCATTCTTGTCATTGTGTATAGCTGACCTTTTTGTGATACATGGGAAAAACGGAAACATGTACATAAAACAGGTGTGTCTAGATCCAAAAATGTATATTAAAATAAGTGCATGTCAAGTATTTATTGAATACAATAACAAAGAGAAACCTCCAATCTGTTAAGTAATCAAAACTGAGCTAATTAAATTTCCAATGACTGAATCTAAGGGTGTGATGTTGAGGAAAGTCACACTTTAAAAGAAATGACAGATAAACTGAAGCTTTCAGTTCTCAATACATATTACCCAAGCACTGCTACAGTCTGTGTTTGTATACTGTGAAACACGTAAAAGCACTACCAAATTCATGTAAGTTACGTAACATGAAAAACTCACCAAGGTGTACAATGTTGATTAGAATTGTTTTTGTTAGGGTTCCAACAATGTCACCATTTATGATGAGTTTGCTTTTGGCTCCCTCTCCTGTTAATTTTGTAAGCAGGTGAAGCCATGAGCAAAGTGGTCCCTTGTTTTTTCGATATCACATGTTACAGGCTTGTGAATTATCGTGCATAACATACTTCCTGGATTAGTCATGTAGTAAATGTTCCTACCAGAACAATATCATTTTAGAATCTAGGAAAAAGTGAGCAACTCAAAGAAAAAGAATTTGTTTCAACTTTAGAAACATTTATGGTTAACAATGCAATCATACTATAAATAACAGGCATAATATTCTTTGTACTTGTTAGTCTGATTTCCAATTTGTTTTGACCTTGGAAAAAACAGAAAAATTGTGGTTAAATAGCATAAAAAGTCTATTAAAGCCTACACCATGTACATGTAGGTCAGCCCTTCTACTCAATAAAATGTTCCCACTTTTTTCCAAGGATCAAATATCATGCCTGAAATAAGTTCATTAGATCAAAAGACGGGAATACAAGTTAAACAAATAGTGACTTAAGTGAGTACAAAAGAAAGGCAAACAAAAAGTCAAACTTTTGTCTTTTGATTATCTGTGGAGAGGAAATACAACACTCCAGGGATCATTAAGAGATAATAGTTTGACTATTTAGCAAGTGTTATGCAGTCAGTCAGTGTTTTATAGCACCTTGCATATATTTTGCACAATTAACAAGTGTTTTTAAATTGCAAGTTTGTGTAGATTGATTGGCCATCATGAATGATGACAAAGCATTTGGAAATGGTCCCTGACTAGTCATCTTTTCTGCTATATTTAAAAGTAATGGTAAATGTTTCTTTTAAATGAATATCTTGCATTCCTGAGGTAACTTCCATATAAATGTACTTCTATTTCTTTCTTTAGTCATTACAGATGTACCCACTGAGAGTTGAAAATAGTGTTCCCATAGTAACACAAACTCCACAACATCAGTCACTAACAATACAACATCAGGTATTTACACAGGTAAGATAACAAGTTTACATGCCAACTGTTGATCTTGTTTCAACAAAAAATTATGGGTAGCAATGCCAATTATGATGTGATCATTTCAACCCAATGACTATAAATGTACTTAATAAAAGACAAATGTCATTAGAAGAGGTTAACCAGCTCACTTCAGAGGACACAAGAATATGCAAAACTTTTCGGCAGCACACAGTGACGATCTTATAAACTGGCAGTTTCTGTGTGTGTTTGAATGTGATAATGTCAACACACTGGCAGTTTCTGTGTGTGTTTGGATGTGATTATGTCAACACACAATGTGTGATGAGGCACTGGGCCGCTTTGGGCTTACACAGGCAACTGTTGCCATGGTTCCTTTAACTCTTTGGATAGATTTGAGCCTAATATCTTTCATCTCTCTCCGGGCTGTGGTCTGTTTGACTGGGCATGTGTTGATGATCGGTCATTACATAACAGCTTTCCAACTGCTTTAGAGACATGACCGTAAAAGAATAAGAGCTGTTAAAATCTTCAATGTCAATGAGAAAGTGCATTAATATGGGTGTCCAAACAGAGTTTCATTGGCAAATACATTATTCATGGCTAGAAAAAAGGTCGCTTTTTGACTGAAAATAATCTCGCACTGGTAATAGGAAAATGATTTTTAATCCCAAAGTGAACTAGTAAAACTACTGTGTGGCTATTTGTATTGATGAGAAATGAAGTGCCTTTATTATGAGACAAGCTGTTCTGTTACCATGGTTTTATCCCTGGATATGGGGCTGGTAAAATGAAGTGTATTCTTGGTGCTTTGCTGTTTATTAAAATAAATTACTTTTTTATATTTTGTACTATATACATCTCTGTAAAGTGTATGTTGTAGCCCTATTATTAGGAAATATATAACTTTTGATTATGCATTTATTTTGTATCAGAACTCTGGTTTGAATGGTCATCATAATGGGTCAGTAGTTGTTGGTCAACATCATCAAGCAGGTGGTCCTACTCACTCATTACAACCCATTGCATTACCCATGTCAATGAATAATGCAGCAGCACAACAAGGATGGCCTGGTCCAGCTGGGGTTGCTCAAAATCAAACCGTTCTACTCAGGGTAGGTCAACTATATTCCTACCAACTATTATGAACAATGTTTTACAAAATATGAATTAACAATTTATTATTACAAATTTCAAGTTTTCCCCCTAAAATTTAACAAAACAGTGCATGATACTTGCATTTTAAATAGTTAGTAGTAAACACTTCGAACACACGAGCAAAGAACCTACAAATAAGAGCCACACTATAGAATAGCATTAAAGTTTCATGCCAACTTTACATCTGTCCAAGGATCCAAAACGCCAAGCTGGTTAATTTCTCATTGGAATGTTTGAATGTTGGCCGGATGTATCACCGGATATTACACCTTGGCTTCCAAAATGACAGTTAAAGATTGTTGAACTAAAATGAAAAAACAACAAATTAAAAGAGGATTTGTCTAGGCTTTGATTGTTTTGCAGTGACGTGTGTGTTATGTATAATATCCATGTTTCTATCACATCGATTTATAGCTTTACATTAAATAGACATGACATTGTTTTGAAAGCAGGAATCTCCTAGTAATTTCATTTAAATCAAATGAAATATTTAATTTGTTCTCAGAATGGTCCTGTTCAATCATGGCCATCCAGTGGTCAGATGTTTCTGTCACCATGGCAACAAGGGGCAACTGCTATAGCACAACAGCCTGTCATTCCGGAGACACAACCTCTTGCAGAAACTTGGAGGTCAGTGACCTTTCATATTTAACTGAATAATTTTATGAGTCGGGATTGAATTGTTTTGCTGAAACACCAATTGCCAACTCTTTGAATATTAATTTGTGCTTTTATTTATGTATCACTCATAGTGCTAATCATAATTGTACATTGCGTTTTTATAATGTGTATCTCAATTAACAGTAACAAAGACTGCTTTCTCATACACCGCTTTAAGTGTATTCAGAAGTGAAACGTGTGTTTTTAATAGATCACCTCATATTCTACGGGTGCTTTAACTGTTTCACCATGGAATTGAATGTACAGCTGTGACAGATTTATTTGTACACAGACAAAATATTCCTAACTCCTTTGTTCAAAGCGGGGGGGGGGGGTGGACGCGACGACAAAAAGTGCGCCACCAACAATGATACTGGTCTCATTCATGAGCATGCAAGCAACCGATACACTTCTGGCCGATAGATGGATTGCAATAGCGCGGCAGTCTAGTCACTATTGTGCGTTTGTGGAGCTGCCAGTACTATTGGGCGTTATCATTCTATTCGAACAATTACATTTATAACTACAAATATCACTTGGTGAGAACAAACAGATTTTTAAAATTTTTACAAATAGCAAAGAGAACTACTTGTTCTTTTCATAAGTTGAAAACTCAGGGGTAGGATGATAAGTTTTTTCAGGATAGAGGGTCTTTTTGGCACTGCTGGAGGGGTGACTACTTTTTTCTACCTCCATGGTAATTGTACTACTCGCTGCTCGCCGAAAAAGCAGTCACTGGCATATCACTGTTTTTATTTCTGTTGGTTTCTCTACTGTTTTGCTTTGACGATGAGTCTTTGGACCTATTTACTAAATTTATGCGTAATTTACCTTACATTCATGTTAATTGAACTTAGTATATCAATTTTCTTTTCTTTTTTTCTGACGTTACGCCAAAGAGCATCCCCTGTTTTTAAATGAACAGCTCCAACTGGAGCGGCTGTCGGAATCACGCTAAATCGTGTCCACCCCCCCCCCCCCTGTGCAGAGCCTTGGCCCAATTTCATAAAGCTGAAA
Source organism: Pycnopodia helianthoides (assembly GCA_032158295.1). Lineage (NCBI taxonomy): Eukaryota > Metazoa > Echinodermata > Asteroidea > Forcipulatida > Asteriidae > Pycnopodia > Pycnopodia helianthoides. Next base: position 12,107,024 of record CM063264.1, read on the forward strand.
TTATTGCTTAAATGATTTCTGCAACAATAAGCAGGATACCAGTCACATACACCACAAGTGAAATGGTATTTTAGCTGGTAACCCTTTTCTAATAAGCATATTTTTTGTTGTGCTTAGCTCCTTTTTGTTTTTAAGCAGCGCTATGAAATTGGGCACTGGTGTCTTCCTCATTTTATGTTGTAAGTCATTTTATTGGCTATTGAAGACTCATTGTTTTGGTAATGGCCAATATGAAGCAAGTTTATGTTGTGTTGACTTCAAGCCGCTGTCAGTGGCTTCCCGGACATGTGGTGTAATTTACTGAGCAGCTGTGAGTGCCATAGTGGAAGGGTTAAAGGGAAATGTTTCTAGACATAAAGCACCAGGTGGAAACTCTTTTAATGGTCCTTATTAACGTCTTTGTTCACAGACGGCAGTATGTGCCAGCAGCAGCAATGTCATGGAGACCATCTGAAGATCCTACCTTTATTTCAGCTGAACCAAGTCCTGCGATGTTTCACATGGATGTAGAAGGAATTTATGATCATGTCGTTGAGGTAAGATTGAGGACATGTTATAAAACAAATGCTAAAGATTGTTTTGTTTTGATTTGGTATGAAGGCACAAATGACACAAATGTGACTGTTATTTTCATACATTGCTGTGTATGTACATTCATCTATTCATTTGTGATGGTTTACCATATGTTCCTGTCCAGCATGCAGTTGCCTATGTCCTCACAGGTCAGGTTGGTGTCTTCACATGGTCGGTCAATCTGTATGTTTTGTTGGCCTTCCTTTGCACTTCTCTTGCAATGTCCAGCAAATTTAAGTCCTTTTTTTTCCTTCTTATTTTGTAGTTATTTTTAATTATATGGCTGTACTGCAAAACTGTATTGGGGATGTGGTCTTTCCAACTTCCATAAATGGCTGACCTTAGTTATCTGGTGTAACAACCTTCCAGGAACTCTTGAGTTCTTGTTTTGTATGCGCACACTGTATTATAAAGGAGTTATTTGTGATGATGTGATTAATATGTAAGACTTGAATTGCAACACTTACTCTTCACTGTAGATATGGAGAAGTAACATTAAAAAGTAGCTGAGGTGACTGAGGTTTAAGAAGCATGTATTTAACTTAACTTAGGATACTGCTTTATTATTGGAATTTATCATCGTCTAGTTCACTTTCTGGAATTTACGAAAGTGACTGTGACTTGTGTAAAGTTGATAAAAACAATGACCTCAACCTCTGTTGCTTCTGTATTCGTTTTACAGAGGTCACAATATGGAGGCCATTTCCATCCCATCATGCCCTTGACTCCCCAGCATGCTTTGCAGCAACCCCAGTGGAGTTCTAATCTACCCCAATCAACAGCACGGAGCTCACATACCAGATTGGCTCGAAAGCAAGGAGGTCAAAAGTAAGTGTAGACCTTAGGGAAATCACATTGCCTGACACTAATTAAGATTGCATTCTTTAAGACAGGGTTCGCTATTTCCAATACTAAAAACTCCAATTTATATTAGTATGACTTTTTACAAATAAATTAAGTTTTTACATGACTTTTGCCGTTTCATGGCGGTGAGAAATTACTGACTTCCTTTGGATTTGAACCAGAAGAAACTAGTGTGGCTATAAATAACTATTGGGATCAGCATATGGTGTATGAGTCAGAAGTAGTCTATGTTTCCAGCCGTTTCACCGTAATTATATAATCTTTGTATATCAAATATGGTAAAGCTGCATCCTAATTTAAAAATGATGTTACATGACGGACTCTGTGTTAACTTTGAAACTGAGGCACATTGTCTGAACTTGGTTAACCTTCTGATATTACTCTTACTGTGTAAAATAATTGTTGAAACAATATACTTATTTCATGTTGTGGAAATGTTTTTTAAATGCTGCTCAATCTAACTGCTGATATCAAATAATAGTTTTTATGAGGGAGATTATGACTAGTTATTGTACACTAAAAATGAATGCTGTTTTAATATTATTTACAAGCATGATGTTTTTGCTACTTTAGTCTGATTTCCTATCTTTCGGCCCTTAGAATAATCTGTAAAATAAGTATCAAATGCTTATAAGTCTACTAAAGCTTGTACCATATGTACATGTATGTCAGCCATTGTACTCAGTAAAATATGTCTACTTTATTCCCAAGGGCCTAATATCATTCCTGTAGTTATTATACAAGCACCAGTGGAATACTTACAAATATACTACTGCTGCGTCCTATATTCAAAAAGGCTGAAGTGTGATAACGAATTTAGCTACAAGCAAACTTAATGCGTAGCTTCACACAGAGCATTATATAATTGGATTTGGCATGGGCCGTCTCATATAGGTTTATATCACACTCTTGTTGCTATGGATCGACCAATCCGAATCAAGGATTCAATTTGGCTTTAAGATAATTGTGAAATTTATATAAGCTGACTATTGTTTATTATAAACATATTGATCCAATGGATGTTGATATTTGTGTTTGACATATCTACTTGAAGTTTATTTATTGATTATTTGATGTTTAATTACAGGACACATACTGCAGCATTTAGCAGTAGCTTATCACCTCAGAAGTCAAAGCGTGTCAGGGGTAGTTCCCCTCCTTCTACTGTCACTCAACCACCATCATCCTCTAAATCAATTGCCTCAACAACCCAAGAAAGTACAAGGTTCAATCGCAGTACTAAAGTGGAGTCTGGTAACCTGAAGACAGATGATTCTTATTCTGCAAAGCGTGAACCAATAGTGATACCAGACTCCCCAAGTCCTGTACCTAGTGTGATTACAATAAGTAGTGATAGTGAGGATGAACCAGAGAAGCTAACTAAAGGGTATGTATTAAACACTTACCAAGCTTTTCAGTTCTCTCTAGATATTTCCAAGTTCCCCTAGGTGGCTCTAAAAACTAAGAACTAACTAAACTGAAAATGAAGCACATGTTTTCTATTTTAATGTCTGGTTTTCCATTTGTAGCTACAATGTACAAGTCATTCAATTGTTGGAAATACAAAGCTTAGGATGTTTGTAGGTGGATTCATCTCATGCTCATCTATATTTTAAATGTGAACTCTCTTTGCTAATAGTTCCCACAAGTCTGATTGTTTATAAATCAACTGTTTTCCTTGTCTTAGATGTGAAGATAAGATGTGTAAAGCCTGCAATGATAACACTATCACCCACTCGTGCTCACTAAGTAGCTCCAATAGCATCCTAAGTCCATCACCTCAACAAGCACATCCCTATGCCTCCTCCTCATCATCGTCATGTGATTCATCGCTTGGAGTATCTCCACTTAAGATAGACTTGGAGAAGCTCCAAAGACAAAATGTGGTCAGCTGCGTTACTATTGGTGACACACCGGATGGTAGTCCTCATCCTGTATCTAGTAATGGTAATATAGAGAGTGGGTATGGTAGAAAAAACTTGTATCATAGAGATACATCGGAGGGATTAAGTAGTAGGAAAGACACAAGAGAGTCTCAAGTTATTGTAAACCGACCTGAAAGTGGGAATGTTAGTTTTCAGGAACGGGTTAAGAAAGAAGTCCATAGTGACAGTCAAGAAGAAGTGTTACATCCATTAAGGAAAGCTCAAGGGAGAGATTTAGTGTCGGCTTTAAAGAAAGAAAGACCTGCTCATCATTGTTCAGATTCTGCAATTGCTTTTATTAATCTTCCACCCCTTGAAGTTGATGCTTTACCCACAATGCAACCACAGAAGAGCTGTAATAAGAACTTAAGTGGAACAACTCTTCCTGCTCTACATCGGAGTCCAGCACACCATCGGCAACGTCCAAGTACATTGACATTATCAGCTCAGCAACAATCATCAAGAAGTCAAAGATCAACAAGGGCTGAGCCAATGACATCACAGGTACAAAGGTCACAACATGAAAGAGTTGATTTACATCGAGGTATCTCTGTGTATACATCACCTACAGTAACCCTTCCTCCGTATTTCCAACAACATAGCAGTCCAAGTCATAAACCCAAGACATCCCAATCACATCATGTTGGGACTGGTCAATCTAGTGGTCAATATATCTACTCCTATGGGTCAACACCAGGGATTAATTCCCCTGTGACTACCACTCTCCCTCCCCCTGGTCCACATATTCATTATAAATCTTCCTTACCTGCTCATATTCCTCATCAAGCAGTTCTTCACTCACCAACAATCCCATCAGCATCAACAACATACCATCCTGCTGGTATGGCCCCTCCCCCAGCCCATTACCACCCTCAGTACAATAGACCTGTTTACCTACGTTCACCGTCTGGTAATATCTACAGTACGTATCCTTTAAGCCCAACCAAGACGCATCCGTACCAGTACTTGTACCAAGGGTTCTCTGCTGATTGACTTGTTGCCTTGCGAGACAAATTTGCTCAACTCCATATGTAGGAATGTCCCCCTCAACATTGAGGGTGTTAAGTTGACTGATAGATGCAAAACGGGTGATATGCAAACTATGCATTAATGTAAATCAACCTAGTATACATTATGAATGCCCCGATTACTGGTCAGTGTGTCATGGTATGAGGGTGTCTCAAAACCAATCATTACAAAGGGTTAAACAGATGTAGTTATATATTATTGATTGATATGATTGGAGTTTAAACAAAGTCATTCTTACTTGGTTGAGATGACATGAATGGGTATAAACAATTCTGAATTGTCATTATTTAATGATGATATGAGAAACATTGACACACAAACAAGTTTCTTTGATACTACGTTCTTGTCCCTTTGTAACTCTGCAATACTTTTTATGACAAATAAAGAGGCATAACAAATCACTAAAAGCAGTAAAATCTGCAACATTTTGTTACTATTTTAAGTTGAGGGAGTTTGCCTCGCAATTTTCCCAATAAATTGATTGGGAAAATGCATGTTTTGTCCGATTTGTAATAGTGTGCGTAATTTTTTATAATGGCTACTGTGCATACCTTTTTGTGTATACTAAGTCAGTCTGCTGTGTATGATAGAAACCGTGTACAGTGTTTCTAGTAGATAGTCAATTGATGATTGGTATTTTTATGGATCATGTGAGATATGTTTCCACTAAGGAATGACTATCTTATTGTTTGAAGAACAGAAAATTGAAGACAAAAGGATTTGATAACTTAAATTTATTGCATGTCTGGTATTTTTAGTTGTTGTCTGAGCTTTTTGAATATGAAATTGGTGTGTTCAATGTACACAACGTTAATTCACATTAGCATTGAAGACTTTGTTTCCATTTTAAATGTTTCATATTTAAACAGTATATAAAGTATATTGCATTTGACAAGTTATTGTTTGAACTTGTGCAGGTTTTATTGGTACAATTTGATGTTGCATGTTGATTGAATTATTGTAATCAAAGAACCATTGTATGTAGTACAGACAAATATTGTACCTGTGTAGTCCAAAGTCAATTTTGAACTTAGATGTAGCTGCTTTCATTTCTGTTTTATTACTAATGTTGTAGTTCCATGTCAGCATTATAGAATTGTTGTTGTACATGGTGATCGTACTTGTATCTATTTGTCAATGTATCAATACCAATGGATTTTGTAAAGTTATAAAGTATCCACCCCAGTTGTAATATAATTGACTTGTAGAGAATTCAATAATGTACAGATTATATGTACTGGTATTTTGGGGACCAGTCGTTATAAGCTACTTCCCTTGTATAATATCAGATGTAGAATTAACTAATGAATAGCTAATTGATACAAAGACAAATACTTGTAGATCTTGCTAAGTAAATTTATCCAGTGGTAACACTAGAGCATTGTACATTTGTAGATGAAAAATACTATTTTTATGACAAAGGGATTAATAATGGTATAATTGCAATGAATAGTTTGTGGTTTGAGGTTGGTTGCCTTTAAGCGCTGTGTGTTAGCTAAATTTAGATGTGTAATTTTTCCAGCAATGTGTGCTGAAATGTTTGTGATCTCCCATCGGAGTGGTGCAACTACTTGAGTTAGTGTAAAATGAATCACTATGTGCCATATCACCTTCATGTTTCAATCCTCCATCCACTGTCTATCTCAATAACAGACTTAATCTCTAAACACAAGAAGATTTGTATTGAGCATTAACTCAAAAATACAAAATTTAAAAACACTGGTTAAAATTTCAATGGGAAAATTATCCTTGAGGTTTAGATACTGTTGGATGTTGGGATACCATGGTTGTTTTGATTGAAGTATGCAAGATTTGTTATAATGTTGTATTAACTAAAGTCAGTTAGTACAATGTTCTTGTTTTATAGACGGCAGCCAAACTCAATTAGTTGTCTATTACAGTGATACATAAGTACATAGTTTTATTAATGTTAAAAACTAAATTCTAAAACTGTGACAGTAAAATGTGAAGTTAATAAGATTCTTTGTAAAGAGAGATGGACTATTTTTGCTAGACACTTTGATGTTTTTGCTGTCTCTGATAGAAACTTTCTTGGATTCCCACTCTCACAGTGTCTTTCCCCCCGCTGCTCATTACACTTAGTTGCCATGGCAGCCTGATTGTTTTCAAAGTGGGGCTTAGTTCAACATTTTAAGAGATCAAATCAGTTGCGGCTGATCAAGGTGTTGACTGAAAATCTGATGAGAATGGTCAGAATATGTTTTAGATCTTCACTTTGAATCCAACATGGCATCCAGGGTGGCCAAGTCTATCCCAGTCTAGATGCCGTCCGATATACTAATCTGAAGGCAAATGTACATAGAATAATATCTAGGGTGTAGATTGATATGCAGTACATGTTCATCTTGATTTATAAATATCTAATAATAATTAACTCTAGAGGAAGGTTTTTTAATAAGTGCACATTTCATAAAAGTTGGCTGGTGCTTCTACCATTATGGAATATTTTATGAACAGTATTTTTTAGATTTTAGGATTTAGATTGAATGAAGATCTTTGTATCTGATCAAGTCTTTTGAGGATGTTCAGATGGTGGTAACACCTGTTACTACTAATTAATTAATGATCCTTATTACCTCTAATGCCATACTTACCCTCTACCCCTCCTCCCTTTTAGATGGTGGTAATTACTGGATAGTCATTACCTCCCATGTCATATTTACCGTCTATATTCCCATTCAAATAACGGTTACACCTGTCATTCCTAAGTAAAGAATGGCCCCTACCTCCTTAGATGACATAACCCCCCTCCTTTTCTTAATTATTGTCATCTTTGAATCAACTACCATTTCCCAATTTTAAAAATTTTGTTTCCCCTGATACTGTTGAAGATGGTTGTGACTTTCAGTATAATTTTTTTTAATGTGCATGAATTAATCCAAAGCTTTACTATAAATGTCAAATGTAGACGTGTCTAAAAATGGATACTATTTAACCAGATCAGGGTAGTTAATTGTTGGTATTATTTCATGAAGTAATTATTTAATATTTGACTCTGAAGTGGTGTAATACCAATTATAACAATATTTTCATTCCATGCTTTTGATATCAGTTTTGTTTTGAGTGAATTTTAGACAATTTGGTAGCTTGTTGACTGACTGGGCAAGTGAGGTGCTTAGTTTCTGTTCATACTGCAGTGAGTGATGATGTAGTTGCGTGGGCATTACTGGTGTATTAAAATGTTTATGTAGTCTTTTGCCTACAGTGAATGATGTTTGAAAAGCAAGGTCAACTGATGTGCTCTGAGTTTATGTTTTATTAAAAGAATTTTTGCAAATACTCTAAATAACCACCAATTCTCACACTGTACAAATTGCCCTAAATCTTGTGTTTTAACCTCAATTTGTGTGTATACCTATTTGTTGAATATTTATCACTGGTTTTAGTATAGTTGCCTTAATAACTGTGCCCCGTAGATACATGTTGGATACCCTTGATAAGTATTATTTTCCTCCTCAACAATGTGTCAATCTAATTAGTCCAAATACTTTTGTTAATAATTTAACCATTCAATATCATATGATCAACACTCATTTAAAAGAAAGAAGTTGTTTTGTTTTCTGGTTTGATGAAGCTTTGATGTACCTCCAAATTCCAAACCAAAGAACTACATTTAGAGGTATCTGGTTTATTTTCAAATGTGACACAAACTTGATGAGGAAGGAAAATAATGTAGCAATAGATAACAGATCACAATGTGCCGTGAAGTGTACTTATACATGTATATAATCTAGAGTAATATGTAAGCACAGTTGAAAGGCCAAAGTATTTGCATATTTACTCACTTAAATTCACAATGTATTTTTAAGTTGTGTTTTGCTCAAAGTAAAAAATGTAGGTTTTATTCATTTCAGCCTGACTGGATGATTATTGTATGGCAATGAAATGCAGCTATTTGTAGGCTAGAATGGGGATGATTTAGAATCAATAATAGGTTGACTTATCTTGTAGTTGCGACGTGACACTAATCCAAAACAAACATGAAACACGCACTTGATTTTTTACATGAAATGGCTTATTTGCACATCAACAACATAAACATACAACATTGATAAGGTTTGATTTTTTTAAAGTAAGTCTGCAGTGATTTTCTTTTTTACTTTCATTTGTGAGTTTTTAATTTGCTATTGATTGTTTGGAGATATATTTAACCAGTTTGTTTTTCTTTGGATATTGTGATACCAGTATTAACCATGTGTAGTTACTCTTTCATGACGTGTTTAAGCCTACTACATAAATCCTACTTTATTAATATGTATCAGTACATTTGATTATGCAGTGCCACTTAGCTGTTCATTGGCATAAAGGTAAAACATTCATTAGGAAGTGTGTGGTTAGCCATTTGGTTAAGTTTTTCTTTCTGCACATATTGTAATATAATATAGTTATAAATTGGCTAGATTATAGTTTATCAAAGCATTTATATGTAGTTAAAATGTTGAAATATTTACAAATAACAATCTTATCAACTATCGGCCATTTTTGAATAATTGAACATTCCATGAGTTCAATATTTTTGTGCACAGGTTCTTTGAATCACAGGTTCTTTGAAATCCTTGGTCCTCAGTTGTTAATTTGTCAAAATGAAATCAAACCTTCATGTTTGGTAAATGTATGACACTTATGGTTTTGTTTATATATGTACTTGCAGTACTTTCACTGACAATCACTTTGTTTGCTTGAGTAATTCATTTACTTTTCTCCTCAAAGCTTCAATCATTCATAAAATGGCTGGTAATTGATATGACAGAGTGTATTTTTGTTTTTCTTTTTATTTGAAGATTCATTAATTTGTAGAGTGAATGTATTATTAATAGGTTTGTGTTTGCTTTTTATTTATCATAGTTGTTGATTTTAATATTTTAATATTTTATTGCAATGCTTTAAGAAAAGCAACGGTTATGTTGTTCTTGTCAACCTGCATTTACTTTCTTTATTTCCTAAATAAAACCTGAAGTAGAGATACAGAACATTTGCACCAAGCTAACATAATTGATACAATCAGAAACTAATACAATCACAAAGTGTACACTAATAAATTTATATTTAATTAGAGCATCAAATCAAAACCTACTACTAATAATGAGCATCTTAAGATACTCATGACGCAGTGATACATTGATAGAGGGGAATGTTTATGCAGTCCTAATTAGTTGAGTCTTGAGGAAAGTTTGGAGCAATGCCGCTATTTTTCAGTAACTAAGTAATTTACAGTGCTAAGAATTCTAATAAGAAAATTTGAATTTGAATCCCAAGAAGCATTCTTTATCCCTACTGTGTTCAAAATGTTTGGGTTTTTTTTTGGTTTGCATTAATTGAACATTTATTCAAGTTGATATTAAACCTTTGACCGCAAGACTTTAACGGGCAATACAAGTCTGGATAAATTATGAAATGGTGAACAAATTTGAGGCAATACTTGCAGACATGTAAGTTTATTTTTTGTAATGCGCAGTTAATAGTCCATTTAATACCAATACCCACCTGTATCTTTTATGCTGTCTGATACATGCTGTACTCTTAACCGAGTGACTTCTTTACTGGTTAGTATTGCTCGTTGCAATGACAAATAACAGTTTGACTATCATTTTACTCACATTTTCTTTGATTTTGATTTGTATTAACAGTAATATTAATATAGCACAGTTTGTTATTTTAGATTTTTGTTGACTATTTTGGTGTGCGTGCAATATGTAATAGAACAGATAGATATAGTTTTGCTAATTTGAGTTATTGACTTTTCCTGCCATAATTGTTTTTTGTGAATGAACAATAAGTTTGTTGCAGGTATTGTAATTGTTACTTGTATGTCTCTAGAGAAATGGACAAGATTGTTGGTATTTTGAAATCAAATCTTTCTTTGAATAATTACTTCAATATTTACCAATTTCAAGTTGTTTGTTATTGTTTTTATGAAATAGATTGAGATTGTGTGATTTTTTATCAGTATTGGTCAAACCACCTTATTTAAAAACATGGTTTGCTGAGTCACTCCAATAAAAGTACACTATCAGCTGGTATAAGTTGATACCTACACATCATTTCATTATTTCCAAACTACATATTTTTGGAGAGAAAAACAAATTTTTCAGAATAAAAATACAGTTAAGAATTATAAATTGATTCACTGAATAAATAATGTACCATCCCAACCAAAAATATGTGTGTTTGGCATTGATTAAAAAGCTATAAAAGCTATTAGTGCAAAGAAGGTGCTCTAGCAACATTTTTCAACTGTTATATACGAGGCATCTGTCAACTATTGTATTTAGCAAAGCAAGTTCAAAGCAATAATTTGCACTTTAAACCCCAAAACAACTATAACAAATATTTCTTTTATTACTATTATTTTTAATAGAATAGGTTGGTACATATTAATCCTATATATCATGAAGTTTCAGGTTATCAGAACTATTGGTGGACATTTGACGCTGCAGTTGGTAGTTCGGTTTGGTAGTAATACAGTAATTGGAAGTTGAAATTCTGTATGTAACTTCTTGAGATGTAGACTAGATTGTGCCATAACATTCTTTCAAAGTGAATTAAGTAACTGATTTGTGCTTCAGTTTGTAGTGTTATGTATGCATACCGATTTAAAGTAGAGTTGCCACTTTGTTATGGTGTGTGGGTATTAGGGACATTTCAATAAAAAGCTATTTTATTGGCAAATATAAGAAAAAGAAGATTTTTTTTTTATTGTTTCATTTATTCGTCTGTTTTAATTGTTGAAACGATGGTATATTTGGTATAGAGAGTCGCAAAAGTTTCTGTATAGTGCAAGTCGTTAATGGTTTGATTAATCCCTTGACTGAATTGTCATCAAAACTGACAAATATTATTGATGTTCCCCAAAGGATCTCTTGTTTAAAGAAGTGCTACCCTCTACCATCTAATCAAATTTAATAAACCCATCTATGGCATTCGTATTTGTTGGTGAAGAGACATGCTCTGAAAGGCACAGATGAGATAAGGTGTGTTTTTAAGGCAATTTCTATAGCTCTTTTTCACAGAAAGACAATAGGGTGGTTCATTATCACCTGTAGTTTCTTTACTGATTTGACTAGTAAGTAATGTGTAGGAATGAAATTGTCAGAGTACGATAGTGTACATTTTGTACAACCCAAGCGAGTGCAAATAGTCTAGATCGTTCTAAAAGTTCACTCTCGAAAATCTTTGATTTTCACCAAAAACCTGTTATGTTTTAAAACAAATTTCAGTATTCCGGCTATCTACAAGGATATTGGCATTCAATCGGTAAGTTTCACGAACTAGATCTTTGCAGATTAAAGGGACACACCGCTTACTGTTTACCTAATTAAGTGATGTTGAATCACAGACCAAAAATTTTCGATGGTTGTTTTTTAAAAAAAAAATCATCAAAATGTCACGTAATTAACGAAAAATTTGAAAAAAACAAAACGCGGTCAAAGGTCAGCGTATACGCTTTTCCAGCCGTTGCAACTGTCAAGTTTACGTGACATTGTTTTAAGTAGACTAGTGATCTGTTTATTTTTTAATTATAACAATGGCGAGGCATAAGGATCCAGTCTTCATATCCATCAAGCACAAATTCACGTGTAATTAAAAAAGCCGACATATACACAGTCCGATCCACACCGTGCAGCTATTCGTCGTCGTCCCGCCGCGTGTGTAGTGCAGGCATCACGTAACGTGACAATAGTTAGGGGATAATAGCTAGGGCTACAGACTAAAACCCTCGTAAAACAAAACGTAATCAATGGTCTGGCTCCCTACTCCTCCACAGGCTCCGAGTTCATGCCTCCGTGGTTTGTCTCTCTGGCCCGGCGAGACACTGCACCGGCTGTGCGGGACATGCCCCCAAGGTTTACCCGCTAGCTCCCCACGCTGATGCGCCGTAAAACACGCTTCCGTGCGCGGACTCTCTGAATGCGAATCTTACGTTCGATTTTTTCATCATTATTTACAACTTGCATCCATAAACTGAATACATAGTCTTTTTCGCCAAATACTCATGAATAATTGTTTTTAAAAAAATACTTGAATTTGGTTCAGTAATTTACTTTTATACGGCTGTAAGTAAAACTAATTCTGAAGATCACGTGACTTTTCGGAACCACATTTTGGTTCACGTGACCTTCGTTTTTTGAAAAATGCTCAAAAACGGCCAAATTTGATGGTTTCTTTTATGAACCAATCTTCTCCATTTCAGGAAGACCTTTAGAATCATGTTTTAGTCTATTTTGTAGCCCAAATAGCCCAACGAAGCCGGTGTATACCTTTAAAAGTATCATAGGGCGAAAGAATAGGGTTGCAGTGGTGCTAGGGCCGGCCAAGGATACAGAGTGGATTGGCCCTATTCACGGGGCTAGTCCATGTACAACTATGCACTAGCTTGTTACGCCAAGCATGCGGTTTTTTGAGCCAAGCATGCGTTTTTTTTTAGCCACACTGCTAAGTATAGGGAAACCTACTCCTATAGGACTATAATATAGGGTTACAAATTCCTATTCAAAACGTTTTGCCCTTCACGTATGACCTTAGTTCTCTTTTGAATCTGGATCTCGCCAAATTTAGGCTCTCGGTGTTCCTTTCACTCTCCTTGAGCGTTGCGCGGGTCCAGAAAATCCACTCAGCAAATTAAAAATTATTTCCGTAATTCAGATCCCATTCAAACAGTATGGCGGTGGAGTTGCATGATTTGTGTACAAACCCAAACATCCCACAGCTGCCGGGTCCAGCGCCAATGCGCGCAAAGTACCAGTTTGTCAATTTTTTCCTACGACTGTTTGCTGCGCTTGCAAAAAAGTCTACCAAACAAACTTATAGAAAGAATTTATCGCTTTAAAAAAAAAAAAAATTTGCGGAGTGGATTTTCTGGACCTGCGCAACGCTCAATAAGATTACAAGGAACACGTAAAGCCTAATTTTGATTATATCTGGTTTCAAAAGAGAACTCCAGGTGCATAAACGTGAAGAGCAAAAAGTTTCGAATAGGATTTTGTACATGTCACTGTATGACTCGTGGAGACGATAGCAGATCGAACCTCATAGATCTAGGACAGAGTAATTGTGGAGAGTCAGTCGATCATCTGCATCACTACTGGCATGGTTAAATGCACTTCCAGAAAGATTATTTCTACTTAATTCTCCAAGTCATCTAAAGTTATCATTTTGTTGTGATCCACCCAGACATACTGTGTTACCATGTACTATTGACTGTTGTCTTTATCAACTGGTGTATTTCCGGAAGTTCTAAAACAGGCTGTCATCACACCCATCCTCAAGAAACCATCTTTGGATATTAATCAACTGAAAAACTACAGACCAGTTTCTAATATACCTATGTGGTCTAAAGTCATTGAAAAAGCCGTCGCTTCACGTATAAATGATCACCTTGCCGACAATCATCTAAATGAGACTTTCCAGTCTGCTTATCGCGCCCAACATAGTACGGAGACAGCTTTGCTTAAAGTTAAGAATGACATTATGTGTGCTTTGGATCAAAGGAGAGCTGTGTTCGTTGTACTCCTTGACCTTAGTGCAGCTTTTGATATAGTGGATTATCAAATTTTCTTAAATCGTCTTTCGGACACTTTTTGCAACAATGGTACGGCCCTCAATTGGTTCTCCTCATATCTCCAAGGTCGACGAAATCGTGTCGTAGTCTCTGGATCGTATTCTTGTGATCATACTATGGACTACGGACTACCTCAAGGTTCGGTCATTGGACCTATGGGGTTCTCTCTTTACACTCATCCTCTTGGCAAAGTTATTCGTCGGCACCATGTCAATTACCACATGTATGCCGATGATACACAATTATATGTTGACTTCAATCCAACCGTGCCAGGTGAAAAAGAGAAAGCCTTGGATATACTAACGTCATGCATAGATGACATCATAGTCTAGATGAACACAAACAAATTGAAACTAAATGCTGAGAAAACAGAGTTCTTTGTTGCTGCCTCTAAGAACAACTTGTCACATGTTGAAGATGTTTCTCTAAGCATTGGAAATTCTACGGTAACCCCCTCAACCAGTATTCGGAACTTGGGTGTCATGTTTGACCCTGTCATGTCAATGTCATCTCAAGTTAATTCAGTATGTAGCTCTACTAACTTCCATCTGCGCAACATTGCAAGGATTCGAAAATACATTGATCAAAATACTTGTCACCATGTGGTTCGCTGTCTTGTCACTTCACGTCTAGACTATTGTAACTCCCTGTTATCTGGAATCACCAAAGCACATCTTAAACGCCTCACCAGTATTCAATACAGAGCTGCCAAACTTGTTCTCACTGTTAACTGTTGGAGAGCTCATGGATCTCCCTTACTTGCTAAACTACACTGGCTACCCATGGAGAAACGCATTCAGTTCAAAACTCTTCTATATGTTTTTAAATGTTTAAATGGCATTGCTCCACCTTATCTCTCTGATATGTTTCATCTTCGCCAAAACCACCGTCAAGGACTCCGTTCTTCTTCCGATAAAACTCGGCTTAACACTCACGAGTCCAGACTAACTTATGGCAAACACGCCTTCTCACACTCTGCTGCTGAACTTTGGAACAGTCTCCCAATTAATGTCCGTAATTCTTCTTGTATTGTTACATTCAAGAAAAAACTTAAAACTGATCTCTTTCCTAAATTGTAGATTTTTGATTTGCACTAGCTTGTTTTAACTCATCCATTTCTTTGTTATGCGCTTTGATCATGTTTTGGAAAAGCGCAGTATAAATACCTTTTATTATTATTATTATTTAGTGTTATTGTGTACAGTACACATGTCGCGCGTCGCAAAGTCAACATTAGGGCGCCACCAACCGTCGTAATTAAATTAGGTGGATCAAATAATATTGTTGATTTATTTTGACTTCTTCGATCTTGCGATAAATATTGCTGAAATGTAGGGTAAGGCGAGGTAAATGGACGGGGGGCACTCATACATAGGTCATCAATTTATTGGCGTGGTAACAGTAGTTGAAGTGGGTACGCAAAGGTTTTTTGTCTTATAATAAAAATGTTGAGTATCTATACTCGGGGCGGGGGGTAAAATTTGGCTCGGTAACAATCGTGGAAATCGGTAGGCAATGTTTGTGTTGTCTTTTGATAAAATTTTGGGCATGCAAAAGATGTCGATTGGGGTCGAAACGTCACCTGCCCTCCTGACCCTTTGCGACCCCTTTCTTCAACTACGAAGCATAATTTGGGGGTGTTGTACGGTGCTAGTATTGGGGAAGGGTTAGACTTGGTTGCAAGTCTGTGATCGTGGCTTTTAGCCATACTTGAAATCAAGTCTAGGGAAGGGTGTATCGCGCGGCAAACAGCTAGGGGAAGTTAAAGGGGGGATGGCTGAGGGAAAAAGTGGTAAAACATAGGCCTACAGGAAACAAAAGTATTATTCAGGAATAATTTTGTTGTTTGGAATATTACGAAGTGCTGGAAGGGTATATTATTGTGGACATGTTTGAGCTATGTTATTATAAAACTTGTTAAACTGTAATACACACTTGCATAAACTTAAGCAGAATAGGTCAGAACCCAGCAAAAATGTGCGTGAGCCGGTCGGTAGACCACTTTGTGGAAATGATGGGTAACTCTGGGGACATAAAATTGTCATTGGGAAAAAGTTTCATGAGGAGAAGTCATGGGTTATTCATTTTTGGGGGTAATGTGAACACAAATTTGGTGAAGAAATCGTTTTATATCGTAGGAGAAAGTGAGAAGACGGCAAGAACAATGAAGCTGTTATTCAAACATATGAATTCCGCTCTATACATCGCACACACGCGCTAGTCACTTTGACTTAACAATGGAAAAAATGGCGAGCCTTCTAACCTCACTTTTAAATGTCAATCTGTTTTAAATTCCACTATTTATTTGATGAATACAACTGGATGCTTTGAGCATCGCTATTTGTCATTGCATGTTGTGGGCAGCTTCGTTTTTAAATAACAAACGAAAGGCGCGCTGCAGCTATTGTGTAACGTATTACCCTCGCTGGGTCTGGACTGGTTCACCTCGCGAGTATCAATAAGGAATGTGCACAGCACGAAACACGTAGCCTATGAATGGTCCTTTTCGAAACCACGGATTTGGGTTGGGTTTCGGCTTAGGCTCTGTCATATAAGTGAGTACATGTGAATTCAGTATAGGTCTTCAAACAGATGGGCGGAGCCTAAGCTGAAGCCCGTGAGCCGGATTCGCGGTTTCGACAAGGGCCCACTCGTTGGTATTCTGCTTTTTTGTCCTATCGTCTTTAGAGGTAGCCTGTGTGCGCTAGTTTCAATATAACGCACTCGACCAGCTTCTGAACAACATGGCTGCAATCCACTAATGTCTATCGCCAGCAACTTCACTAATTTCTTCTCGATTTGTGTTCGACTTTCCAAGTTTATTCAGGGTCAAGGAAGAGCACTTTTTACTAAGAAAAACATAGTGGGTAAGTTGGAAAATATTTCTAAGGTACACCTTCCTAAATTCTTAATTTCATTCGTAAGGAAATTACAAATTTGAGAGTCAGAAGTGGCCTCGCACATGTTGCAAGGTCGCCATGATGGATTTGGGCAGAAATTCATAGTGGCTATTTCGGCATGTTTATTAAGTTTTAACGGATTAGTACTGGAATATTAAAATTCATATTTTGAGCTGTAGTATGGGCCTATTTGTAAGTTGCGTTTATGCAGCAGGCCTAACTTTTTCTTTTACATTTTCAAGGGGATGTGTGTCGTGACCCATGATATGGGGCGTTTATCTTGTCAAATGGAGGAAATTTCAAGTTACTTGCTCAAACTCTTTTGTAGAAATTAAAGTTCAATATTCTAAAGATATTGCTAATGGTGCATTATTACAACCACCTGTATTAATTGAAATGTGCAGATAATTTTGTGAAGAAATATCATTGTCATGTCATGTCAGTGAGTGTACCAAGCTTGAACAACCTCAAGCCACAACTGCTCCAATAAATACCCAAACCCCACACAAGCCTGGCACCACGCTCTCATCGAGTCCATATAATTATAGTGAGAGTGAAATGATGTTTGAAGATTTATTTAGTTTACATTCTATCTTGCAATTTAAAATTGCTAGATTTTTAGCATTGATCGAGACTCCTTTTTTGTAGTTATTTTCACTTATTTTGCAAGACATTATTCCCCCTGCTGTTGTAAGATCACTGCTTTTGCAGCATTGGTGGTGATTCCTGGTGGTGTTTTTGTGGTTAGCTTTCATTATTTTGCATTATAGTTTACACATTAATCCCAACACCCAAGCTCTCATATCAAAGTTGCTGCATTACTTGGTTTCTTACGAAATTGTTCATTCTTTAGTGAGTGAGCTTCCACTTAAAATTGCACATTAAATCCCCAGCTCTTGTTAAACTTGTTTGCCAATTGTCTTTAGTGAATAAGTTTTGATTTTTTCAAACAATATTATTTACTGACTGATGCCCCCAGCTTTGTTTAATTTTTTGGATCTATCAGACCTCGTCCGCTAATTCCATTGTTTTTAAAAGTATTGTCTACAAATGATGATCTGAAGGAAAGTTTCAATTTTGTGATTCACTTTCGTTTCATTTATTTGGCATGTACATTGATACATACAAAGTGTTTGACAGTTCCTTTTAAAATTGCTGCATGTTTATGAATTTATCGTTTAGGTATTCAAACAATTTGCCAATTACAGTAGGTTATCTTTGAATTACTCTGCATTACATGTGTTAAAAAGTATCAAGTTGGATGGCGCCCTCTCTTGACAGTTTTTGCCTACCATTCTAATTACCAAATTGCCATGTCTCCTACTAATGAGTCACAGATGAATCCAAGTAATTACCTCAAATCCCAGATTAATCAATCATTATTAACCAGCAGATATACCTCCCGTGCGTACATCTATTAAAGTGAGTACAATCATTGATATTTATCGTGGAATACAAGAAGAAATTTGGGGTTATTTACATTCACATGGACTGCCAAGAGAAGTTTGTTGTTAACCAGTTATGATATGGTAGTGTTTATTATAGTCATAGACTATGTAGAAGATCCTGCGTACATTATCGTTGTTGATGATTAATGACTATACATCTTTTGGGGTACTATGAGGGTCTAATGTGCTAGCTCATTGAGAAATTTACCTGCTTGTAAAGTCTTTCTTAAAGTTCCTAAGTATTTCTTGTTACAACCATATTTTGGGGCTTTGGTATAGCCCCATGAATAGGGCCAATCCACTCCGTATCCTTGGCCCCAGCACCACTGCAGACCTATTCTTTCGCCCTATGATGTTTTTAATCTGCAAAGATCTAGATCGTGAAACTTACCGATCAAATGCCATTGTGCTCGTAGATAGCCGGACTGCTGGAATTTGTTTGAAAAACATCACACGTTTTTGGTGAAAATTAAATTATTTTCGAGAGTGAACTTTTAAAATAATCCCAACGATCTTGATTATTTGCACTCGCAGCGTCTGCGAGTAAATTAGTCTGGTACCAACTCAATCGTAGCAATTGATTGTACCGTTTTTCTAATGCTAAGGGAGCCAGACAAAACTTAGTTTTCGAACCCAAACATTTCGATCCCGTCTTACAGTAACGCGGAAAAACACTTTTTTAACGTAAATATGAGAACGTGTGTACTACTTTAAAATAAGTTAGTTGTCAAGATCGTTGAGACAATTCTAAATATTAACTCTCGAAAATAATTTAATTTTCACCAAAAACGTGTGATGTTTTTTAAAGAAATTTTAACAGTCCGGCTATCTGCAAGTACATGGGCATTTAATCGGTAAGTTTCACGATCTAGATCTTTGCAGATTAAAAACATCATAGGGCAAAAGAGTAGGTCTGCAGTGGTGCTGGGGCCAAGGATACGGAGTGGATTGGCCCTATTCATGGGGCTAGGGCTTTGGTTGATCCTGTCCCTATTGCTATTGCTTATGTATGTTTGTAAGGCTTTTTTGTTATAATATTTTACGCCTGCACTTCACGTATTTGTTTATTTGTTTTGTAGAACCACGGTCCATGGGTTAAGCTCACTGGTTAATACATTGATACAGAACTCTGAAAGCATCAAGTTAAATCATCATCGGTCTGGCTATTACATTTTTTCATTGTGTGTGTAGTTAACTATGCCTCCCAGACGGCTCTTGTCAATGTTTCTGCATTTGTTGGATTGATCATGATGTTTTAAAATTATTTTCTTTTCTTTTGTGGTTCGCTTTTATTTTTCATCAGACATGTATTTTACTTCTGAATAATCCTCCCCCCCTCCTCTCTTCTACCCTAATCAACAGCTCTGTAAGCAAAGAATCGGTGCTTACGTAAGCAGGGAATTCTGCGCTTACGCCAAGCGTACTGTACAGGTTATCAAAACATTTTTGCTTGTGTGCATGCTTACTCCACGTTACTGGGCATTCTTTGCGGACACAGCTAGCGCAGAAATTTGACGCTTGCCCTGTAAGCAGAGAAAGGTGATTGCAAGCGCAGAATTCGGCAGTAAGCAGAACCATAAAATAGGGCCCTAGTCATTTCGGATGTTCTTAATAATAATGACACAGTAGTGAAGTGCAATAATGAATAGTATTCTAAACTGTTTCCTTTTGTTTTTATATTTCTCATGAACAGTACTTTCCCCAAAACTGCTTGATTTCCACCAACTGACCCTTCTGTGAACGATGACAGTATCTCTGACAGCTAAAGCTCCGGCTAGCTTGGACTTATCCCTGTAGCCAAGGCAAGTAAACAAAGTCTGGTTTGTTCCTACATGTATCAACAGAGTCTTTGCTCAAGTTATACAGAACTGTTTGGCTAGCAGTACACAACAAAACACTTGTGTTTACTTCAAAACTATAATTTTGTGCATTACTTGAGCAAAAATTGCTATTAGACTTGCACCTTCCTTCTCTTGCGTCCTAACAAGTACTGACATTAAACTTCTTTCTTGCACATTTTCGATCCATCATTTCCGCATTTCATTCACAAGATCATGTCACAACCATGTCCACCATATTATATATACTTTATACAATTTTCGTGTTATGTCATTTTGAATTGAAGTTAAAGAACTTGTGTACTAAATTTTTTAAATATATTTTTTTTATAATGGTCACTGCTACTGCCCCAAACTGCCTGTGTGAGAGTGCCAAGATGATGTAAGATGATTGTGTCCATACAAGGTGGAAGAAGTATGAACCCACAGATGTATTGCAGTCAGACGCCATTGCAACTGCTTGTCTTCCAAATGATCTGGTAAGTTTTTTTTTCTTTGAAAGAGGGTCACACGACATTGTAACAATCATCGTTGGAAATGGATTGTTATTTATGGTGCTAGAACTCAGAAAAAATCCCCTGCCCAATTCATGATTTGATTATGAAAAATGACAATAAATTTCCCGCCAAGAAATCGTAAAACTAATGAGAATTTTTATCCAAGTGTGCTCACTTGTAAATGCTGATTCCTCTTTGCGAATAGGTTTTTACATTACACTGAAATTGAGCTTTTTTTAGTGAAGGTTTGTTTTCTTGTATGACCCCTCATTTGTTTGGCTTGATGAAAGCTGGATTTTTAAAACTAGCTTTAATTTGATAAAATTGTTTCCCGCATTATCTATGCCCCTGAGAAATAAGTTGTCATTTTAATTCAAGATAAACACATTGTTGAATGTGGTCATCTTGTCGTAAACTGACAGCTTGAGTTATTTATCGAGGACATAGATACTTGTACCTGTTGTACTTTAAAATGAAGATTTTGATTGATTTGATGCAAATATAGCCTGCTGTGGTAAATTTGCAGAGTGATCTACCTGTGAACGAGTGCTTGGACGACCGGGGACTTCGGACCACTGAATGTTTTGCTGGCGGGCGCTTCAGGGAGATTTTAGAGGTAAAAGCCTTTTGTTTATTTATCTT